>CM046435.1:30065601-30665601 GCA_025506505.1 Flaveria sonorensis | reverse complement strand
TGATAATATTACTCATTTAAATAGTAACCCCAGCTGTCTTTGTATCTTGTTTACTCACATCATTATACAAAGCATTTATTATCATTTTTTAGTATTAAATGTTCTGTGGTTTGGTGTTTCCGCTACTTAATCACTGACTCAATCATCATATTTGATCCTAAGTTGTGTCATATCAACTGAGATTATTATTCTTGGACCCAGTCAAATAGTGATGAGTCTTTCCTTTGGCATAAAAGAATGTTCCATGTACACTTTAAGAACATGAATAAATTAATTAAAGATGATTTTTTAACTGGAATGTCAAAGAAAGAGTTTACAAGTGATGACCACTGTGTTGCATGTCTGATAGAAAAGAAACACAAAGTGTCTCTTAAGCAAAAGGAAATGTACTCCATCACTACTCCCCTACACTTATTACATATGGATCTCTTTGGCCCCTCTAGTGTAATGAGTTTAGGAAGAACTTCATATTGCCTTGTGATCACAGATGATTTCATAAGCTATACTAGGGTCTTCTTTCTTAGAAGTAAGGACGAGGCCCCTAAAATCTTGAATAACTTCGTTCTAAAAATTGTGAATCAGTGTTATCATAAAGTCAAGATCATAAGATATGATCAAGGAACTGAATTCAATAAACAAATCCTTGATTCATTTTTTGATAAAAAGGGTATTACAAGACAATATAGTGCTCCTAGAACTCCTCAACAAATCAGTGATGCTGATAGGAGAAATAGGACAATTATTAAGGCTACAAGAACCATGCTCTCTGACTCTAAACTGCCCATCACCTTCTATGGAGAGGCAGTCAACACTACATGCTATGTGTAGAACAAAGTTTTAATAGTCAAAACTCATAGTAAGACTCCTTATGAGCTGTGGCATAAAAGGAGACCTTTCATTGGTTTCCTTAGGTCATTTGGATATACATGCATCATCTTGAATACCAAAGATCATATAGCCAAATTTGCCGAGAAAGCAGATGATAGACATTTCATTAGATGCTCTTTCTTGGCTAAGGCTTATAGAGTATACAATCTTAGAACTAGAGTAGTTGAGGAATCAGCCAATGTCACCTTCAATTAGCACACTCCTAGTGTGAAAGGTTCTGGTCCTGATTGGCTATTTAATCGTGATTTAGGTACCAACTGTTTTAACAAATTTTGTGAAGATGTTTTAGGAAAAACAGGTAATGAAGAAGATCTTGATCCAAGATTTGAGCTGAAAAGACCAAATGATAGAATCCCTTCAGCTCCAGTGGTAACAAACCCTGCAGGCAAAAATCCTGTCAGCACAAACATGACAAACTCTTCAGCTAATACATCTGACGTGCCAACCAAGTCCAGCAATAAGGCATACAACTCAAATGAATGGATTTCCAATATAGGAGGAGATGGAGATGGTGAAAGTGATCAAGAATTTCATGATGCTGACAACCACTCCACTAAAGACAACACACACTCGCTGGATCAAGTTACACTTGATAAGTCTGCTTATGTGGTGGGTGATACTCAATTACCAGATCTAAATTTCACTAATTTAGATCCATTAAATCAACATGATGCGATTCCTCAACTGAGATTCCACAAGTCCCATCCCACCACAAACATCATTGGAGATGTTTAGACTGGGTGAGAACAAAAGGACAAACCCATATTAAAAATGTTAGTCTGCACACTTGCTTCTTGTCCCAGATTGAGCTAAATAAAGTTGATGAGGCTTTGAAAGACGGAAGCTGGGTTGAAGCAATATTGGAGGAACTACTTTAATTCAAGAGACAAAGAGTTTGGAACCTATGTCTACTTCCTCATGGGAAGATGCCAATAGGTACCATGTGGGTTTTTAGGAACAAGAAAGATGAGAGAGGGCTTGTCATCAAGAACAAGGCTAGAATAGTAGTCCAAGGGTACACTCAAGAAGAAGGGATTGACTACAAAGATGTCATTACTCCTATAGCAAGACTTGAAGTTGTTAGGATATTTCAATGCTTTTGCTTCATCCAAGGATTTCAAGGTCTACCAACTTGATGTCAAGTGTGCCTTTTTATATGGGGTGATAGATTAGGAAGCGTATGTCAAGCAACCACCTGGCTTTGCAGACCCAGATCATCCTTATTTTTTTTACAAGCTTGACAAAGCTCTTTATGGGCTGCATCAAGCTCCAAGGAAGTGGTATGAGACACTATCACAGTATCTTGTTTAATATGGTTACAAAACATGTACTATTGATAGCACAATCCTCATCAAGAGAACAAGAAATGACTTGATGTTGGTTCAAATTTACGTAGATGACATCAACTTTGGGATAACTAATGAAAAGCTCTACAAAAAGTTTGAGAAGCTGATAAAGAATAGATTTGAAATGAGTGCCATGGGGGAACTCAATTTCTTTCTAGGAATTCAAGTGAAGTAGGTTGATAGTAGCATCTTTATAAACCGGTCAAATTATGTGCAAGACATACTAACCAGATTTTATCTGAGTGAGTGCAAAGTTACTAATTATGTACCTCACAGCTAGCAGGTCTGATATCATGTTTTCAACATACATATGTGCAAGATATCAAGCCAACCTCAAGATGTCACACCTAGTTACTATCAGGAGAATTCTTAGATACCTTAAAGAATCTCCCAAGCTGGGACATTGGTATCCAAAGAATTATGACTTTAATCTGTATTGCTATACAGATAGTAACTATAGTGGCTGCAACATGACTTCAAAGTCTACTTCAGGGGGATGTTAATTCCTTGGTGGAAGGATAGTCTCATGGGAATGAAAGAAACAATCCTGTGTGTCTACATCAATTGTTGAAGCTGAGTATATTACTGCTACAAGCTGCTATGCTCAAGTGCTTTGGATTCAGAATCAGATCCTAGAATATGGATTGAACTTCAAAGAGACTCCTATCCATATAGACAACAACAATATTATCTGTATCATAGAGAATCCTATGCAGCACTCAAAGACAAAACACATCAACATCATGTATCATTTGACCAGAGATAATTTTGAAGAAGCATTAATAAAACTGGTCAAATTTAACACAATTGAATAATATGTTGATCTGTTCATAAAAGCTTTTGATGAACAAAAGATGTTGAATGGGTTTGAGAATGATATTCTCTGTTGATGTGAATCAACAAGGACCGAATATGATGATTGAGTCAATGATTGTAAGGCGGAATCAAACAATCACAGAACATTGAATGCTGAATAATACTCATAAATGCTTTTTGTATTAAAGAAGGTGAACAACGGTTACAATGAATGCTAGGGTTTTCAGCATGAACAGTAACAGTACACCTTGAACATATTACAAAGAAAAATATTTTGATTGTCTAATGTCTAACAACAGTCAGTCTCGGTCAGCTCTCATACGAGGATTTCTATTCTATTTATAGGCTAACACATGCCTAAACAAAAGACTAAGCTAACCCTGACCTATACATCAGAACTAGTCTAAGTACAAAAGTCTTTATCAGCATTTCTTCTGTACATCCGCATTGACTAATGAGGATGTTATAATCTTGTCAGCATTTCTTCTTGGTCATCCGCATTGACAAATGCGGATGTTGAGTTGTTCATCAGCATTGTTGTTTGGTCATCAGAATTGATAAATGCGGATGAACAAACACTGCGCATTTGTTGCTGAACATCCGCATTTGTTAATGCGGAAGAACAAACACTTAGGCGCATTTGTTCTATGGTCATCAGCATATACAAATGCGGGTAGCCGACACTTGTTTTCTATTGTTAATGCAGATTCTTCATCCGCATTAGATCTTGGACTTGGGGAGATTTCAGCAGAACAACTATCAATCCACCACTTGAATTGACATGTATGATCCTTTCAGGGTCCAACAATACTCCCCCTAAGGATTATACAGCCTATGTACTTCAAGGTTTTGATGGTGGATGAGGTTGTGAGGATTCTGCTGGGTTTTGAGCAGCTTGAGGAGGGATGAGTGGTTCTGCCTGTGAGGGATCCAAAATTGCCTTTATCATGTTGACAAAGTCATTGGCTTCAGTCATCTTTTCTCTATTTAGCACATGGATCTTCATTTGGATTAGTGTGTAGATGGCTTCCATAGGCAGCTTCTTCAAAGAAATGGGTTCCCATATTGACACAGTGGACAACCCATCTCTATGGATCAACAAAGCTCCATCAACATCCACTTCTAGTTTCACTATGCTCCCTAATTGCAAGGGAGTCTTCTTCTTTCTTCTTTGCTCTCTTTTAGCTTTGATTCTGTCAAAGGCCATCTTCAGAATATTTATGCATTTTAAGAAAAAGTACATGTCTTCCTCACCCAGCTTAGTGTTTAACTCTCTGAAGTGCCTTGTGTATATGTAGTGGATATAAGATTCATCTAGCAATCTCACTTCATATCCACTAAACAATCTAATTTCTGCACCTTCTTTTCCTCCCTATTTTCTTTCAATAACCAACTCATATGTCTTTTCATCATAATAGACATTTGAGATTGGTTTGGAGGAATGAGTTCCAGCTACCATCTTTCTCTTTAAAGATTCAGTTGGCTTCACCTTGAGCTCAGGAAACACAACCTCTTCAGCTGGTTTTGTCTTTTTCTTCTCTAGAGGGTTAACAAAGGATCTATCTTTCCTCATACAGATAGCCTTGAGAGATTTGAAGTTGTTTGTTCTTTTGAACATTCTCAGAATGTCTTCAAACTCATAACCCCTGAACATAGCCTGATGATTGATGAGCTCCAGTTCGGCTAGTTCTTTCAGATCATGAATCTGCAGGGAGTTCACTAAAGCAGTATACTCAGTGAAGAATTGAACTAACCCTGAGATCCGTTTGACCATAAACATATTCCAGTCACTATCATACTTCCAGGCAATAATTTTCTGATCAGTCTTGCCATGTGGAGTAGATACACCTTTGATCATCTCAGCAGTGGTGAGCCCCTCTTGAAGTGTTAACTGGGAAGGCTCAGCAAACCACTCTGGATTTCTATGTAGAACAGGTGCCAAAGAGTCATGATCTCTATAGGTGAGCTGGATATCTTGTGCAGATAATCTTGTTCTAGGCTTTTTGATGATCTCTTCTTCCATTTTCTTCAGCCTTTCTTTCTTTTCGTTTATCATCCTAAGGATGGCAGCCCTTAGGGAATTAGTCTTCATATTGGCCAATTTTCTTTTAGTATACCCTTGAGCAGACAGATCATCCTTCATTTCCCTGTCAGTCATGGAATAGGGATCAGGATATAATGATTGAGAAGCTTCAGTCTGCTTGGCCTTTGAAGTGGGTTTATCAGCTTGAGTTTTGGGAGAATGAGTCTTTTCATACTCAGTTTCAACAGTAGGGTCCAGCAGTTTGTTTAGATTTTCTTCTTCTGCTATCATCCCCTCATATGTCATCCCAAAGACTTCATCTGGATCACAGCCATGATTGATGAGAAACAAGGCTTTGGTCATCAAATCATCTGTTTGGGCTTTATCCACCATTTCTTGGACAGAGGGTTCAGGCTTTTCAGGGCTTTCTCTGACTATGTGTTCATCAATCACATATCCACCCTCTATCTCTCCTTCTTCGAGGTCTATGCCCACTGACCTCATTTTCAGTTGTTCCTCAGCCTTTTCATGTTCTTCTAAAAATTAAGCAATAACTGCTAGGCTCCAAGGATCATCTTGTTGCTTTTTCTTTGGTGGATCTTCTTCTATAGGCCTTTTACCCTTTTCCTTTTCAGACAGGGATTTTCTCTTTCTGGTATATGTTTGTACTCTTGGACCAGAAGACGGTTAAGCTATTTTAGCTTCTTTAGGCAATTTTCAGCTTCCTTTTCTTTAGCAGCTGATGGGATTTTCTCTATTGACTCTAGTTCTGATTCTTCCTTTTATTGTTGGTCTTCACAGAGCTTTTTGATCAAATCATTTTGCTCCTCAGTGAGAGACACAACAGGTACAAGCTGAAGGATTAATTCCTTCTCAAGAGGGACAGGAGATTGAGATATCACTACAATGGGCTCAGAAACTTGACCTTGATCTCCAATAAATTCCCAGAATTCATCATCAATGATGAAATCTTCAGCAGTGAAGCTATCAAGAGCCTCGATCATATCACTGAACTCTGATTCTTCAGTGTGTGTTTCTTCATGATCTTTGCTGGTGTATAGTACCATAGCCAAACTTTGTTCTTGTGGCTTGGTTCTACTTGATTCAGCTTCTTTTTCAGGCTTAGAAGATCTCATTTTCTTAGCAGGAGGAGAGTCATCATCACTCTCTCCTGAGGAACTTTCACCTCCTTCTTCTTTGTCATCATCTTTCTTCTTGTCACCCTCATCTTTATCACCTTCATCATCCTTTCTTTTCTTTTCAACCTCTTGATTTATCATGATTATCAGCTCCAACTCAGAAACTCTTTTGTTCAAAGTTTCTATCTGTTTTTGCATAGTCATGATTATATCAGTTTGCTCTTCCAGCAGGCTTTCTTGTTCCTCCATTGCAATGGTTTGGATGGTCAAAGTGTCCACATGACCACTGACTTCATCCCTTGAATGTTGAAGAGCAGCCTTTAGGCTTTCTATCTCCTTATCTTTCTCTTTCTTTTCAGTCTCATACTTCTCTTTCATCTCTTTTAACTCCTTTTCCTTTTCATCTAACTCTAGAAGTCTGTCTTGAATGATACCAGATCTTCTATTTAGGAGTTTCTCCATCTTGGCTACTTTTTGCAACAGTTCTGATATCATCTCATCTTTTGCATCAGGCCTGATTGCCTCTGACTCAGCATAACTCTCAGAGGGAGCAGCCTCAGAAGTAACTTGCCTCACAGGCATCTTCATTCGATGATCCTCCTCATCAGATGATGATTTGGATTCCTCTGAAGAGCTGGCAGAATCACCAAACTCAACAGGCTCAGTAGAGACTGGGGATGCATGAACAGGAGATGTAGGAGAATGATGAATTGGTGAAATATGGGGTGAGTGTATGGGTGATATGTGTGAAGAGATGATGGGCTGTGTTTGTGGAAAGGGAATTGGTGATCTTTGTGGTGAGGGGATGGGATATGGAGTGGATGGAGAGGATATCTCAGCTGCATGAACAGAAGGCCCAGTGTGAGGATCACCACCTACATCAACCTGTGGTGACACTGGCCTCTGTCCTTCTTCAGCTACATCAGCTTGCTCATCAACATTGTGTTGACTAGGAGCAGCTTGCTCTTCTTCATGAACAGGCTCAGCATCAGGAACCTCTTGAGCTTGTTCCTCAATATGCTCATCTTGGTTGATCTGTTCCAGCATCCAGGGTAATAGAGGAGCAAATGTGCCACTGTAGAAATTCCTGGGGTCTCTCTTCTTCATGTACTGATAGGACTTTGCATTGTAGTGAGGAATATCCATCACTGGTCCTTCAGGTATAATCTCAGGGAAAGCTTCATTGATGAGACACTGCAGAAATCTAGGATACATGAGGAACATGTATCTTCTACCCTCCTGAATGTTTGACACCAGACCATTAAACACATAAGCAGACATGTTGAATGGCCTGTTTGTGCACAGAGCACATATAGCAGAAGAGGTGGTCACTGATATGTCATTCCATCCAGTCTTTCTCTTTGACAGGCAATGTTGGTAGAGATGAATGAGGAATCTCCATTGCAAGTCAACCAACCCCTTGACGATCTGCTTTCCTTCATAACCTCCCTCATAACCAATGTTTGCAAAGAAAGTTATGATTTCATCATCTTCTAATTCCAGAGGAGAATTGGCATCATCACCAAACTGCAGACACTGTCTCACAGTCTGTTCAGTAATGGCCAAAGTATGATCAGGAGTTATTCTTCCAGACAGAGTCCTTACACCATCTATCTCTGTCACCTCAGCAGTGCTCCAGAATGACCTTATGAATCTCTCATAGATGATAGGCCTAACTGTAATAGCATGAGCAACTCTGGTAGTTAAGATGAATCTGATCATGTCTCTCAAACCCTCTGCCTCAGTAACATCAGGATCAAGATAGCCACTAACATTATGGAGCTTGCTCCATGTAAGATTAGCCATTGAAACCTGCATTAGAGGCATATGAATTAGAAGATGCAACTGTAATTGACAGATTGTAATACATAAATCAAGTGGTGTGTTCTCAGTTTGACTTTTAATGGTCAAAATTGAGTGAACATGTGTACTGTTTCATGGAAACCATACACAACTTGATTTTGTCATGAATAATCACTCTTATATGTTTTGCAAGTTTATATAGATTATTCATATGGTTTTAACATCTTTTAATCATTAACATCAGGTTTTGACATTCACTTTTTCAGAATTGATTGTCCCCTGTTCTTGACATGAACTAGGTTTTGTAACCCGATTGTAGGAGGTTAAATTCTTGTTATTGATTAACATTGCCTTCGAAAATGTCATTTAAACCTTGGTTTGATGTTACTTTTGGTGATTGATTCTTAACCTAGAGTTCTATGTTCAAAATCAGTTTTTGACTGTTCGATGTTTTAGGTTAAGAACTTTGAAGAAATTCACCTTTTCTTCGATAATACTATTGTAATGAATCGAAGATGAGGAGTTTTTGTGGTGAATGAGTCTTAGATCACAGGTGATGAATTTTAGATGATAGGGATGATGATGGATGAACAAATGTGAAGACCGCTCGTCGCACTGTAAAGTCTCTCAATTTGAAAAGTATTAAATGACCTTTTAAATTCGGGTTTAAATAGATGATTTAATGACTTTTACAAATATTACAAGTGTTAAAAACAAATGCGAATGACCTTTAAAAACACTATATCAAATGCGGATAAGAATTTGTTCATCCGCATTAGTGTACTGTTGCAAATGCGAAAGAGTAAATTTCTTGCCTCACAACTTCAACAAATGCGGTAGACCAGAAGTTTATTCGTATTTCTTGACTTGCATCCATCATCATCACAGAAGAGATTAAGCACATGATTTGATCATTTTGATACACAAGATAGTTTTTAGTGTTAAATTCAACCACATTCAGGAAATGCGGATGAGTAAAAAAGAAATGCGGTAGAACAAAAGTTTACCCGCATAGACAAATGCGGTTGAACACTTTTGTCCGCATAGGTTTTTGACACTTAAAACTTTGTGTACACTTCTTTGACACAAATGCGGTAGAGTTAACTTGTCCGCATTAGTTTCACTTTGTTTTAACTGGTATGAAAACAATTACCCGCATTGGTTATATGCCTGGGTTACCTTCACCCGCATTAACCAATGCACTTACCCGCATTAATATTTGAAATTAATCAAAAATTAATGTTTTTGTAGATTGAATTCTTTTCTGTTTTCTGATGAACTGATGGCTGTTATGAAGAACTGTCTTTGCTTTTCACTTGTTTCTTATGAAGTATTGACTGATGTTGGGATTGTCAATTCTTGCTTGGATTAACTTGTATATCAGGTGTGATACATACAAGTTTCCTAGAGTTTGACTGATCTTGGACTTTTGTGCATCCAAATGTCTGCATAAGCTGATATACTATAGTATAACTTCTGCACCAACACAGTCAGATTCTTTTTGTTTTGATTTTATAAAAATTAAGAAATAAACTACTTGTACAAACTGATCAAAATTTTAAATTACTCCCCCTAAAGTTTATATCCTTATTTAGATAGAAACTTTAAGGATTTAAAAATTTTGGATCATAAAATCTCTTTGATTTTTTTTTTTAATTTAATTTTTCATGAAGAGGAAGTATAATTTTGTTGGGATCATATCAATCCTACATTACACAAGTGCAATCTTTTGATTGTAAAATAGACATGTTTATGAACTTATTGATTGAAGGTATGTTTGTCCTCTTAAACTCATACTTGGTAGATATTATACTGCATGTGACATTTATCATGTTTTGATTGATTTGAATATTCAACATGTACCTCACACACAGAAACATGGTTTGATCAACCATCCTCATGTAATGCATGGTAGACTACTTTCACATCTTACATGACTAGGTTACTTAAAATATGAGATCTCAAATTTACTGATCCTCATTAGGATTCTTTTACTTTGATCCTTTTGATATTTTGATCCACATTGGGATTCTTTTGCACTTCACTTTGGAAGGTGATCCATAATGGGATTCTTTTTGCATACTCTTTTGTTAATTCATCCAAGGTGAATGTGTTCCATATTGGGAATCTTTTGGATCATGACATCAGCACTATGTGCTTGTTTCTTCAGGTCTTTGCTCAGCAAAACAAAGAAGAAACTGATGTAGGTGAATGAGATTCATAGTTCATCATTACCTGGTGTGTTTAAGTTGCTACACACACATACACTTGAATAAGCTGATACTTACCAGTACTCTGAGATGAGTGTTTCACAGTTGAATATGATTATTTAGTTCATCACAGCATGTATCTTCCTTTCCAAGTTGAGTCTACCTACATATCAGGTAAGTCATGATAGTCTTTTAAATTTTGAATTAAGCACATTGAATGATATAACGACTGTAATTATATCATTTCCCAAAAGTATAAGACACAATCTTCAAGAAAAAGACTTCTTTTTGTGATTTTTGATAATTTCTGAATGTTTTTATAATTTTTTTAATTTTTACTCTAGGTTAATCATGCCAATTGATTGAACTAGGAATTCAAACCTATTAGGTTCAAATGCCTTGGTAAATAGATCAGCCAATTGATTGTCAGTATGAATTTGAATCAATTTGATTAACCCTTTTTCAGCACAATCTCTCAAAAAGTGATATCTGATTTCAATGTGTTTTGTTTTTGAGTGTTGAACTGGATTATTAGTAATAAACATTGCAGCTGTGTTGTCAATGTGAATTGGGGTGTGCAGGAAGTTAAAACCATAGTCAAGCATCTGGTTTTGAATCCAGAGGACTTGAGAGCAACAAGCTGATGCTGCTATATACTCAGCTTCTGCTGTTGATACAGACACATTTGTCTGCTTCTTGCACTACCAGGAGACCAGTCTGGGACCAAGAAATTGACAACCGCCAGAAGTGGACTTCTGATTGAAGTTGCATCCCCCATAATCACTATCAGTGTAGGCATAGAGATTGAAATCTCCTTCCTTAGGATACCACAATCCAGGAGCAGGTTTGCCCTTAAGATATCTGAATATCCTCTTAACATCATTTACATGTGACTCTTTGGGATCAGCTTGATACCTGGCACACACACAAACACTAAACATGATGTCAGGCCTATTGGCTGTTAGATACATAAGTGAACCTATCATAGATCGATAGAGAGTCTGATCCACTGATTTGCCTTCTGGATCTGGACCAATCTTCACTTTAGTGTCAACAGGAGTTCTGATGGACTGACAATCAGCGAACTTGAATTTCTTCAACATTGATTCCACATATTTGGATTGATTGATGAAGATACCATCTGCTGTCTATTGGACTTGTACCCTAGAAAGAATGTGAGTTCCCCCATAGCACTCATTTGGAATTTTTAATGCATAAGGTCTTCAAAGTCTTTGCAGAGTTGTTTGTTTGTTGAGCCAAAAATGATATCATCCATATATATCTGAATCAGCAGCATGTCTTTGGCCTTTCACTTTCTGAATAAAGTCTGATCAATCTTTCCTCTTTCATACCCGTTTTCAAGGAGAAAAGATGATAGAGTCTCGTACCACTTCCTTGGTGCTTGATAAAGACCATACAAGGCTTTGTTGAGCTTGTATACTCTGTGCGGGTAATCAGGGTCTTCAAATCCAGGAGGCTGACTCACATAGACTTCTTCTGTAATTTTGCCATACAGAAAAGCACATTTTACATCCATTTGATAAACAGTAAAATTCATGGATGCTGAATATGCTAGAAAGAGTCTTATTGCTTCTAATCTTGCTACAGGAGCAAACACCTCATCATAATCAATTCCTTCTTCTTGTGTATACCCTGAGCCACTAATCTTGCTTTATTTCTGATGATGATTCCCCTGTCATCAGTCTTGTTTCTGTATAACCACCTGGTACCTATAGGATATTGTCCTTCGGGAAGGTCTACCAGTTGCCATACTTCTTGTTTCTTGAATTGTAGCAACTCTTCCTGCATTGCCTCAATCCAACTATTGTCTTGAAGAGCCTCTTTGATGTTTTTGGGTACTGTTTGACAAAGAAAGCAAGAGAACAAACAGATGTTTGCTATGCTTGACTTGCTTCTTGTCACCCGTTCATTGAGATCACCAATGATGCTTTCAACTGGATGATTCTTGTGTGTTCTGGTGGTTGGAATTGATTCACCAGCAATGGTTACATCAAGATTGGAGACATTCAGATCATCTTGGTGAGAGGCCAATTCATCTTGAACTGTGGGATAGTTATGAAAATAATCAAAACCGGTTTCAGTTCCTGCTTCAACATCAGCAGCACTTTGATTACTTCCATCATTTGAGGTTCTTTCAGTTTCAACTGGAGGAGTAGCTTGATTTTGATCTCTGACTTCAGTTGAAGGATCTTCTGAAGGAGATGGTAGTGTGCTAGGACCAGCTTCAGTTGAAACACATTGATTTTGAGATGGTTGTCTGACAGGATCAGCTTGTAGTGGAACATCTTCAGTTAGTTGATCAGTAGAAGTTGGAGGAATCATTGGAAATTCATCTCTTCTTTCTACTCCTGAAGAGGGTTCTGCTGAATGTAGATTTCCTGCATCAGACAAATGAAATTGATCAAAAGATTTTGTAAAAGAGTCAATATCAAACAACCAGTCAGGACCATTTGTAGATTTGGGAAATGAATGTTCCTTGAATTGAACATTTGTTGATTCATCAATAATATTTAATCTAGGATTAAATACTCTGTAAGCCTTTGAAATAGAAGAATAACCTACAAAGAATCCTTCATCAGACTTAGATGAAAATTTTCCCAAATAGTCTCGGGTGTTTAATATCGAGACAGGACAACCAAATGACTTTAAAAATCCAATAAATGGTTTTCTGTGAAAGAGAAGTTCATAAGGCGTCTTGTTGGTTTCTTTTACAATCAAAGTTCGATTTTGCACAAAGCACGATGTATTAACTGCTTCTGCCCAAAAGGTGATTGGCAGTTTAGCATCAGCTAGCATGGTTCGTGTTGCATCAATCAGTGTTCTATTTCTTCTTTCAGCTACCCCATTTTGTTGAGGAGTTCTAGCTGCACTAAATTGATGAGCAATGCCTTTGGTTGTACAAAATGAACTCAGATCTTCATTCTTAAATTCAGTCCCATTATCACTTCTAATTGTTTTGACCTTATGATCAAGTTGGTTTTCAATTTTTGTGATAAAATCTTTTATCAATTGGGACGCTTCGTTTTTATGAAGTAGGAAGAAGACCCATGTAAATCTGGAAAAGTCATCAATGATCACCAAACAATACTGTTTCTTTCCAATACTCATAACATGAGTTGGTCCAAAAAGATCCATATGAAGCAGCTTCAATGGAGAGTTGTTTGTGTTCATCAGTTTTGGCTTGTGGGAAGACTTATGTTGTTTCCCTTTGAGACACGCTGAACAGTGATCAATAAAATGGAATTCTTTTTGAGGTAAACCAATGATGTGGTTTTCCTTGACTAATCTGTTCATGTTTTTGAAATTTGTGTGTCCCAACCGTCTGTGCCAAAGCTGTGACTCATCAAAGGATGCTTTAGACAGAAGACATGTTTCTTCTTTTGGTGTAGCAGAATTGAGGTTTAAGACATAGGTGTTATTCTTCCTTGGGGTTTTTAAGACAACCCATTCTTCAGGAACTTGAAATCCTGGTTTCAGAATATAGCAATGAGTGTCAGTAAAGTGAGTAGAATATTTCTTGTCACAGATCTGAGACACGCTGAGCAGATTGAAATTCAGTTGTTCATAGTAGTTCACTCGATCAAAGCTCAACATCCCATTTGTCACAGATCCTTCACCAGTGATTCTGCCACCTTGGAAATCTCCACCGAATGCCACAGAAGTTCCTTGAATATGCTTGAAATCATGAAGGAGGGAACGATCTCCTGTCATGTGTCGGGAGCATCCACTGTCCACTTACCATAAACTATTGGACCTGTATGGATAACCCAGCAAGCACAACAGAACTAGTTAGAATGTGGAACCCAAGCCATGATGGTCTTGGGTTTCCCGTTCCTATCCATGATAGTAACTTCTTGGTACTTTTCCCTAAATAGTGACTTTGAGTGAGGTGTTCTGGGAGATTTTTGATGATATTTTGCATGTTTCATCTTATCAATTTCAGTTGAAGAGTCAGAAGAATAATGAAACCTTTGATCCCTTTTCTTTTAAGAAACCTGACCCGTTTTTGATTATCAACATCATTTTTGAATTATGAAGATCATGTGTTGGTTGATGTTATGATATTTGTTTCTTTGAATTTTCCTTGACTCTTTTATGTTACCCCTATCACGATCAGAAATGGCAGTCTGAATTGAGTATTATGAAAGTGATTTCTGATTTTGGGTTTCACAGATGAGATTGGTGAGATGGGCTTGTGTTGAGGAATTCTCAACCCTTTTTGTTTGAAGAAACAATCAGATGTATTGTGGTTGGTCATATCACAGACTGAACAATATTTATTAAAGCAGTTTTTGGTGGAATGATTGTTCATGTCACAGATTGAGCAATATTGATTGAAAAAGCATTTATCTGTACTGTGATTAGACATTTCACACACATCACAATACATGTGTTTGTCTCTTGAAGCTGATCTTGATTTTAAAACCTCAGTAGATTTACCAGTTTTTGACTGAGTTTCAACCTTTGATTTTGGTGAGGAAGCAGAATCAGCCTTTTGAGTAGTTTGTTTCATAACTCTACTAGGTTTGTTCTTCCTAGATTGTTTCTGCTTTCTTACCATTTGCTTCAATTCCCTTTTGAATTGATCTACATGTTCTCTATTAAAAATATCAAAACCAACTACTTGCTTTGGTTTTGACGATTGAGGGTCAGGCTTGATTTTGGTTTTTGATGCTTTTGGAGTTTTGGTGTTATTTGGAAGTGAAACTGTGTCTGATTTGATTGAATTGTTTGGAGATTTGATCTCACAATCAGAACTGCTTTCAGCAGAAGGTTTCACTGAAATCTCAGCTTTCTGCTTTTCTTTCGAAATTGCAGGAACAAATTTCACAAAAGGCACTATGGCTTTGACAGGGCTTCTTGGTTTAATGACATTCACTGTCTTGTCTGAGTACTCTTTGATTTTGATAGGATGACCTAACTTAATTTTCTCCTTATTTGTTTCAATGTAAACATTTGGTTTATTTTAAGGATTAGTGATTTGTGTTATTATTGTTTTAGCTTCACTAGTTTTAGGTTCAATTTTATCAGACAAAGTAACAGATTCAGGCATGACAGTGTAATTGTCATTATATGGTGGAGGACATGAATTGTATCCAATCCCAGTCAAATCATTGTGCTCCTTCTGTGAATCAAGCATCTCTTGCAGCTTAGCTGAAGACAGTTGAAACTTTTCAAGTTTCACTTCAGTAACTGATTGCTCAGCTCTGGATTATGCTAATTTTTCAGTTAACTCTTCATTCTCAGCTGAAAGAGTGTACTTTTCACCATGTAGTTTTTCAATATCAGAAATGAGAGATTTGATTTTTATTTCAAAACTTTTGATTTCTCTTTTAAGCATCTCAGATTTTACCTTTTCTTCTTTGATTTTATCAACCAATTTGTGATTATGCTCATGATATCCTTGCAGTTCAGCTATGCATTTACCACTACAAAGATTAGATTTTACCTCAGATGGCATTGGATTTGGGCCATCATTGATGTGAGCCATAAGAGCATGATTCTGAATTTGAGGCTTTACTTCTTCAGCATATAGGCTCCAATCACATACTCCATCTTGTCTGATGACAAGTGCATTTGAAGTAGTTTGGCTGCTTCCATGAGCTTGGTTAGTCAGTTATGATTGACTTTGATAGGGTTTTTGATAGTGATGCTGCTGTTGATGATTGTTGGAGTGGTAGCTTGCGCTTGGTTGTGAGGATGATTGGCCCTGTGAATTTCTTTGAATACTGTGGTTGTTCCTTTTTGGAGCATTACATTCCCTTGAGAAGTGGCCAGTCATACCACAATTGAAACATTTGACTTTGGATTTGTCGTATCCAAGTTTTGTATTTTCATTCAGACTCAGCTTTCTCCCTTTTTTGAAAAACTTCTTGGCTCTCATTGCAATCATAGCCATTTGCCACTGCAGATCCATTTCTTCCACATCATCTGGATCCATTTTTTCCAAGTCTTCTTGAATCAAATTAGCAGAAGTGAGTCTTCCTCCAAGATAAGCTTCAAAACTTGCAACAAAGGCATTGTAAGTAGCCTTTTGCTCTTCAGTTCTCTTATCTTCAGATATACTTGTAGGAGTGGCAGCAAATCCAGTTGATTGAATTGAAGGAGATGGCTTAGTTGTTGAGGGTGTGGCAATGAATCCTGTTGTTTTTAATTGATCTCTTGATGAGAGGAAGTCATCATCTTCAGTGATGAATTCATTTTCCACAGAATGAGTTTTTGATGGAAATTTGTATGCCTCAATGACTTTAGGTCCACCTAGATTTCTGCTCTTTTCATCAAGTTCAAGAGCTTCAATTTTAGCAATCATAATATCCAAGGTGGTGCTCTCTAAATCAAGAGTGTTTTTTAGCATGGTTACATTTTGTTTCCAACTTTCTGAAGACTGCGAAGCATCTTTTTGTTTAGTTCTTTGACTTTATATGTAACCCCCATAATCTCTAAATCATTCACGAGCTGCACAAATCTATGCAGTTGTTTAGAGATTGACTCCCCCTTAGAGTGATGAAAGGTTTCATATTGATTAACAAGCTTATCCTTGTTAATTTCAGCTACTTCACTACTTCATTCACACATTTTTAACAGTGCATCCCACATAGCTTTAGCTGTTCCATACTTCTCAAGTCTTTTCAGCACATCCATCTTCAATGCTTGTGTTAGAATGGAATAAGCTTTGAGATCAATTTTGATCTTCTTGTAGTCATCATCATCAAGAGTGACATCCTTAATAGGTATTCTTGAGGTTATGTATAGTGCAGCCTGATCAACAGAGAGTGTCATTGGGATGTGAGGCCCTTTACGTATGGATATCCAATAGTCCGGATCTACACCTGTAATGTAATTCATGAACCTGATTTTCCATTGCTTAAACTCAGATTTGTGTTTAAGCATAGGGGGTTTAGGAGTGTGACCAAGTTTAGAAAAATTATGTGAATCCATGTTAATAACCTGTTTTTAACTGGTTTAAATATGGATTAAATTGATTATTATGTTTAACAAGTCCAAGTAGTCCAAATAGTCCAAAACAGGCTTATTTAAATAGATCTGTTTATGTTACAGGTCTGATTTTATGGATGAGAAACTATTCACAGATTAGTTTTTAGATGGAGAATACGGATGAACAGTGACTGTCGATGAGTTTCAGCAGATATTCAGTTTGTATACTGAATAGAGGTAGTCGAACACTCTATCAGCAACTCAATCACCAGATCTATCGAGTTCAGCTCGGATCTGAGCAGATCTGAAGAAGAACCGAGAGCCAAAGCTCTGATACCAATTGACTGGGTTTGAGAATGATATTCTCTGTTGATATGAATCAACAAGGACCGAATATGATGATTGAGTCAATGATTGTAAGGCGGAATCAAACAATCACAGAACATTAAATGCTGAATAATACTCATAAATGCTTTTTGTATTAAAGAAGGTGAACAACGGTTACAATGAATGCTAGGGTTTTCAGCATGAACAGTAACAGTACACCTTGAACATATTACAAAGAAAAATATTCTGATTGTCTAATATCTAACAACAGTCAGTCTCGGTCACCTCTCATACAAGGATTTCTATTCTATTTATAGGCTGACACATGCCTGAACAAAAGACTAAACTAACCTTGACCTATACATCAGAACTAGTCTAAGTACAAAAGTCTTCATCAGCATTTCTTTTGTACATCCGCATTGACTAATGCGGATGTTATAATCTTGTCAACATTTCTTCTTGGTCATCCGTATTGACAAATGCGGATGTTGAGTTGTTCATCAGCATTGGTGTTTGGTCATCAGCATTGACAAATGCGGATGAACAAACACTGCGCATTTGTTGCTGAACATCCGCATTTGTTAATGCGGAAGAACAAACACTTAGGCGCATTTGTTCTATGGTCACCAGCATATACAAATGCGGGTAGCCGACACTTGTTTTCTATTATTGATGCAGATTCTTCATCCGCATTAGATCTTGGACTTTGGGAGATTTCAGCAGAACAACTATCAATCCACCACTTGAATTGGCATGTATGATCCTTTCAGGGTCCAACAGAGGTACTATTGACAACACACTTTTTATCAAAAGAACTGGGAATGACCTGATGCTATTTCAAGTTTATCTTGATAACATTATTTTTAGGTCAATTAATGAAAGTCTCTGCAAGGAGTTTAAGAAGCTGATGAAGAATAGGTTTGAAATTAGTGCCATGGGGGAACTTAATTTCTTTCTATGAATTCAAGTGAAGCAAGTTGCCAATGGCATCTTCATAAACCAGTCGAAGTATGTAAGGTTGCTAAGAATCCCATAGCCAAAAACCACTCCCTAGGACCTTAGATTAGGGGGAGTGTGTTGATGAATACCTATCAGGGCTATGATTAGGTTTCTTAGGTACCTAATAGCCGACAGGCCTGATATCATGTTTGCCATATGCATACGTGCAAGATATCAAGCCAACCCCAAGATGACACACTTAGTTTCTATTAAGAGGATTCTTAGATACCTTAAATGAGCTCCTATACTAGGGCTTTGGTATACAAAGAATTCTGACTTCAATCTGTATGAATATGCAGATAGTGACTATGGGGTGGCTGTAACATGACTGCATAGTCTACATTCGGGGGATGTCAATTCCTAGGTGAAAGGATAGTCTCATGGTAATACAAGAAGCAATCCTATGTATCTGCATCAACTATTGAAGCTGAATACACTGGTGCTACAAGCTGCTCTGCTCAAGTGTTATGGATTCAGAACCGGATACTAGATTTGGAATCAACTTCAAGAAGACTCCTATCCATATAGACAACAATAGTGCTATCTCCATCACATAGAATCCAGTGCAACACTCAAAGACAAAGCACATCAACATTAGGTATCATTTAATCAAAGATAATTTTGAAAAAGAATTGATTAAACTAGTCAAAGTTAACACAAATGAACAATATGCCAATCTGTTAACTAAAGTATTTGATGAACATAGACTTAAATATCTTGTATCAGCTATTGGGATGATTAACTTTTCGTAGATTTTCTCAAACTAATTTCAAAATTGTTTTTCAAACATGTGTGTTTTTAAAGTTGTCTAAACTATCACTCATATAACCCCTGTTTATCTTGGAAGAAAATTTTTTATAAATGATATTCCTTAGTATTTTAAGAATTAAAGATATATTTTCTTTTGGGAGACATTAAATTGACTTCGAAAGAAAATTATTCCCTCAAAACTAATAAATACTTAATAAATGAATTTAACTTACCAATAAATTTTGATATATTTTCCGAAGCTTAAATCTACTTCTAAGTACTTATATGTTTTCAAGGATAATTTTCTTCCGAAAGCAATGAAGTTTCGGAAGATATATTTATCCTTTGAATAAAACTTCTGAAGTTTGATATATTTCAAAACCAAATATGTCTCGGAAGCAAAATTACTCTAAGCATTTTTGTTGGATCTGAAAAATAGTCTAATATTATCAAGGCAGTCAAAGTCAACAAAAGTCAACATTAAAGTCAAAGTCAATGCAAAAGTCAAGACGACACATTCGGAACGAAGATTAGTAGTGAGTCGTTGAAGATACAAAGAACACGGGTCTTAGAGTTAATATATATTTTGTTGTCAACAAAATATATATTTAATCATTATTTGTCCAGTTTGTGTCATAATTGTAATTTCAAAATTGTCATGATTTAATCATAGTCTAGGGGGCTAAATGTCATTAAGTCTAATTATCATTAGACTATATATAGCTAGAGTCATTAGTGTGTTTAGGGAGCTTGAATGAGCCATTGATTGAGAGACTTTCACATTTGTAATATCATTTGCAATCAATTCAGATCAAACAAGGGTTTATTGAATGTTCTTGAGATGTTCATCTTGTTCATCTATATTTTATAGTGTTTGATCTATATTGTTCATAAATATCATTGATATTTGTGTTATCAGTGGGTTTTGTTTGTGTTTATCAATCAATTGCACTGCTATCTCGATCAACAGGACCTACAATATGGTATCAGAGCCTTTGTGCTCTTGATTGATTGAGTTTTTGGGTATTTCCGGGTTCAAGTCATTGTTTCATTCATATTCGACCTGATCTGAGTGTTTTGGATATGGAAATTGATTGAGGATTGCTCGATTTTGGTATGGGAAGCTATAGGAATCATCAGATCTCAAATTTATTGAGATTTGGATGAATTTCAGTTGATTTCGTGTTGAAAAAGTTTTTCAGACTCGTCGGGCGAATTTACAGATCGTCGAACGAAACTAGAGCATCATTCAGCGAAACTACACAGTTTCGCCGGGCGAAACTAGGGTTTATTCAGCGAAATTACATAGTTCTTTGTTTTTGGATCTGGTTTCTTAATCTCAGAGAAAGTACATGCGTTGAACGAAAGTTCATGGTGTTTGTACGCCAAACCCAGCGAAATTGCTGCCAAATTGATCTATGAACAAAAGTTCATCTAGTTTCGGGTGAAACTATCCAGCGAAACTAGCATCAGTTTGCCATTGCTGGGCGAAATTGCTATCAAAATCATAGGCGAATCTGCTAGCGAAACTACCAGTGAAATTGCCAGCGAAATTGCCAGTGAAATTAGTGATAATTCAGCGAATTTGTCAGCGGAGTTAGTGAAATTTCAGCGAAATTAGCCTCTGATCATTAAAAAAAAAAAAAAAAGATATCTGACGATGTAGTGAAATTTCAGCGAAATTTCAGCTTGAGCCCAGTTGCTTAGAAACCATTTAGTTGACATTAAAAGTATTTTTCCCGGGGGGGAATTAATCAACAATTTTTGGGAAAAATATTTTTCGGGCGTGAAAGCGAATTTAATATTTTAAATGAAAATGTCGTTTTCTAATGATCTCGAATCAGACAATGCCATAATGGTACAAAGTCGGTTTGATTCTTTTGCAGCTATGAAAGATGAAAAGATGTCTGTTTTGGTTGATCGATTTCTGATGGTGGAAAACAACCTTAAGAAGTATGATGACCAGCTGGGAAACCATGAGCAAGTCACAAAACTTCTGGACTCTCTTCCCTCACAGTGGAGTCCACAAGTTAGATTGTTAAAGCATGAAAGAAATTTTGCGGACTACAAACTCATGGAATTTGTCAACATGTTAAAGTCATTTGATTTGGATTTGAAAAGAAGAGAGTACAACCAATTCATGTATGGAGGTATATCTTCAAGTACTAAGATCAAAGTGACTGAAAAAGAAGTGAATCATGCATTGATGGCTGAGACAATAAACAGTGATGAGGATTTTATTAAGGATTTTGATCCTTTCAAAGAATTCAGCTGTGACACTCAGGGTGAGAGTGTTGGTGATGTTAGTGATTGTGCAAGTCGGTGTAAAATTCAGAATGAAGGAAATCCAGAGGAAGATGAAGTTGAGGAAGCTAAGAAGAGAGCTGCTAAGGAGGAAGAGTACGAAAAGAACACTCCTGTCTGTCAATGTGAAAAAGCCCTAGCTACTGAAAAGATAGTAATGGGGCTTCCTTATGAGGTTGTTCAAGACATGTGTTCTCCTCCCTGCAAAATTCATTTATTTGAAGTTTACAAGGCAAACAGATTGTTATTGGATAATGAAAAGGAATTGAAACAAATTAATAAGGAACTTAAAACAAATGAGGCTAAATATTTTGTTAAGTTAAATGAAGCATTAAAAGAAAATAAGCATTTAAAAAGAAATCTTTTGGAAAGAAACGTTGAAATAAATGCTTTAACTGAACTTGTGGCACTTGCTGAATTTGAAACAAGCAAATTAAAAACCAAACATGAAAAATGAACAATTTCTAGGATGAAACTTGAGGAGCTTTGCATGAATCAAAGGGGGGCTAGAATTAAGACTGGTTTGGGAAGCAAAGAAACCACTCATGTTTATCCTCCTCCTAGCACTTACTGTTACTCTCCTTTGCCTCAACCTCATCCATCTAATAATTTAATTGAAGCTGCGGATACTAATAGTTTACATGCAGGTTTAAGCAGCGTTAATCACAAAGAGGTTCGAGATGAATATGATTTTCCTGCAGGTTTGGGGCTCATCAAGCAAGGATCTGATCTGCAAAATGATAATTCCATCTCTGATGCTTCAAAACCAGTATCAGTTGTTTCCAGTAACTTCTTTAACAAATTTAAGATAGGTAACATCCCTTCATTTGTTCCTATCAAGTTTGTCAAAGAAGGAACAGCTGTGGAATCGTCAAGCAATTAGAACTCAACAACACAAACCGATACTACAAGAGTCATCAATCAAGATCCATTGGAAGCTGACTTGTGTATACAGGACTGAACAACTTTTGATGATGAACCAGAGATCATCAAGTCACCTGAAGTTATCAAGTGTAAAAAGCTTCTAACAGTTGAATCAAGACCTATACGGATCTCATCTCCAACTGCTAAGCAAATTAGCAGTTCTTCCAAAGCTCAGTAGAAGCACTCACCATCTTCATCTGCTATCCATCAAGCTCGCCACAAGTCTGCTTCCAAGTCTACCAGATCACCAGTCATACAAAATTGTACTCAGAAGAATGTTCAGATCTCAGCTCCCGGAACATCACAAATCAAATCACAGCCAAATTCGAAATCCACATTGACAAAGCCTTAAAAGATTCAATTTCCTGATATCCAAAAGAAGAAGCTTCAAGGTTGTCAACAAGCTACAACAACCTCAAAGCTAGCTCCACCTCTCCAGCAATCCACGGGACTACAAAGAACCAAAAGCCTTTCAAGGCTTGCTTTAGATGTGGAAAACAAGGTCATGTGCTAAAGAAGTGCCCTCAGGTTCAAAGGCAAGCTTCAGGACGTAAAGATAACACAGGTTGCTTCTCGGGTTCATAAGGTAAAAAGCACATATCTTTGAATGGTTAGATGAAGAACAATCTATCCAAACCTTCTCATGTGAAGCCGGTTTCACATGATTCAAAGATGAAAAAGACCAATGTTTCAAAATTAAAATCTCTTCCTTCGGGTCATAAACAGAAAATGATTTCCAAATTCAATTCTTTCAAATCAAAAGTAATTAAATAGAAACAAATTTAGAAAGTAAAACAAAAAGAAAAGGATAAAGAAATAAATGATTTTTCAAAAGAGTGTGTGCTTAAACAGGTTACATACACTGATGAAAAAGGAACTCCCAGGACCACGATGGCCTGGGTCCGCCTCTCTAATTAATCTGTTTATGAGTGCAGGAACAATTCAGGAGGCCTATCAGTAATTGGTTTACTGACTGGGATTGTTCCTAATTCAAATTTGAGGCGGAACAAACAGGTTATGGTATCTCATCCACTTTTGGATTCTTATCTACCAGTCACAATCACTGCTTTTTTCTTGTTACTTCATTTCTCATGTTTTTGCTAGTATAATTTGGAAGACTTTCTTTAGTAAAATTCTATTTTCATTTCCGTTTATTATATACTTAAAAAGAAAGAGGAGAAATTTCTTTTTCTGTTTCATGGCAGCTAAAAAGAAATTTCGGGGGAGAATAAAAAATTTCACGGGAACTAAGAACTTGATTTGGGATGACTGAGATATGATAGTATGTCATCTTGGTATGCTTATTTGCATGACTTGTACTTTGTGAGAAATGATAGTAACTAATGTAGATGTCTGTATCATTTAAAATTCTAAAATCTGAAAAAGACAGTTTGATTATATGATATGCTTGGTAGGCTTAGCCCAAAAACGAAGTAAACAGTGTTTCTGTCTAACTAAAGCTTTAGAACTCGGTGATAAGGATCATTTCCATGACATCTCGGCCTGCACAAAGTTATATGTCCTGTCAAAAATGGGTTGAGAGTTTAAAATCTCTGCTTTGACTTTTTTTCAAAATCTCCCTATCCCCAAGTCCTGAATGTAGCTTCTCGTTAGCTCTTCAGATGTATATTTCATGCTTATCTCCTCTGCTATGCGGAAGCATTGTCCTGGAGTGATGATCTTCTCTATTATACGTGAGTATAGACCTGAAGCTCTCATCAGCACGCTCAGATGATCATCTCTTCTGTTATACGTAAGCATAGACCTAGAGCTCTCATCATTTGTTCCCCCAAATAAAGGCATATGGTTCTTAAATTAAGATCATTGTTGAAAACTTAAAAGAAAATCAAGCAGAGTTAATCATATTACTCAATAAGCCCTGATGATGGGATAAGTTCTTTGCTTGATGTCTATAGGAACCAAATCACCTGAGCTTCACTATTTAAATCTAAAACATGATAAAATCAGTTGCAGATCACTTGCTGAAAAGGATAAGGCATGGGTTTAAATAAGACAAATATACCAACAATCATTTTTGAACTGTTTTTGGCTTTCAAAAACTTACAATTGTGACCAGACTCTGTATCAGTGTGATCTCACTAACTTGTCGATGTTCAAATACATCTTTGTGCTTTTGTATATCTTGAAGATGTGATCTCATGATCAAATTAGTTCTTGGTGTAATATGATAAAATAGAACAAAATAAAATATTCATTTCAAATCATTTTTCAAGTCTTCCATATTATGCTATTAAAATGTTATAATTTTCACATGCATTTCAAGGGAAATTGCACATTCAGATAAACACAGGTTTATTTGTATTGTTGAAATGATCTAACGAGAATTGTGTAGAATGTGTTTGTATTTGTGTTATAGATTCTTGCTGCAAATGATGGCCGATCATCAGCTGAGCAAAGTACCTAACCAGAGAACATGTTCCTCAAGTTTGCAGAAGATACCGAGCTAGGATTCCTCCTCCTACATCTTCTGAAGCACTCAAGAATAGAGAGTTGGAAAAGTTGTTCCTGATCATTCACATAGAATGCACATGAAGAGGGGGAGCATACAAAAAGGGGGAGCCTGAAAGATGAAAAATCATCTATACCAGATCATCAATCTAGGGGGAGATTGAAGATCATTATATAGTTGACTTATCGGTACTGATCACGATAAAAGACATTGATAATAATAGACTAAGGGGGAGTATTGTTGGGTCTGAAAAATAGTCTAATATTATCAAGGCAGTCAAAGTCAACAAAAGTCAACATTAGTGTCAAAGTCAACGCAAAAGTAAAGACGACACGTTCGGAATGAAGATTAGTAGTGAGTCGTTGAAGATACAAAGAACACAGGTCTTAGAGTTAATATATATTTTGTTGTCAACAAAATATATATTTAATCTTTATTTGTCTAGTTTGTGTCTTAATTGTAATTTCAAAATTGTCATGATTTAATCATAGTCTAGGGGGCTAAATGTCATTAAGTCTAATTGTCATTAGACTATATATAGCTAGAGTCATTAGTGTGTTTAGGGAGCTTGAATGAGCCATTGATTGAGGGACTTTCACATTTGTAATATCATTTGCAATCAATTCAGATCAAACAAGGGTTTATTGAATGTTCTCGAGGTGTTCATCTTGTTCATCTATATTTTATAGTGTTTGATCTATATTGTTCATAAATATCATTGATATTTGTGTTATCAGTGGGTTTTGTTTGTGTTTATCAATCAATTGCACTGCTATCTCGATCACCAGGACCTAAAATTTTTCTTTCAAAGAAATTCTTCTCAAACTAAGGAATATCTTCCAAAGTCAATTTGGTTTCGGAAATTTTCTCAAAACATTCGAAGACATATTACCTTTGGAAGATTTTCAAAATCCAAGATAACTACCTTTTTGGGAACTATTTCATAGGTGGGACCGACATCCAGATTTCAAAGTTTATCCTTTTGCATTAACTTTATCTCACATTTAAGCATATAAATAGCCTCTACAACGGTTCTCCCTCTTATTCTTCATCTTCAACTGAAATCCTCTAACCCTAAATCACCCACAAACCCTTATTTGTTCTTCCACTCTTTTTCACTAAATCTTTATATGTAGGGATCAAACCTAAAGGCTCGGATAATCAAATCAAGATGAAGAAGATCAAGTCGCGCGAGAACTAAGCAAGAAGTTTGTAGTTTAGTAAATTAGTCATTAGTTGATGTAATTAATTGATATTTTGTCATTTTCCTGATTTTGAATGTAACTGTAATCATTCAATTCAGAGAGCAATATACATTGAAGTTTATTTACATTCGTGTTCATCTATTTCTTATTCAATCTTGTTATCGTGATGATTATATTCCACGTTCTTATCAAGAGATCAATCTAATAGTTAAGTGTTGATCCTTATAATTGGTATCAGAGCTTTGTATGCTCTAGATTGATTGATTTGAAGATTGAACAGTGTTTTTAAAGTGTTATTGAGCTTTGAATTGGAATCTTTGAAGATCAACTTGATTTTTGTTGTTTTTGATCATTTTTGAAGATGTTGAGAGTTGTTTTGTTGGTGATTGAAGATTTGATAGTGTTCATGTGATTAAACAAGCTTAATTGAATCAATTAGAGACACCGAGGATCAAAATTAAACCTAAATCACTAATTGAATGATTAATCACTTAATTTTGAACAATTTGGTGAAAGATTGAAGTTGAAATCTTCAAAATTAGGAAGAAAATGGATCAGGCGAATACTTGCTGATAACACGCCAAACGCTTCTATTCATGCGAGAAGTGTGATTTTCGCAAAAGTTTGTTGGAAAGTTTGTTACAAAATATTCCTTTCGCGTGAAAAGCTTCTATTTTTGCAAAAATTAGTTAGGAAAGTTACTACGCGAAAAGTTAGTGCCTGTTCGCATGAGAACTTTGATCTTCACGTGAGAACTTCAAGTTTGAAACTTTCTAAAAAGTTTGATTTCTGAGTTTTGAAATGGCAAATTTAAAGCACATCAGTGCTACCTACAACCTCGACAATAAGATTGGAACTAGCACAAAACCACCTAGACATCTCAGCAAGAAGATTATCCTGACTGGGTTTATCATTTTGAGAATTAGGTTATTTACACTGAACCCTGGATGATGTGGTCAATTAAACAAGGGTCGTATATCTCTGTGTATAATAATGATAAGGGAGAGTTGGTGCCCATACATGAACACCTCTGGGATGAGGAAGACATGAAGAAACTTGATCTTGATGAGAAAGCATAAGATGCCATCACTATGGTACTTACTACTAAAATTGCTCAAAAGTTCAAAGATTTCTGAAAGGCTAAAGATTTATGGGATGCGATGGAGGAGCAGATAATGGGCAATAAAGAAATGTGAGAGAGCCGAAAGGACCTGTTAAATGAAGAACTTAATATGTTTAATCATGTGCTGGGTGAGACATTGGAAGCTTAAATGTCTAGATTTGTTAAGCTGATAACAAAGATGAAGAGTGCTTGAACTACCTTGGAGAATATTTTAGTAAACAAGAAGCTGTTGAACTTATTACCCAACAGCTGGAACAATAACTGCACCACCATCAAGAGAACCAAGGATCTATTCACCATGTCCCTAAACGATATCATTTCAACTATCAAGTCATATGAAATGGATGACAAGCAGAGAGCTGTAAATTATATCAACACCATGGGAGCTGAAGCATCTGCATTATACGTAAAAATGACTAGTAATCCCAATTACTATGTCAACTATTCCCAGTTGGGTCAACAACAAGCAGCCAATTCTGTTAATCCAAATGTCAAATATTCATCCATACCTCAGTTTCAAGCCTCTCATCAAAACCATTACAATCCAATGCAATCTCAACCTCAACCTTAGATTTATCCACAAACTCAATCCACTCAAAACACACAACAAGGATTTGTTGTTAATTTCAATCAAACCAAGCAAACCATTCAAATAGCTGACGAGCATCTGACTTTATTCATTACTTTCATGAACAGTTATGAAACTTTCATAGCTGGAAAACTCAGTGCACCCAACATCTTAGTTGATGACTTGCAACAAGTTAATCTTGATAATGTTGAAGGATATGATATAAAGTATCAGATGGCTATGGTGGCGTACCGGGCAAAGAATTTTTCAAGAAGAATAGGGAGGAAGATGTTTGGTTTAAACAATTTGAGCAAAACTAGGTTTGATAAAGCAAGTTTGAGATGTTATAACTATGACAAACCTAGTCACTTTGCAAGAGGATTTACTTAGGGAAGATCAAATCAAACTGATATTAGTAAGAAGATGGTGACTGTGGAGGTGGAATCGAAAGGAGATAAAGCAAGCACATCAGACAACAAAGCTCTAGTGTGTTAGACCAATGAAAAATATGATTGGTCAGACCAGATGGAGATTCTGGATATCAAACTGTCTATTTCTTTGTTAGCTGAAATTCAAACAGATGAAGAAAGTGTTAATGAGAATATACTTGCTAAGTTCGTGTCTGATGATTTGATAAAAGGGATATTTGCCGAAGAATTTTGTGAGAATATTGAAAGGGTGCTTAATGAAAAAGTTATTGAGATTAATCTAGATCGATCCAAGATGACTGAAGAGAGAAAGGAAGATGTTGAAGAAAAGGCTGTTGAGTTTACTCCAGCTAAAGATGAAAAAACAATGAATGCTTCTCAGAAATAACAATCACATCAGACATGTAGAGGCTTACAAATTCAAAGAACCACAACAAAAAGATAGTGTTTTTCTGACAAGCACTGGAGAATAAGAAGATGAAGAATTTTTGGACTCCAGTGATACATCATTCTTCTCAGCACCTGAAACATCCAGCAACAAACATAAGTCTAAAAAGACTGGTGTGCATGCTGCATATGAAGCAACACCTCAGAGTAAACAACATCCACATACCTCTAGCTCAAACAAACAGCCAAAACCTTAAAAGCCAATGGATGCTCTTACTATAACCCTGCAAAGTGAAGAGCAAAAGGCAGCTTATGCAGCATTTTCTACAAGCTTTGAAGCATTTTTAGGTGCAAGTCTAACACCATCACAGATCATTCAGCAAGATTTGGATGAACTTCCACCAGAGATGGTAGAAGAAATGGATCTTCAATGGTCCATGGCTATGATTGCATACAGATCTAAAAGGTTTGTACAAAGAAATCAGGGATTAAACATGGACAAGAAAACCAGGATTGGTTTTGATAAGACAAAATTGAGGTGCTACAATTGTCAACTTTATGGGCATTTCACAAGAGAATGCCAACAGCCAAGGGTTGATAGAAACACACATCAAGCACAAACATCCGGTGGTTATCATTCTAACAGACAGGTGCCACCTCCAATCAACAATTAAGCTGCACCAACCCCACAACAAGTCACACAGTACAGTCCAAATCAACATTTAAAATCTTTTGCAATGATAATCAAACAAGATGGTGAATATGAATAGAGCCTGTATGAGGCTGAAATTCCATCTCCAGATCATGCCCTTATGGCAGATATTAAAGATAAAATATCAGACATCCTGAAAGAGGTAAAGGAGCACTCTGCACACATGCATGTATTGATGAGGTCAACAGATATAAAGAGCATGCAAACAAACTTTCGAAGAAAGTTACAGAAACAAACATTTTAAATGAAAGTTTAAAAACAGAACATAAATAATATGCAACCAAAATACTTTCATTACAAAATGACTTAGATAAACTAATGTTTGAGAAATTAACACTAGCAGCTCAAGTTGAGCACATCTCTGCATCATTGACTGAATCAAAAGCATTGCATACTGAAACTAAAATAAAACTTCAGAAGTTTCAGATAAGCAACGAATTTCTTGCTCAACAAAGGGTATTCAAAGACCCGTCATGTTTAGGATATAACAAGGTCAGCCCACCTTACAACGATAATTAAATTCCTTTACTTGACTCAATGACCAACAAACAGGATGAATCTCCTGACACACATAAAAAGACTGATGATTCCAAACAATCATCATCATCATCATCAAAATCACCATTAACATCAAAATCACCTTTCATAAAATTTGTTAAAAGTTTAGTATCACCAAAAATTAAATCAACTGACTTTTATCAAGGAGAGAATAATGAATTTGATGAACAAACAATAGATGACGATGAAGATGATTTATTGGATGATGAGCCAACTCAGCTAATTACTGAAACTCAAAAGGTTTCAAGTGTGCTTGATACATCAAACAAACAAACGAAACAGATTAAAGGTTTTGATATCTGTTCTGGTGGAAGGAAAACTTTAACTTCCACTGTCTCTCCCAAACAGGTAAATAAATGGAAAGGTAAAGCCATATTTTAGCCAAAACAACAAACTGTAACTTTTGAAATTCCCTCAAAATCAAATTTTAAGACAAAAGTTACTAATAAACAAACAAAATCAGAGTTAACATATTGTGAGTCGTGTGATCAATACACACACTCCACTGAAAAATGCAAGTATCGTAAATACTGCAAGTACTATCATATGAATAATCATAGTATTGAAACATGCCATTTTCACTACTATTGTTCAATTTGTGAAAGAAATAACCACAGCACAACAAATTGCTTTTTCAATAAAAAAAAAAAAGCAAAACAAACAGGCTCAAGTTGAGAAATCAACTGAGAAACAAACAAGTGTTTAAATTAAAAACAAAGGAGGAGTTCCAAGACAAACTCCTCACCAAAAAGTTGTTTTAAACAGTGACAAAACATTTTATGACAATTTTAAACAACCTACAAGGAGACATAACTCTCAAAACAGACAGTCACCAGACATTAACTCTCAAAGGTGAAGGGCTCAAAGTACTTCTCCTAAAAGAGCTAAACACAACCAAAGGAACACTAGTGTACCTAGAGTTCCAAAACCATCAGATAGTGCCATATTAGAAGAAATTTGTGTTATAGGGAAAGACGGAAAACCCAAGACCATCATGGCTTGGGTTGCACCAACTAACTAATTTCTTTTCTTTTGTAGGGACAACAAAGAAGGCCTAACAACATTTGGTATGATGACAGTGGATGCTCCCGACATATGACTGGCAAAGGTTCCCTCCTTCGGGATTTTAAGAGCAAACATGGAGGTAATGTAGCCTTTGGAGGAGACAAGACAGGTGGAAATATAACTGGCAAAGGAACAGTATCTAATGGGTTGATTAGCTTTGAGAATGTCAGCTATTGCTCCGATCTTCAGTACAATCTTCTAAGCGTATCCCAAATATGCGACAAAGGATATGCCATCTTATTTGACTCCAAAAACTGCTACATCCTCAAGACAGGGTTTCAAATTCCAAAAGACTGTATCCTTTTGAAAACTCCCCGTCATAACAATTCATACATTGTTGATATGAATGCTGTTTCAGCATCAACCCCTGAAACTTGTTTATTATCAAAAGCATCAGAACATGTTTCCTAATTATGGCACAGACGTGTAGGACACTCTAACTTTAACAGAATGAACCAACCTGTAAAAGGTGATCTAATAATAGGTTTACCATAAAAAGAATTCTTCTGTACAGACCACTGCATAGCATGTCTGAAAGGCAAACAACACTCAAATTGCTTCACATGGACCTATTTGGCCCAACAAACATCCTAAGCATAGGAAAGAAGGAATACTGTCTTGTTATAGTAGATGACTATACCAGATTCACATGGGTTTTCTTTCTACTACACAAGTCAGAACAACAAACATAATAAAATCATTTATCACTAAGATTGAGAATCAATTAGATCTTAAAGTTAAATCTTTAAGAAGTGATAATGGTACTGAATTTAAGAATGACTACATTTCTTCTTTTTGTGCAGAAAAAGGAATTAGTGATCAATTCAGCGTAGCAAGAACTCCTCAGCAAAATGGAGTAGCTGAACAGAGAAATAGAACATCGATAGAAGTAGCCAGATCTATGCCAGCTGACTCTCTATTGCCCATATCCTTTTGGGTTGAAGCAATCAACACAGCTTGCTACATACAAAACAGAACATTATTCATCAAAGAACATTCCAAAACGCCTTATGAATTAATGTTTAAAAGCAAACCATTCATAGGATTTCTTAAGGCATTTGGATGTTCTGTATCAATATTAAACACCAGAGAACAATTATCCAAATTTGCTCCAAAAGCAGATGATCGATTCTTTGTTAGATACTCTGGAAGCTCAAAAGCTTATAGAGAATACAATCCAAGGCTAAATATAGTGGAAGAAACAACAGATGTTGTTTTTAATGAACATTCTTTCACTAAGAAAGTCATTGGATCAAGCTGGCTGTTTGATATTGATGCTTTAACTAAATAATTTGACCTATCTTATTTTGATGTTTTAGATACCAAGGATAACCATGAGTATCCAATGGTTCCACCAACAACCATTGATGTTTCGTTGACTGCTGATCCTCCAAAGAGAACTAACAACACCACTTCAAGTACAACAGTGTTAACTCCTCCAAAACAAACAAACACATCAAAAGGAACATCATTAAACATGCCATCATCTTCATCTCCTATGACCACCCAACCACAACCACACAACCAAACAAAACCACATCAACCAACCAATGCTGAAGAAGATGATGATTACCACTCATTACCAGACACACATCATGAAGATGAAATCTTAGATTTCTTTCATGATTCACCTCAAACATTCAATGAGATCCCTTAGCTAGATAAACAAACAATTCCTGATACTCTTGCTCAACCATCATCCCCTTCTCAAACAATCACCAATCTTGATCCAAAAATTCCTGTTGATCAGATTATAACAATAAGAGTTCACAAAGACCATCCCATAGAAAATATCATAGGTGACCTCAATACTAGATTAACTCGAAGTCAATCTGATATAGCAAACATGTGTTTGTACTCCTGTTTCTTATCCCTAACTGCACCCAAAATCATCACTGACGCAATCAAAGACAACAGTTGGATATAAGCCATACAAGAGGAACTACAACAATTTAAGAAGCAAGAAGTATGGAAGCTGGTTGATCTACCTAAAGGTCAATATGCAATTGGCACAAGGTGGCTTTTTCGAAACAAAGCAGATGACAGAGGGATTGTCATAAGAAACAAAGCAAGGCTAATAGCCCAGGGTTATACTCAAGAGGTAGGCATTGACTATGATGATGTCTTTGTTCCTGTAGCAAGACTCGAAGCCATTCGAGTATTCCTTGCTTATGCCTCATCCAAGAGTTTCACTGTCAACCAAATGGATGTCAAATGTGCATTTCTCTATGGTAAGATAGATGAAGAGGTATATGTTGCTCAACCACCGGGGTTTGAAGATCAAGAATTCCCTCACAGAGTCTACAAGTTAGATAAAGCTCTGTATGGTCTTCATCAAGCCCCCGGGAAGTGGTATGAAACGTTATCAAAGTTTCTACTACAGAATGGATACACCTGTGGGAAAATCGACCAAACATTGTTCTTAAAAAGAAAAGAACAAGACTTGTTAGTAGTGAAAGTCTACGTGGATGACATAATTTTAGGATCATCAAACACACATCTTTTCAAAGAGTCTGAAACTCTTATGCAATCAAAATTCCTGATGAGCTCAATGGGAGAACTTACATTCTTCCTTGGTCTTCAAGTTCAACAAGCTGCTGAAGGAATTTTATCAATCAAAGCAAATATGTGAATCAGATATTGAAGAAATACAACATGTCTGATTGCACATCCAGCAAAACACCATTTGAAACTGGATTAAAGTTTGAACCCGATCCAGAAGAAAATCAGTGGACCAAAAACTTTATAGATCCATGATAGGTTCCCTGATGTACCTAACAGCAAGCAGACCAGACATCATGTATGTAGTCTGCATGTGTGCAAGATATTAAGCAGATCCCAAAGAATCACACATCAATGCAGTAAAAAGAATCTTTAGATACTTGAAAGGAAAACCAGCTCTTGGTTTGTGGTATCCCAAAAATGGAGATTTCTCTTCATATGCATACACAGACAGTGATTATGGTGGATGCAATCAAAACAGAAAATCCACTACCGGAGGTTGTTCGTTTCTTGGATCAAGATTGATCTCTTGGCAGTGCAAGAAACAAACAAATGTCTCTGTGTCAACAGCTAAAGCAGAATATATAGCTGCTTCTGCATGCAGTTCTCAAGTGCTTTGGATTCAAAACCAAATGCTAGACTATGGCTTTAATTTTCTTCAAACACCCATACACATTAACAATTCTACTGCCATGTTTATCACTGACAATCCCGTTCAACATTCAAAAACAAAACACATAGAGATCAGATATCACTTTCTATGAGATTGCTTAGAAAATGGTCTGATCAAGTTGGTCAAAGTCCATACAGACAATCAATTGGCTGACCTATTTACTAAACATTTTGATTTAACAAGATTTGAATTTTTGGTTCAGTCACTTGGTATGATCAGCTTTGAATCAAACAAGTAATGTTTTTCAAAACATTAAAATCAAACAAGCTTGATTTTGTCAAAGTCCAAGTTTAACATCAAACATGTATCTTTCAAAATCAAGATATCAATCAAACACATCATTTTTTTAAATATATTGAATCACACATACTGTTCATGAGAAATGATAGTACACTAGCATATTCTTCACTTGAGTTATTTTCCACTAATAAAGACTGACTGTACTTTGTTTGATATGTGGCTAGGCTTAGCATGGGACACCTAACATCACATACAACAGTGAAGAACTAAATTCTCATGATTGTGTGGTAAAACAACACATCTTGGTTTATGGTAAGTATTAATCTATCCAATATAGGTTGCTTGTAAACTAACTATAATACACCAAGTGAAACAGTTTATAAATTGCTCAATCATACAAGTGTCTCCTCTGTTATGATAATCATAAACCTGAGTACACCATGGCATTCTTTATTGTGCTAAATACAGACCTGAATGACCTAAATCATGATCCAAAAAGATTCCAAAAGAGGAACATATCCATCATGGATAAACAATCAATAAAGTCATTAAGACTCCATTCCTTGTGAATGAATCAAAAGAATCCTAAAGAGGATCAACTTCCATAGTGAAGTGACAAAGAATCCCAATGAGGATCAAACATCATGGATCAAATTGAGCATTTATACTCCTAAGTAGCTAGGTCTTAAGTATTGAAAGTGCTTTCTAGCATTTCTTGAGGAGGGTTGTACCAAACATACAATCAGATGTGGGGTACATACAACTCATATCAATCAACTCAAAAACATGATAATCACTCACTGTTTCAATCAAACATTAATACCATACATGAGAATTTTAGACTAGTATGATCTCATGGTATGTGACACTGATTCATGATTCAACCAAGCAACACATTCATTTGTTAGTAAGATTTAATATGATCTTACTAAGTGTTTAACAATCAAGCAATACATTTGGACTTTGATAATTTCCACTCAAACACATATATATTTTTGTCATTTTATAAAAGATTTTTATATCTATGCAAAAATTTAGGGGGAGAAATTAAACATGGAAATATCAAAGACAGCAAAATTGTGCATGATTCATACATTTTAAATTTTGAAATTTTCAAAATTTTGTGTATTAAACAAAGACATGTCAAGCCAGCACCAACAAACAGCAGGTTGACACACATACATTTTTCTTAATATTGCACAATATTGCTTATGAGCGATATCTAGACATCCATATATTGAATATGTTAAAATTTCAATATTTTAACATACATTTTAAATCAAATATTTAAACAAACATTTTGATTTAAACAAGTTTTATGAAACAAAATTTTCTTTCGGAAGTAAATTTATCAAACATATGCTTCAGAAGAAAGCATTGCAAAACAAACAAAAATCTGAAACTTTTTTGTAATTTTTGACAACTGTTGTCATAGCAGACACACAAACATGCATCTGTTGTAACTACAGTAACCACCATAACATGCAAAATACACCAAGTGTATATAGCGGACAAAACAAACAAACATCCGCTATGCACTTGCGAACATACAAGTGTTCACAGCGCATGATGTTGACAAAACATCCGTTGTGAATACAGTGACATTCCACAGCGCATGACTAACATAAGTCATCCGTTGTAGAAACAGTGTAAGTGTATACAGCGTATGCACACAGGTAATCATGCACTGTAAACATTCACACATTTCATTCAAGTGTCCACAGCGCATGAACAAATGTTCATCTGCTGTGAACAATCAAACAAAATTTTAAAGTGTCCACAGTGCACGAACACATGTTCATCCGCTGTGAACAAGCATCAAAATTTTCAAAGTGTCCACAGCACATGAACAAATCGATGAACAATCATCAAAACTTTTCATGTGTCCATAGCGCATGAACATATGTTTGTTCATCCGCTATGAACAATCAAACAAATATTTCAAGGATCCACAGTGCATGAACAATTGTTCATCCGTTTTGAACACAGTACACATACAAGGGGTCCACAACGTACAATGAAAATTGTACAATGGACACGCTGTTCACACAGCGCATGAGTAACTCACAGCGTACCACTTAAAATCAAATTTTAAGTCACTGTTCATACAGCGTACGGACACTGTACCCACAACGGATAAGTCTTTTGTCTGCAGTATATATAAACACAACACTTGTAAATTTTTATTTTCATCACAAGAGAGAGAGAGAGAAAAATCCAAAAAAATTTAAGCATTATACACTGTGTTTAAACCCTTAAAACCTTGAAACCCTGTTCGATTAAACACCTAAAATCATTGTGATTTATCATCTGATTCACAATCAAATAGGTATAACAACAACATTCTTATCATCAATCATTCATTAAAACATCAGATTGAGTGATTCATATTCATACACTGTTCGACGAAGTCGAACCTTGAACCAAAATCACACATGAATCTCTTGATGTTTATAAACAAAATCAAACACTGAATGAGTGTTTTATGACTTCAATTGAATGTACTGATGAAATTTGATTAATTGTTTATCGGGTTCATGAACAGTCAGGGTGTTCATGCCAATATCAAACAAAACCCTATGTCTGATCTTTGAAAATGTTCAAAAATAATTAAAACATGTTATAACTTAGCAAACATTTTCATAATACAATAACAAACAAGTAAAGAGAGTTAATTTGGCATGGCATTCATCACACAAACATTAAATGCATATTCATTCATGTGCATTAAATGGTCATTTTGACTTTAAAAGGTCAAACTGATATTCATGAACAAGCTGTTATGAAGTGAAATTGTTGTAAATATTGAACAAAACAACTTTTTGTGATAAAACAAACACATTAAAGAATCAAGTTGAATCAAAACAAAACAAACACTTGACTTTTTGAATAAGTCAAACTATCTTATTTGGTAATACCACTCTAACATACATTTCAAACAAATCACAAGTGTTGAACATACAACATTTATCATTTTTTAACAATCAAAATAAGTCAATGAACACTTGATCTACATTTCATAAATTCAAACATCATACATTCATCTTATACAAGTTACTAACATACTCTTCTTTATATTACAGATATGGCAAACTTAGTGTTTGTTAGAGATCATAACATATGTGCATTTCTCAATGCTGATTCACCTAAGGCAGAGAACTATAGAGACATGATCCATTCTGTAAGGCAAACAAGGCTGGTTCATGCAATGACTGCTAGACTAGACATTTATGAGGATCATATTATCCAGTTTTGGACTCATGCACACTTGGAACAAGTCAATGATCAACAAATAGTGGTCTCCTCAGTTCATAATCATCAGATTACTGTCTCTGAAGAAGTAATCAGGAGAGTACTTCAATTGGGTAAAGAAGATGGTCAAGGTTCAGTTGAGTTTGATAAAAACTATATTTTACATGTTTTCAGACAAATTGGTTATACAGGAACCATTGACAAGAAACAAATCAAGAATTCATATATGTATGCCCAATTTTGATTGCTCATGCATACATACCAAAAGACAATGACACACAGAAAGAAAGGCTGGGATGCCACTTCATTAAGAAGCTCTTCTACCATAGCAAGCATTATTGCCAGAAGACCATTCAACTTTGCTACACAAGTATTGAATGGGATGGTATACAACTTAACAGAGGTCAGGAACAAATTTCAGATGTTTCCAAGATTCCTTCAAATGATCATTAATGATCTTTTACCAAACATCCCTAGAGAAGGAGCAATCTTCCATCCTGTTCATTTCAATCAACATGTGTTTAACAGGATCAAGTCAAGCTTGTATAATGGAGATGAGGTCCATGTTCCACCGCACATGATGGATTATGATCTCCCAGTGCTTGATGTATTCTTAAGAATACCTGGCCAAGATGATCCACACATGATCTTTCAACATGAAATACACCAAGCTCCAATCATACAACCAGCCCCAATCATTCAAGAACAACCAATCATTCATCCTGACCCAATCATTGAAGAAGAAATCCCATAACAAGAAAACATTCAGTTGGAACACCAATTCCCCCATTCACCTCAAAGCCCAAACCTTTCTGATCAACAAACATTATCATCTCTGTTAAGAGATATTGATACAGCCTTGGAAGAACAATCTAATGAACAAGAAGAAGTGGGCACTTCTACACTCCATGAGCTTGAACAGGAACAACCAACTACTGCTGAAAATGTTGAAGAATTAAGCAGTGAGATTCCCATAGAGGAAGATATTGAATACTTAAAGGTCTTCTTATTCACTGAGTATAATAAACTCATTGAAAGATCAAACACAATGGCCAAGAAGCTAAAAGACAAGCTTAAAGGAAATGATAAAGAAATTGAGAAGCTTGACTCTGATCAAAAAGCCCAAAAGTTGATTGTGCAGTTTTTAGAACAATAGCTTGATCAAACAAAAGATGAGCTGAAATCCAAAGATAAAGAGCTCTGTAGTGCAAAATTTGATATTGCCTACTTATCCAAACAAACAGAAGTAAGAAATGATGAGATTGATGAGCTTAAAGGAATAATTGAAGCTAAAAATGTGGAAATTCAAAGGATGAATAGAGAGCTTGAGCTTAAAGACAGTCAACTAAATGAGGAAGAACATTCAGAAGGTCTAGAAAAAGACCTGAGTGATGACCAAAAGGTGGATGAAGAAGAAGATGCAAGCCAACAAGAAACTCAAACAGAACTAGCACTGATTATCCCTGAAAAGTCTTACTCAATGGATCAGTTGTTCAGTGAAGTCAACCCATTTGAAAACATTCACTATTCCCCAATCTTGAGGCAACACTTTCACACCCCTGATCCACAAGCTAGAGAAACAAGCATTGTTCCTTATAACCCACTCACAGACAAACAAAAGGAATTCATTAGGCAGTTTGCTGAGACTGCTACCATGCAAGTTGAACAATCAAATTTTCAAGCCTTATCTTCTGAACCCCAGATCAAAACATATGAAAGGAAAAGAAAGAGGATGTATTTGGGATCCTCATCCAAGGGGAAGAAAACCAATCAGATCTTCAAGCCTTATCTTCTGAACCCCTGAATCCCCTCCTCTAAAGCTTTTAAAAGTCAAATCAGAACCAATTGATGAAGCAACTCAACAATCAAGTCCTCTTGAAGAATGAGTGATTGACCAAAGCACTGACAAGCAGACAATCATCATATTGACTGATTCTGATGATTAAACAGAAGAAAAAGAAGCTGAGCATACCATTCAAAACATTCAAGAACTCTTCCCAGATGATCCAAAAACTTTGATGGGAATTGAGTTGGTTTCAAGAGGGTTCCCTTATGATGCTTTCATGTAACTTAACCTCTCAGAGGTTAAAGACCTGCTCAGGGATTTTCAAGCGGTAATGAAAAATGAAGATGAGCAAACATACAAAAGATATAAAGAGATAAAGGATTAGAAAGAACTACAGAAGAATTTGCCTATAGATCCTCAAATAGAGAAGATGAACTACTCCCAGGTTAAGAGCTAGTTGAATGGTATGTAGGAAGATCTCTGTCATAGATGAAAGACATGGCTAGAGAGATCTACAAAAACATTCTCTCAAATGCTCTAAAGCCACAGATTTTTTGACCACATCCTGCTTCTTCACTATCTACTTAGCACCAGGCACCACCAGAACTACACCCCATTGAAGAACCAAGAGAGTTTATGCTACATAGGCTATGGTCTGAAGGCAATGAAGTTAGAGAAATAATCAGTGCAAAAACAAATTTTGTCAAGTTGTATGACAGAATATCTCTAACTGCTGGGGCTAATGAAATCAAGATTATGACATGGAAATATGATGAAGTCTGGGATGCTGTACTTGTCAAGAGAGTTTCTGGACTTGTCCAGTACTAATCATACATCTCTCAGCTGGGATCAAGCAGTGATGTACTTCAAGTTATAAAGATAGATTAGACCTTCTACAACTTAGAATGGTAAATCACACCAACAACCCAAGGGGAGCAGACTTCTCTCATATATTGAGATCATACATGCATAAACATCATAATGAGATAAGAGCAAAAGCCAACAATGAAGACAAATTGCAGATTGAAAATCTCAAAAGTGTGACAAAAGCAGTAGGCAAAGGCAAACAACCTCAAGCTGAACAGACAGAGCAAATTGATAGTGAATTGCTTGAGAGAGAGGGATATCCACTAAGACCTTTAGATTTAAAGTTAATTATGAAAAAGATTGAAGGCAATCAGTACAACCATCCAATCACCAAATGGTATTATGATGAAAATCATTTTGAAGTGGTATTGGAAAGAAAGTTAGAAGGAAAAGAGGCTGAAGACATAAGATTATTTGATCCAGTAGAGATTAATTGCTACACCCATCTTATGTATCATTTCTAAAAACAAAAACATTCCCAGCCATAGAAGATGTTTTGTGCAAAGGAGACTGTTGCTATTTCATACACATGTTGAGAATTCTAGGGACAGTCTATGTGAAAGCAGCTTTCAAACAAAGATTAGAAACCAAGTAGCAACCCCTAACACACATAGAAGGAATCACTGGCATGAGAATCTCATAAAACAATAATTTGGAGATATTAAAGGGTAAACAGGTTGTCACCACTCTAGTGAGCAACATAGATGTTCAAATCCTGGATCAGTCAACATTGGAACAACTGGTGCATCTTACCATTGAAAGAAAATATGATGACCAGAGAAGTGCAGTAGACTACTTTATTGAACACATAGTCAACTGTAGAAATGCCTTGAAGATCACAGCCTTGACTAGCCAAGTAAAAGAAGCTAAAACAGATCAAGCCATAGAACAAGATATAGAAGACACTTTGAAGGCTACAAAAGATGTCCAGAAACAGGCAGAAGAAGCTGGTCCATCACATTCATAGAGGTTTCTAACAACAATTAGACAAAACAAACAATATTGTCTAACATATCAAACAATCAAAACAAATCTTTTCTGTATCATACAAATCAAACATTCATAGATTACACATGTATAATCTGTAAAATTTACAAAAAAACATTCTAGCATACAAAACAGACAGTAACAGTTAATCATACAGTAACTGTAACAAGCAATCATACAAGTAATCATGCAATCATACATTTTAACGATCAATCATGCATAACTCAAACATACCATCAAACTGTTTAAGTATAACATACTATCATTACAATCATATCATTAACAAAAACAAACACACACACTTTTCTAACAAACAAAATATTAACAAGCAAACATTAAAGTGTTGTCAACGTCATCCTTAGGGGGAGTATTGTTGGACTCAATAAGTGCATAAATGGATTAATGCTTTAAAGGATGATGCTTGCCATAATCAAACATATAACAAACATAATATGTTCTAACATCCAAACAATCATTTACTAAGACATTAGCATCATTAAGAATCATAACACTCATTAATATCTGTTTAAATTTCTTTTTCAGAATTGTAGATAAAAGAAATTTTGACAAGTACCCGCAGCGGATGAAGTACCACAATGCGGATGAACAAAGCTCCAATGCAGATGAAGACATCCCATAGCGGATGAAGGTCAACATGCAGTGGATGAAGATTTATTTCTAAGTGTGTGCAGCGGATGAAGACATCCCACAACGGATGAACAACAAATAGTGGATCAAGTCCACAGTGGCTGTTCATCCACAGCGGATGAACATTCCATAGCGGATGTTCATCCATAGCGGATGAACATTCCACAGCTGACTACAATCAACTCTTCACAGCGGATAGCATCCAATGCATAGCGGATAAACAATCTTCTTCCACAGCGGATGACTAAAACATCCACAGCGGACAACCAATCACATAGCGCATAGCTTGTAGACTTGGGATTATTTAGGTAATTTTAGTTTACATAAGGGTAGTTTAGTAATTGTATATAGCTATGTGTATAGGCTATAAATAGTACTCTACCCTAATCCTTTGTAAGCTTTTGAAAAATCAATCAAACAAGAAATTATTATTATCAAGCATTCAATCACACACAATCACTCACACACACTGATTTCATAGCATCTATCATGGGTTTCCGCACCATGGTTTATGTTTGTTGATTATTGAGAGATTTTGAAAAGATTCTTGGGGAAATTAACCTGTTCATGTTGAATATTGTTCTAATATGTTCATGTTCAACATGTGTTTAAGTTGATTTCATCACAAACCTAGACAATGAAAGTCAAAGATAATGAAAGAAAGAAAGATAAAGAATCTCTTAATGATTGGTTATGTATGATGATGAAGGATCACCAAGTGAAGTTTACAAAAGTATATTTTCTATATTATTATTAAACTAGAACTCACTCAGCAATGCTGACTTTTTATATTCATTTTCAGTTGGCAGTTAATGTGGTTACTGAGGGTGGCACGGAGTTGAAGCTACTTCACAAGCAAAGATTAGCATCCATCTCATGCAAGAATAATTTTGTTGTTTTGTAATACAACTAAGTACTGTTTTGTGATTTTAATCAACGATGTAATACTTGGCAAAAGTAACCATAAATGCATGAAATGGTTTGATAATTCCACCACTGCAATATTTTCTTGGGTTTATATATTTTAAATGAGATTTTATAATGAATGATGCTATGAATGACCAACTGTGGGGTCTCCGGGAACAGGGCCTTACAAGTTGGTATCAGAGCCAAAGTTTAAGAGAATTGGGTAAATTCTTTTCAAAACCTAAACTTAAACTGAGAATAGGACTGAATGGAGGGATGCCAGCCCATGTAGCTACGTGCCATCAGGTAATTTTTCATAAAGTTAAGCGGTATTACGTGCGTGTGCTATTTGATTTATGTGCATAGTAGATTTGGATACTGATGTAGTCTGGATAGGGAATGCTTGGGGGATGAAGATTAAAGTAAGTGGCTAATCACAACTGGCCACTGTAATTAGGGACTTACTATGCTTGACATAATCTGAGCAATTACCTTGAATGACCGCATTGGTGTTTGAATCTTATAGTGTTTAGAGGATGGCTGGTGGTCGATCTTCGGGGGCTTCTAGAGGTGGAGGTCAGGATAGCTAGTGGTTGATCTTCGGGGGCTGCTGAAGAGGCTCTTGAAGAGCCCGAGTTTCATCACCATAGAGGTGGGGATAAGAGTGTTAACCTGATGGCCATAATGAAGGAGGATGTAGCCGAGGGAGTACACCAAGTCATGCACATTATTTTGCCTTCTGTGGTGACTGGGGTCATCCAGGCTGTAAGGGAAGATGAGATGAGGGGGGAGAACTGGAGTAGAAATCACGCTGGTAGTGGCGGTTTCCCTCCCTAGGGCAAAAAGGAAAAGATAAAGGATCGTAAGGTGGCAGCAACTAAGATAAGGGTGGAGGTGTGCAAGAAGTGTGGGAAGGAGGGCCACATGACAAGAGATTGTTGTGTGATGAAGTTATGTGGTAAGTATAGGAGAGGTCACGTGGAGGAGTGTAGGTGGGGATCGAATCTTTGCTTCAAGTGTGGAAAGGAGGGTCACATGGAGCGCGATTGTAGAGGGGTGAAGTGCTACAACTGTGGCGAGAGGGGGCATATGAGCAAGGACTGCAAGAAACCAAGGACGGGGAGCTCCGTGGCAAGGAAGGGGATTGAGAAGGAGAAGGAGGGACAGAAAGCCAAAGTCATGGAACTCACTATGACCCAAGAGGAGGCTATGGTGGACCCCGATGTGGTGTCAGGTACATTTCTAGTAAACCAAACTTGTGCCTCTGTGCTTTTCATTCTGGTGCTAGTAGGAGTTTTATTTTGCTTCCTTCTGTGATAAGTTGCCCGCTAGGAGTAGGAAGATTGATGAGCCATTCGATGAAGAAATTACCATTGGTAAGTCAATCAGGATTTCTGTTATAGTAGAAGAATATGGCATAGAGTTGGAAGGCCATAGGTTCTCTGCTAAATTATTCATGATGCCCCTAGGCAGTTTCGATGTGGTTTTAGGGGTGGATTGGCTAGCAGCTTATAAGGCAAATATTGTGTGTCGCAAGAAAATAATTCGATTGACCGCACCTGATAGGAGTTCGATGACGATTTACGGTGATAGGGTTAGTACGGTTCTGATGGTAATTTCAATGGTGGTGGCCGAGAAGTGCATAAGACATTGATGTAGTGCCTACATGGCTTATGTGAAAGATGTGGATCCGTCAGTACCATGATTGTCAGATGTACCGGTCATGTGTGACTTCCATGACGTATTCCCAGAGGATCTACCAGGTGTGCCATCGGACCACGAGATCGAGTTCCAGATCGAATTGATACCTGGTGCCCAACCTGTTGCCAAAGCACCGTATCAACTAGCTCCCTCCAAAAAGAAGGAACTGATGGTCCAGTTGCAAGAGTTGCTGGATAATGGGTCCATCCGACCGTTATGGGCACTAGGTGAGGGAGCAGGATATTCTCAAAATAGCATTTTATACGCGTTATGAGCACTACGAGTTTCTCGTGATGTCTTTTGGTTTAACCAACATGCCAGCTGCTTTTATGGACCTGATGAATCGGGTGTGTCGGCCTATGCTAGATAAATTAGTGATTGTGTTTATTGATGACATCCTGATTTATTAAAGAGTGAAGAAGAGCATGTCGGACATATTCAGGAGGTGCTGGAGACGCTTAAAAGGGAGAAGCTGTACGCCAAGTTCTCCAAGTGTGCGTTCTGGTTATGCGAAGTTCAGTTTCTGGGTTATGTGGTTAATCCTGATGGGATCATGGAGGACCTGGCGAAGGTTGAGACGATGATGCAATGGAAGTCTCCAAAGATGCCATCTAAGATGCGTGGTTTCTTAGGTTTGGCGGGCTACTACGGAAGATTCATCCAAGACTTCTCCAAGATAGCTTCACCATTAACTAAGTTGACCCGTAAGGATAAGAAGGTTATATGGGTGATAGTTGACCGCCTGACAAAGAGTGCTTACTTTCTACCGATCCGCGAGACTTATTCATTTGAGAGATTCGCTGATCTATTCATCTAAGAGATTATGACTCGTTATGGTGTAACAGTGTCTATAGTGTCCAACCGTGACACTCGGTTTACATCTAATTATAGAAGAGATTACATGAATGCGAGGGGGATGAAGCTACATATCAGAATGGCTTATCATCCCCAAACGGGTGGTCAGTCGGAAGGGACGATTCGGATGCTGGAGGATATGCTACGAGCATACATCATCGACCTTGGTGGAAGTTAGGACAAACACTTACCGTGATCCGAGTTCTCATATAACAACGGATATCCTGCCAGCATTGGTATGCCTCCTTACGAGATGCTATACGATAGGAAGTGTAGAACGCCCGTATGTTGGGGTGACTTCGGGCAGAAGGAATTGAAGAGCATGGAGGTGATCGAGGCTACGACTAGGAAGTTGGAGAAGATCAAGGCCTTTATCGAAGCATCAAAGGATAGGCAGAAATCGTATGTCGGCAAGAGACATAGACAGATCGAATTCATGCTGGGCGATAGAGTTATGTGGAAGGTTTTGCCTTGGAAAGGGATCATCTGGTTCAGGAAACGAGAAAAGCTAAGCCCAAGTATATAGGGCCTGTCCAAATCATTGCTCGAGTTGGAGAGGTGGCTTACAAGTTAGAGCTATCGGATGAGTTAAGTGGAATCCATCCAACATTCCATGTATCTCAATTAAGAAAGTGCTTAGCCGACAAGGATATGATTGTGCCACTCGAGGACATCAAGGTGGAGGAACGGCTTAATCATATGGAGCAGCCAGTGGTCGTCATCGACAGAAAAGAGAAGAGGTTGCGGAATAAAGTGGTTACACTGGTGCGAATACAGGGGAGGCACAGGAAAGGATCCAGGTCTATGTGGGAAACTGAGGAAGAGATAGGGCAGCACTACCCACAGCTGCACGAGGAGTAACAGGTTTCGAGGATGAAACCTTTATAAGGGGTTGGATTTGTAACACCCAGAAATTTACAAAAAAGAAAAGAATAGAAGAGTAAAAAGAAAGAAAGGTGAAATATCCTAAGTCAAGGGGTTAAAGTTGTGCAAGTGGAAAACTTGCCCATTATGGGATTTAAAAGAGGAATGGCAACCCACTCTTTCCTTTTTAGACTTGGTTCTTGGCTGCTAGAGAGTGAGAGAGAGGAGCTGCAAACCGAATTCTAGAAAGAAAAGGAGGAAGATCTGCTTGTAGGTGAGGTTTTCGTGTGTTTTCTGCTTGGTTTTCAACTATGTTCGAGCTGCTGGACTGATTCTCATGTGTTTCCTTGTGTTTGGCTGCCTGTTTTTGGCATGCATAGGTGTTAAAACTCGAGGTTGCTCATGGGTCTGAAGAAGTCTTACTCGTAAGCTGTTAAGGTGAGTTCTAGATCCCCTCTTTTACTTGTTTTGTATATGTTTGGGGCTGATGTGCATATTACAAGTGTTTTTAATAAACAAAACCATTATTTTGTTTGATAAAGAAATTGACTGTTCATAAAAGATGCTGCTTCAAGTGTATTATATGTTTATGTGTGATGTTTCTTATGTTTTGAAGATGTAACTTGTTAGATATAAGCTAAGTAGATGATTAACAAGGGCATTTGGGGACTAGAAATCGTGTAAGTTAAGCTCTAAGAAAAACTAGTTGTCCTCTGTGGATGTTGGTCATCCGCTGTGGACACTTTGATATGAATAAGTTGTCCGCTGTGGATGTTGGTCATTCACTGTGGACACTATAGTATGACTGTGTGTCTGCTGTGGATGTTGGCATCCACTGTGGACGATGTCCGCTGAGAACACTTAGAAAGATTTGTCGTCCGCTGTGGACTTTATTCATCCGCTATACACTTTTTAGTTATCCGCTGTGAATGTAATTCATCCGCATTGGACTATGGCCATCCGCATTGGACTATGTTCATCTGCTGTGAACACACTTAGTGTTTTACTCATCCACTGTGGACTTTGGTTGTCTGCTATAGACTTAGGCTTTCCACTGTGGATACTTAGTACTTTAAGCCATCCGCTGATATGCTACTCATGCACTGTGAACACTTAGGATTTTTCTAAAATTTTGGGAATAAAGTTTAAGTGTTAAGAACTTATGTTTAATGGGAGTTTATGCTTGTTCTAAGTTTCTAATGTTTTATTTACCTTTTTTGGGCTGCTTACTACGAATAATTATTACTGTTTCATGATATGTGAATTTAAGGTAATGAAAATTATAAAAGTATTATTCATAATAAGTGGACACAAAGAAATAGAAAAGGACAATGGAACTTAATGAATATTACCCCCGGGCCCTTATAAACAATGGAAAGCCTTACAGGCACAATGGAATGAGGTGCACGACCTTATTATCGTTAGCTCAACTGATGTGTGACTGATTCAGGATGCACATCTGGGGTCTAATCCTGGGGATTGACCAAATCAACAGGACATGTATTCATGAGCAGGCTTCGTGCCTAGCAGTGTGGGTCAACTGTCGTTGGGTTAGCTTCCAAAACAATCATTTGCCGACAGGGGTTCGGCATTTGTTGTCAACCAACAATATAGGCTCTTGCTTTGTGCAAACCTAGACAATGAAAGTGAAAGATAATGAAAGAAAGAAAGATAAAGAATCTATTAATGATTGATTATGTATAACGATGAATGATCACCAAGTGAAGTTTACAAATGTATATTTTCTATATTAGAATTAAACTAGAACTCACTCAGCAACGCTGACTTTTTATATGCATTTTCAGTTGGCAGGTAATGTGGTTGCTGAGGGTGGCACGGAGTTGAAGCTACTTGGCAAGCAAAGACTGGCATCCATCTCATGCAAGAATAATTTTATTGTTTTGTAATACAACTAAGTACTCTTTTATGATTTTAATCAAAGAAGTAATACTTGGCTAAAGTAACCATAAATGCATGAAATGGTTTGATAATTCTTCCGCTGCAATATTTTCTTGTGTTTATATATTTTAAATGAGTTTTTATAATGAATGATGCTATGAATGACCAACTGTGGGGTCTCCAGGAACGGGGCCTTACACTTCATGGGTATACGATCATGGTTCATTATTTGAAACTTTTAAGCGATCCTTTGTTATTTCTATAGCTAATCCACCTTTGTCATCATCTATTCCAGATATCTTTACTGATGATGTTGGACCTATGTCATCTTTAGCTACAGGAAGATTTCCAGACATACCATCTTCTTGAAATATCTCAGTTGTTACATAAACTATTTTTGAATCTTAATTGGCTCATTCTAATCTAGTTGTAGAACAAGCTCCACAAGTATTTATTAGAGTTCCTCTTCTACTCAAAATGATCCAATTGATACCATTCAAGTTCCATTTGAAGATTTATCTTTTGATCATGATATTCATCAAGAGGAAGATATTGTGTATCAAACTGAAGGAGGGAACATTGTTGAAGAGCTAGTTGTCAAAACTGAAAATACCATTCCTTAGCTAAATATTCATAAAGACCATCCAACTAAAGCAATCATTGTTCCATTATCACAAGGTGTCTGAACTCGAAGTCAATCTGGTGTTATAAATACATGCTTGTATTCATGCTTTATTTCTTAAATTATGCCAAAGAATATTGAGATGGTATTAAAGGAAAAAGTTAGGTTGAGGCTATGCAAGATGAGCTAATGTAAATCAAGAAACTAAATGTTTGGCATCTGTGTGAACTTCCAAAAGGTATGCTGCCAATTGGAATTAAATGGATATTTAGAAATAAAACGGATGAAAAGGATCTGATTGTTCATAACAAGGCCAAACTTGGTTTTCAAGCATTCTATCAGGTTGAAGGTCTTGATTATGAAGAAGTATATGCTCCCGTTGCAAGACTTGAAGCTATACGTATCTTTCTAGCTTAAGCTTCATACAAGAACTTTACTGTCTATCAAATGGATTTCAAAACTGCTTTCTTGTACAGCGAGATGAAAAAGGAAACCTATGTTTCTTAACCACCTAGCTTTGAAGATCTAGATTATCCTAACTATGTTTATAAGTTAGACAAAGCACTCTATGGCTTACATCAAGCACCTCATGCTTGGTATTCCACCCTCACTGAACATATGCTTGTAAATGGTTATACACAGGTTGCTATTGATCAAACTTTATTCTTATAGAAGACTGATGATAAGCTCATCCTTGTTCAAGTATATGTCGATGAAATTATCTTTGAATCTACCAATGATGATTTGTGCAAGGAGTTTGAAGCTATGATGAAAAAGAAATTTGAGATGAGTTCTCTTGGAGAAATGTCGTTTTTCTTGGGTATACAGGTTAAACAAGATGATAAGGGTATACTGATACATCAAGAAAAATATATTCATAGTATTCTGGACAAATACAAATTTCAGGACTCTAAGATTGCCCCATCTCCAATGTCTTCTCTTTTTACTTTAACTCCTGATCTCACGGGTGAAGAAGTTGATTAATATTTGTATCGATCAATGATTGAATCTCTGATGTATCTTAGTGCCAAAGACTAGAAATCATGTTTCTTGTCTATCAGTATGCATGATATCAAAGTAATCCAAAGGAGTCATACATGAAAGCTGTCAAGTAGATTTTGAAATACCTCAAGGGCCAACCAAAACTTGGACTTTGGTATCCTAAAAATTTTGATTTCAATTTATATGGTTATACTGACAGTGATTATGAAAGATGTAACTTGGACAACAAATCAACAACTGGTGGATGTTAATTTCATGGAAATAGGTTGATTCCTTGGCAATGCAAAAAGTAGCAGATGGTATCCACATCTACTGCACAAGCTGAATATGTGGCTGCATCAAGTTGTTGTTCTCAGATCGTTTGGATTCAAAAAAAACTTCTTGATTATGCTCTTAACCTTTATAACACCAAGATTTGGTGTGACAATACTGTAGTGTTGAACATCATAAAGAATCCTATTCAAATAAGATGACAACATCGCTGATATGTTTACTAAGGCGTTTGATCATTCCCGATTTGACTTTTTAGATCAATCTCCGGGAATGATTAACTTTGGTTAACGATTGTCCATACACCCTCTCAAAAATATTTTTCTGTTCATTTTAGTTAAAATTATTATTTTCTACCTAGATAATCATAATTTTAGGGGAAGAAAATATGAAAATGTCTCAAAAGATTTTGTTCTTAGGGCGAGTAAAGATTGAAGAAAATTTAAGAAAAAGCTTTTTTTAAATATACAGAAAATTAAATTTTTAAGGCTACATAAAAAATGATAGTATATTTTTTGATTTTGATTTATTACATACTAAGGGCTAAAATAAACTGACTCAAATTATATTTAATATGTTGATAGGCTTGACTTTCAAAAAAGAAAAATACTACGATTTGCTATGTACTGAAAGTAAATTCTCAATGACTGAAGTGGGTTACTTATCAAGATTTTTTAGTAACATTGATTCCATGCTAAAACATAATGAAAGTTACATTCAAGTCACACTCAAGTCGGTTACTGTCTGATTCAGTGTCTTTCAGAAGAAATATATACATATATATAGATATATATACGTATATATATATATATACATACATATATATAAATATACATATATATATATACATATATATACGTATATATATACATATATATACGTATATATATACATATCAATATATATACGTATATATATATAAAAATCTAAATATATATATATATATATATATATATATAAATATATATATATACGTATATATCTATATATACGTATACATGTACGTATATACGTGTACACGTATACGTATACGCGTACACGTATACGTATACGCGTACACGTATACGTATACGCGTACACATATATAGATATACGTATATATGTATATCTACATATATATATATATATATATATATATATATATATATATATATATATATATATATATATATATATACGTTTATATATATACACACATATATATACACACATATATATATGTATATATACATATATACGTATATATATACATATATACGTATATACGAATACACCTATATATACGTATACGTATACGTCTATATATACGTATACGTATACGCGTATATACATATTTATACGCGTATATATACGTATACCTATATATATGTGTATTCGTGTATACGTATATATACGCGTATACGTATATGTCTATATACGCGTATACGTATACGTATATATACTCGTATATGTATACGTATATATACGAGTATACGAATACGTATATATACGTATACAAATACGTATATATACGCGTATACGTATACGTATATATACGCGTATACGAATACGTATATATACGTATACATATATATCCGTATACGTATGCGTATATATACGCGTATACGCATGCGTATATATACGTATACGTATATATACGCATACGTATATATACGTATACGCATACGTATATATACGTATACGTATACGTATACACGTATATATGCGTATACGTATACGTATATATATACGTATACGTATAGATATAAGTATATATATATATATATGTATACGTATATGTACGTATATATATACATGCATATATATATACATATATATATATATATGTATATACATACATCTATATATACGTATACGTAGATATAAGTATACATATATATATATATATATGTATACGTATATGTACGTACATATATACATGTATACATATATATATATATATATATATATATATATATACATCTATATATACGTATACGTATATATATACGTATACTATATGTATATATGTATATATATATAGGGAAGGGATTCAATGAAAACAGTGTTTTAATTTAAAACCATGAAAACCAAAATCTAACCATTGATCAATTTAATCAATGGTTAATATTAATAGTGTTATTTTGGTAAATAATAGGTGCCTATTAGCTTTAATTAAACCTTATAAGGGTACTTTAGTAAAATTAATTTTTATAACCTCACATTCTAGTCACACTGAAGTCAGTAACTGTCTGATTCAGTGTCTTTCAGAAGAAATATATAAACATATATATATACATATATACATACATATATATATATATATACATACATACATACATATATATATACATATATATACATGTATATATATATACATATATATATACATGTATATATATACATGTACATATATACATGTATATATATATATACATGTACAATCAGTTTCACAATGAGGAGAGACTTGGAACACTTAAGAGTTAAAATAGGGAATTGGGTTTGATTATGAAGATACTACGAACACAAGTAAGTAATGAGACAGAACAAGCAATAATAACATAGAAATATGGTTTTCAAGGAGTGTTGTATATTGCTCACAAGTCTATTACAAGTGTTACAAAGCATATCTAAATTACAAGAACCTAAGACTCTTTATACTACATCCTATAACCGTCAATACTTAGAAGGACAGTTGGAAGTGACTAATCTAGACAGCAAGATCAATCTAAAGTCAAAACGCAGATTGTCTTTTGACTAGTGACTATGACATGCCATAGCTCACATCCTTTTCGAATACAAAAAGGTTTACAGGTACAAAAGTAGCAGGTTACAAACAAAGACCTTTATCTACAGTTTACAAAAGCATGGACTTTTCACCAACTCATACAAGTTGGTGAGTCTTCAGAGTTGCAGCGAAAAGTGTGTCAACTTTATGTAAAGTAGATCAGAGAAAGCATGTCTTTCTCTGTCTTCGGAAGAAATCAGTCTTCATAGCAAAATGGCTTCGGAAGACTTTGTCTCTGAAGCTTCGGAAGACTTCATCTTTGGATTCGGAAGATTTGGACTTTTGGCTTCGGAAGTTTTTACAGTTAGAGTATTTTTTGATGTAGTGTGTAAAACTTCCAAAGCACTTCTACCTTTGTACGTCCAGTGCCTGCATGCAGGAAGACCTTTGGTTGTTTTGGCTTCTTTGGTTGCATCAGCCTAATAATCTTTTGATATTACCTTACAAACTACCCCTAGGCTGATGCTACCAAAATCGAGAAGTACTTTAGATGTTGATAGCCCTTATTAGGATCAAGACCAAGCCTCTCTTCATCATCTGGTTAGGATCCTTCAGACTTTCATAGTAACTTCTCATGTCATATAGATCATGTTGAGGAAGATCAAGCATGTCTTGCCAGAAATAGACATCTTGACCTCCTTGATCTCTGATGACATACCATATGTTCGAATTGGCAGCAAAACTTCAGGACAAGATGGGTCTTCCAATGGCAAGAGGCTCTACTTGAATAGGAGTTAGTTGAGCAGCCTCTTCATGCACTTCCTCAGGATGCTCTGACTCATCCTGAGGTGTGGAGGTGGATGCCTTGGTTTTCTTCTTTTTTGAAACACTATTCCTGGCCATCCTTTTCCTTCTCTTTGAAGTTTACAACTGAGATGACTGGTCTTCAGCACCAGATTGTTCTGTTGTGTCCCTCTCAGTTGGGATCTCTTCTCTCACAGGTTCAGATGGAGAGAGAGGAGAACCCTACTTCGGATCAGAAGATGAAGTTGGTTGAGATGCAGCTCTAGGATCAGGTTGTGTTGTCTCAGGGGATTCAACCTTCACCTCAACTTCAGGTTGAGCTAGACTTGGTGGAGAATGCAAATCTACAAGCACTCCCCTTCTAATCTTCTGCTTTATCACTTTTATATGCTCATCCATGGTGGATAGAGACATAGGACCAAGCCTCCTTCAGGAGAATCCGTACAAGTTTAAGAAGCTCATCATCCTTTGTCTATCTTCAGACTTCTTTTGGCTTTGATGGATGATGGCCCTTGACCTTGTAGCTTCTTCCCTTAACTTTCTCTTAGCAGCTTTTCTTTCTTTTATGGCTTGTTCCTCCAGCTGCTTGAGATATTCAAACTCTATGTACTCAAAGGATAAGGGAAGAAGTGCAGATGCCTGATAGAGTCCCGTGGCACTCAGATAGTTGATCATACTCATTCTTTAAGCTTCCCTATCAACCTGAGGTTGTGCATGTGCCACAGTCTCTGTCTCAGGACTTTCTTGAACTGGGGAGAGGACAGGAGCATGTTTGTAGAGCCTTTTCAGTCTCCTTTATTCCTTAATCTTGAGGAGCAATGCTGCATCCTCTGCCTCCCTCCTCTCTTTTGACAGCTCAGTGTCAACCAACTCATTCAACTCTTCTAAGGGGAGAGATATGAGTTCATCAGCATTATAATTCCTGGTCACCAGGTAGTTTAGTCTAGCTGCCCTCAACTCATAATCTTCAGTGTTTGGACTAGGGGCAGCTCGGATAGTAGCTTGCATGAAGACTGAGGACCCACCTGAACTCTCTCCCCTTAGCTTTGTCTTCCTCTCTTTTTTCTCCTCCTCTAACTCCTCATAGGTCATTTTCCTCTTCCCTTTGTCATGCACAGGCCTTGGTGACTCAGGGTGGAGAGAGCTTTGGCCTTCATTGCTTGGTTCAGTAGTCAAGCTCTAGCCAGAGAGAGGTTGTGGAGCACCATCACCAGCTGGTACTTCACTGAGGGTACTGGGTGTAGAAGGAGATCCTGTCTCAAGGTTCACAGGCTCAACCTCTGGGCCTTCAGTCAAGGTTTTCCCTTTGAAGCTAATCTTGGGGTCTACCTTAACATCCAGTTGACCAAAGATCTCACCTGCTATCCTCTGTCTATATAATCTTGATCTCATCTTAAACTCTTCTAGCACCCTTTATTGTATCCAGGCTGCTAGTCTTCCAGCTTGTCTGTTTTGGCTTGGGTTCACAAGTGGAAGATCAACCAGATTTATGCACTCATCGAAACTCAGATTTGAAAATTTAAAAGTTTCTTGTTGACCTTGAGTTCTAGAGATGATGAGAGCTCTTCTTTCTGTGTCATACCTCCATCCAATGATTAGGTTCTTAGAGTAAGGAGATGGGGTAGACATGGCTCTGGGTATACCCTCCTCAAATAGACATTGAATGAAAGAGTCTACATCCATGTAGACTTGAGGAGGTTGCTGAGTATGGACTATTACAAGAGAGGGTGGTGAATCCTCTATGTCCATACTCTGAGAGGAACTCCCAGGTTTTGTGACTGTTTGGACTTTCTCCCCTTTTTTGTTAGCATCACCTTCTTGCATAAGTGAGCTGGGGGTTGAGTCTGTCACATTCATAGGTTCTTGTGGACCTGATTGAGTTCATCTTAATGGTCTCTCAGCTAGCTAGCCCTTGAGATCGGTGATCTCAAGTTGCTGGTCATTGACCCTTCTTTCTAAGACAGTCACCTAAGATTCCAGGTGACTTATCTTTGAAACTAAATAGGTGCATGTTTGAGTCAGTTTTTGTACCTTTAGTTTCAGACTCCCCTCATCTTCATCAGAAGAATCATGGGGGGGATGAGTGAATTAGGCCAAGATCCTCCTCCTCATCACCAGCATATTGTTCTTGGCTGCTGGATTTCCCCTGCCTTATGACAGCTTCAAGAGAAGTGTCAAAAGGCCTGGTTGCCATATTGTTCTTGGCTGCTGGATTTCCCCGGCCTTATGAACAGGTTCAGGGAGTTCCACTTCAGTGATAGATGCATGATGTGGAATAGACCTAGATGAAAAAAGAGTACTCATCTCTCCTTGAGTAGGTGTCGAGAAGAAAGACTCATGATACTCGCTGAATGCCATGCCTTCATCATCATAGAAGTCAAGGCTGGGAATTGGTTGGTTTAGATCCAGCAGCTGGGGATGGTAGCTTTCTCCAAAAGATTGTTCACTAGAGTGTGGAGACTTTGAGTGAAGGCTTAAGGCTGTTTGGGGTGTGAGCTCCTTAGGCTGAGCATGAGGAACCTCAGTACTGATCATATGAGAGATGAGAGTGGTTTGCTCCTCAGGGGAAGTAGGAGTTCGAGTGTCCACTTCCTCCTGTAAGGTTAGTGATATGGGGGCCTGCACAAGCTGAATAGCATGTGCAGGGGTTCGTTTGGTTTTTCTCTGGTAGGTGATGGTTATTATGGGCTGTATGTGTGGTTGAGAGATAGAAGGTGTGGGTTCAACACTAGCTGGTGCTGCTAGGTTGCCACCTTGAGCAATGAGCTCAAACATTTTTGGGGCAAGGGCTGTTTCTACCCTAGAGAAGCCAACAATTGGCTTCCTTATTATTTTGAAGATGCTAGGCTTCATTTGTCCCAATTTAAGAATATTACCTGTTCCCCTCAACTGTGTGCCCAGTTCACAGTTGAGAATGTGCTGGACATATCTAGGGAACATGTAATATTCTAGGAAGTCTAAGTTAGCAAGCAAATTGGTATATACAAATTGAGAATACCTAAACTTGACCCCCTGAATCATTCCATCGACTATGATGGAGAGGTCTTCTGGAATCTGATCCCATCCTCCATGCTTGTTTGATAAGCTGCGTATGGCAACATGAAGGAGGTACTTCCATTGGGATGAGACCTTTCCCTTTCTGAAGGTTTTGACTGAGAAGTCACCCTTATAGCCCATCTGCGTAAAGGAGTGGTTGACTGCAGCTTTAAGGAAGGACAAGTCACCTTCTATATCATCCAGTTGAAGATGTGTGTTTATGGTGGCTGGAGTGATGAAGATTGTCCTCCCTTGCACTGTGGCAGACAGTGCCTTCTCCCCGTCCATGGTGACCTCTTCGCAGGTCCGCCAGAACTCCAACAAATGATCCTCATAAAGAGGAGGATCAATGGTGAGGGAGGTGAAGTAGTTGGTCAAAGAAAGGTAGTGACAAACTCTGAGAAACCTTGATCTTTCTCAGAGTCTAACAGAGCAACTTGATTATGTTGCCTGTGAAGATGCATGGAAAAATTGTGTTGATTTTTGCGGTCAAGGTTGGCCATTTGAAGTAGCTTTTCGGTGAAGAAAGATAAGAACGAAGGCGGTTTGTGGGTGAAATCAGGTTAGAGAACAATGTAGATGAAGAGGAGAGTGAGAAGAGGGGGAACTGTTTGAGAATATATATGAAATGGATTTGAAACAAAGTTAATGCAAAAGGTTAAACTTTGAAATCCAAAAGTAGGTCCCACCTCTGAAAAAGTGCCCAAAAGGTAGTTATTTTGAAAGTTGAAAATCTTTCGAAGGTAATTTAGCTTCGGAAGATTTTAAGAAAAAGCTTCCGAAGGCAATTTGGCTTCGGAAAATATTCTTAAGAGTTGTGAAAATTTGGCTTCGGAAGAAAAATACTTGGAAATTTTTTTTTTCTTCTGACACATATTAGGTTTCGGAAGATATTAAGAAGTAGGAGTTTTATTCTAAAGTGAATATATCTTCCGAGACTTAATTGATTTCGGAAGATATTTGTCCTTTAAATACATGTAAGTACTTAGAAGCATATTTAAGCTTCAGAAGATATTCTCAGACTAACTTTCAAAGTTAAATTTCTTATAAGTAGTTAGTTGATTTAAAGACATAAATTTCTTCCGAAGTCAATTTGAAATCTTTCGAAGGAAAATATATCTTAAAAATTTTTATAAATCTTAGGAATATTATAAAAAAAAATTTCTTCCAAAATAAACTGGGTTTATGAAGGTGATAAAATAGACAACTTAGGACACACAGGTTTTAGAAATAAAGTTGATTTAAGTTTTAAGAAAATGTACTCAAAGTCAATCATCCCAGTAGCTGATACAAGATATTTGAATCTCTGTTCATCAAAAGCTTTAGTGAACAGATCAGCATATTGTTCATTTGTGTTAACTTTGACTAATTTAATTAATCCCTTCTCAAAATGATCTCTAATCAAATGATACCTGATGTTGATGTGTTTGGTCCTTGAGTGCTGCATAGGATTCTCTGTAATGGAGATAGCACTGTTGTTGTCTATATGGATGGGAGTCTCTTTGAAGTTGAATCCATAGTCCAGCATCTGATTCTGAATCCAAAGCACTTGAGCACAACAACTTGCAGCAGCAATGTATTCAGCCTCAGCAGTTGATACAGAGACACATGATTGTTTCTTGTATTGCCATGAGACAATCCTTCCACCACGGATTTGACATCCCCCAGATGTAGACTTTGCAGTCATGTTGCAACCACCATAATCACTATCTATATAAGCATACAGATTGAAGTCAAAACTCTTCGGATACCAAAGGCCAAGCTTGGGAGAACCTTTGAGATATCTAAGAATCCTCTTGACAGCAACCAGGTGTGACATCTTGGGGTTGGCTTGATATCTTGTATAGATGCATCTGGCAAACATGATATCAGGCCTGCTGGCTATTAGGTACATAAGAGACCTAATCATAGCCCTGTAAAGATGTTCATCCATACACTCCCCCTCAAGATCAGGTCCTAGGGTGTGGTTTCTGGCTATGGGTGTCTTAGCAACCTTACATTCAATCATGTTGAATCTTGTAAGTATGTCTTGTACATACTTTGACTAACTTATGAAGATGCCATTATCAGCTTGCTTCACTTGAATTCCCAGAAAGAAATTTAGTTCTCCCATGGCACTCATTTCAAATCTGTTCTTCATCAGCCTCTCAAAGTCTTTGCAGAGCTTTGGATTAGTTGACCCGAAGATAATGTCATCCATATATACTTGAACTAGCATTAAGTCATTCCCTATCCCTTTGATGAAGAGAGTTCCATCTATCGTACCCTTCTTGTAACCATGTTAACAGAGATACTGAGATAGTGTTTCATACCACTTCCTTAGAGCTTGGTGCAGCCCATAAAGAGCTTTATCAAGCTTGCAGACATAATCAGGATGATCTGGGTCTGCAAAGCCAGGTGGTTGTTTGACATACACCTCTTCATCAATCACCCCATACAGAAAATCACACTTGACATCAAGTTGGTAGACCTTGAAATGTTTGGATGCACAAAAGCCAGGAATATTCTTACAGCTTCAAGTCTTGCCACAGGAGCAAAAACATCTGTGTAATGAATTCCTAATTCTTGTGTGTACCCTTGAACAACTAGTCTTGCCTTGTTCTTAATGGCAAGTCCTCTATCATCCTTCTTGTTTCTAAAAACCCACTTGGTTCCTATGACAGTCTTCCCATGAGGAAGAGGACATAGGTTCCAAACCTTTTGTCTTTTGAATTGAAGTAGCTCCTCTTGCATTGTTTCAACCCATCTTCCATCTTTCAAAGCCTCATCAAATTTCTTTGGCTCTACTTGGGACAAGAAGTAAGAATATAGAAAAAAAAATTGTCATGGGTTTGTCCTCTTATTCTTACCTTTATATCAACATTTCCAATGATGTTTATGGTGGGGTGTGACTTGTGGATCCTAAGTTGAGGGATCACAGCAAGTTTATTTGAAAGATCTAGATTAGAGAAATTCAGATCCAGCAATGGAGTGTCACCCACCACATCAGCACACTTATCAAGTGAGACTTGATCCAATGAGTTTGTGATATCATTTATGTTGTCTTATGGAGTGGTTATCAGCATCAAGAAATTCTTGATCACTATCACCACCACCATTTCCTCCTACATTTGAAGCTTCGTCACCTGAGTTTTGAACCTTTGAGCTGGAATTTGAAGGTATCTCAGATGTATCAGCTGAATTTGTCATGTTTGTGCTGATAGGATCTTCATTTGCAGGGTTAGTCACCAATGGAACTGAAGTAGTAATCTTGGTTGGTCTTCTCAGCTCAAATCATGGGTCGAGATCTCCTGTTGATATGTTATTTGTAGATCCTGAAACATTCTCATAAGACTTGTTAAAACAGTTGGTAACTAAGTCAAGATCATATAGCCAATTCGGACCGAAACCTTTCACACTAAGAGTGTGCTCATTGAAGGTCACATTGGCTGACTCCTCAACTACTCTAGTTCTGAGATTGTATACTCTATAAGCCTTAGCTTGGGAAGAATATCCAATAAAGTGTCCATCATCTGACTTCTCATCAAATTTGGCTACTTGATCTTTGGTATTCAAGACGGTGCAAGGACATCCAAATGACCTGAGGAAACCAATAAATGATCTCCTTTTGTGCCATAGCTCATAAGGAGTCTTACCTTGAGTCTTAACCACTAAAACTCTATTTTGTACATAGCAGGCTGTGTTAACTGCCTCTGCCCAGAAGGTGAAGGGCAGTTTAGAGTCAGACAACATGGTTCTTGCAACTTCAATAAGTGTCCTATTTCTCCACTCAGCAACACCATTTGGCTGAGGAGTCTTGAGAGCACTATATTGTCTTGTAATACCCTTTTCATCACAAAATGTATCAAGGATTTGGTTCTTAAATTCTGTTCCTTGATCACATCTTATGGTCTTGACCTTGTGATCAGATTGATTCTCAATTTTTAGAATGAAGTTGTTCAAGATCTTAGGAGTCTCATCCTTAGTTCTAAGGAAAAAGACCCAAGTAAATCTTGTGAAATCATCTGTGATAACTAAAAAACATAAGGTCATTCCTAAACTCATTACACTGGTGGGGCCAAAGAGATCCATGTGTAATAAGTGTAGAGGAGTAGTGATAGAGTTCTTTTCCTTTGGCTTGTGAGACACTTTGTGTTGCTTCCCTTTCAGGCATGCAACACAATGATCATCACTTGTAAACTCATTCTTTGGCATTCCAGTTACCAAATCATTCTTAATTAATTTATTCATGTTCTTAAAGTTTACATGGCACATTCTTTTATGCTATAGGAAAGACTCATCACTATTTGCTTTAGATAGAAAGCAGGAAACCTCTCCTAAGGGAGATGTTTTCTGCAAGTCCATCTTGTACATGTTCCCATTCCTGGGGGCTCTAAGCAGGATATGCTCTTGAGGAATGACCACCCGGGCTTGAGAACAATGCACTCATGCTCAGTAAAGAGCATGTTGTATCTCTGATCACAAAATTGGGATACACTCAGTAGATTGTATCCAAGCTCCTTAACAAAGTTTACCTTTTCAATGGTGAGCTTACCATTTATGACCATACCCTTTCCAGTGATGTAACCACCAATATCTCCTCCAAAAGCAACTGGTCCTCCATCAATTTTCTCAACATTATGAAGCAAAGAACCATTGCTAGTCATGTGGCTAGAACAGCCACTATCAATGATTCACACATTTTCCTGCACAAAAAGAAGTGGTTAGTTACACTTCGAAACCTAAGCCTCATTGGTCTTGGGATTTCAAAGTGATCTGAAGACAATGTAATAGTAACAGATCCTATATTCAAGCTTTGAGGATCATTAGTTGCTGTTGATGAAGAACTCTCAATCACCAGGTCTTTCTTTATCTTCCACACCATCTTTGGAAGATTGGACTTGACCTTCAACACCTCAGAAGTTTCAATAACTTTTGAAGTTTTGGATACTGGTCCTTCTGAAGATCTTGCTTTCACTGCAGCATGCGTTAGTACTTCAGAAGCATTCCTTTCTTCCGAGACCAAAATTTCTTCTGAAGGCAAGTTCTCACTTGTCTTCTTCTTCACTTTGGAGCTTTCGAAGAAAACAGATTTTCCTTTCCGAAGCTTGCTTTTCCTTCTTCTTCCCAAAAGCTTTCTCTTTGACCATGTGGATAGTACTTTGGGATTGTAGATTGAATCCTTAGCCAGATGAGAAGTACTACCACACATAATGCAGTCCATTTGCTTCCTTCTAGGAGTCTTCTTTTGAGAGCAAGACTGAGTTTGATCACTTTCCTTCTCCATCTTCATCTTCACAGATGATGCAACAAGCTTCTTAGGGAGAGGCTTGCTCTTGGAGCTAGATGGTTCAGGCTGTGTAGCAGTGGTACACAGCTAGTCAGTCTTCTTTTTCTTACTGGAATGGTTTGGAACTAAACTAGAACTCCTGGTACTGGAGTTCATAGTTAAGTCTTCAGCCTTTACCACTTCAAACCCTACAGAAATGAACACTTGTTTCTGTATGGAGTCAAAAGTGGCCTTGATCTCTTAAGCCTTCTTTGATCTTCTCTTAGCTCTTCTGATCAAGTTCTTCCTCTTTGACTTGGTCATTCCAGACTCTTTCCTCTCATCAGGAGAATAGTGACCCTTGTTAGGATGATCTTCTTCACTCTTCTCAGAGTCATCCTTCACTATCTCCTTTTCATCCTCTTCAATAATAGGGTCTATGAGGGGAAGCTCATCTTCACAAGTTCCACACGTTGGAGATCTTACAGACAATAGAGTGTGTGGAGGAGCTATATCAGTAGATCCCAGTCCTTGCTTATTCTGATAACAAAATTTTTCATGTAAGGATAAGGATATTATGTTCTTGAAGGTCTCTTCTTCAAGAACACATTTTCTGCCCTGGCTTTGCTGATCACAAGCTCAGCCTGGCATTCAGTTAACTTTGTGATGAGATCTTTGATTTGAGTCCTGTAGTTCGTGTGCTCATGCTTAAGATTTGAAATGGTTTTCTCTAGATCTTCTATCTTAAGTTTATAATCATTTTCAGCTCTTTTAAAATCAGCTTTTAAGATATTTAAGGAATCAAGATCAGATCTCATTTCTAAGTTATAGGACATGTATCTATTAACTTTAGCAATACATTTAGGGGTATAAAGATGTTCGAATACCTTGGCTTCATCATGATCTGCCATCAATGCTTTGTTTGGAGATGCATCTTCCACCTAAAAGCTCCAGTCAAAGCCTCCTTCTTCAACAGCAACTGCGGCTTGCTGTCTTGGCTTCTCATTCTGGTGATCTCCTTCAGTGTAGTTTGGCTCGGTTTGTGCTTGCCTACCATTTGACATTGGTGCCTTGCACTCTCTGGCAAAGTGTCCCATTTGGTTACAGTTGTAACACTTCACTTTGCTTTTATCAAGCCCAAACTTTCCACTGGCTGCATTGCTAGGAAACTTCCTTCCAGTCCTCTTGTAGAACTTGTTGGCCCTGTGAGTGAGAAGAGCCATCTGCTGGACTATTTCCATATACTCTAGATCATCTGGATGGATACAATCCATATCTTCAAGGGTGAAGAGAAAGTTTCCTGAACTTTGATTAGAAGACACAAAAGTTTGTAAAGAGCTTGTCTCCTGGAATAGGCTTCTAGGGATGTAGCCTTCCTTTGGTGTCTCTAGAAAGGTGATGAAAGGACCCTTTTATGATTTTTCAGGGTAGCAGATGAGATGGTGTTGTGATTCTTTGCAATCCCTTTCAACCATATGAATGGTTGAACTCTGTTGGTTGTTGGAGTTACCAGATGGATTTTGGATGTTCATCTCCATCTGGTAGCCACTGAGGATACCATACAACTCTGTGAGAGTAAGGGTCTTGAGGTTCTTAGTCCTCTTGATGACCACATAATAGTGTGTCCATTGTCTTGGAAGAGAGGACATGAACTTCCTCACAATGTCCTTGTTCTCAAGAGTTACTCTAACATCTGCCAGAGTATCCACAATCTCAACAAACCTGAAGTATTGTTGAGTCATGGTTTCACCTGTCTTGAAGGTGAAGTTGTCAAACTGCTACCTCAGGAGGTCTTTCTTGTTTTCCTTTGCATCATGAGACCCCTCATACATCAGCTTCAGTGCATCCTAAAGTTGCTTGGCAATCTTGCACTTCTTGAAGCCTCTATAGATAGAGTTTGGAAAAGCAGTTCGGAGGGCGGTCATGGCTTTCTGATCAATAACAATCTTCTTCCAGTCTTCATCAGAGTAGTCAGCCACTTCCTTTGGTATCATACCACCACCAGCAGCAGCTGAATAGGTGGATGGTACATGAGGTCATCGACAACAGACCCCCACATCTAGGAGTCTTGAGACTTGATAAAGCCTTCCATTCTTTGACACCAAGTATCAAAGTCTTCAAGAGTGATCAGTGGGGACTTTCTCATTGTACCGGTTTCCATATCAGCCTTTGTGATAGCTGCCATTTGAGATCTTAAATGAACTGTGAAACTGAGAAGATTAAAGATGGTGAGATCTTACAATCAAGAGCCTGAAATACTCTGATACCAATTGCAGGACCGGGTAAGGGTGCCTAACACAATCAGTTTCATAATGAAAAGAGACTTGGAACACTTAACAGTTCAAATAGGGAGCCGGGTTTGATTATGAAGATACTACGAACACAAGTAAGTAATGAGATAGAACAAGAAACAATAACACAAAAATATGTTTTTCAAGGAGTGTTGTATATTGCTCTCAAGTTCTATTACAAGTGTTACAAAGCATATCTAAATTACAAGAACCTGAGACTCTTTATACTACATCCTACAGCCGTCAATACTTAGAAGGACAATTGGAATTGACTAATCTAGACAACAAGATCAATCTAAAGTCAAAAGGCAGATTGCCTTTTGACTAGTGACTATGACATGCCATAGCTCACATCCTTTTATATTACAAAAAGGTTTACAGGTACAAAAGTAGGAAGTTACAGACAAAGACCTTTATCTACACTTTACAAAAGCATGGACTTTTCACTAACTCATACAAGTTGGTGAGTCTTCAGAGTTACAGCAAAAAGTGTGTCAGCTTTATGTAAAGTAGATCAAAGAAAGCATGTCTTTCTCTGTCTTTGAGAGAAATCAGTCTTCACTGCAAAATGGCTTCGGAAGACTTTGTCTCTGAAGCTTTGGAAAACTTCATCTTTGGCTTCGGAAGATTTGGACTTTGGCTTCGGAAGATTTTACACTTAGAGTATTTTCTGATGTAGTGTGTAAAACTTCCAAAGGACTTCTACCTTTGTACGTCCAATGCATGTATGCAGGAAGACCTTTGTTGATTTGGTTTCTTTGGTTGCATCAGCTTTATAATCTTCTGATATTACCTTAATATATATATATATATATATATATATATATATATATATATATATATATATATATATATTTATTTATATATATATATTTATATATATATCTATATATATATATCTATATATATACGGGGAAGGGATCCAATGAAAACCGTGTTTTCATTGAAAACCAAGAAAACCAAAATTTAACCATTGATCAATTTAATCAATGGTTAATACTATTAGTGTTATTTTTGTAAATAACAGGTGCCTATTAGCTTTAATTAAAACTTATAAGGGTACTTTAGGAAAATTAATTTTTATAACTCCCTATTAATCACTCTTCTCTTTCCTCACTCCTAATTACTTCTTCTCTTTCTTTTTTTCTCTCTTCTTTTTTTTTTGAATGACTCATCTCCTTAATTTATACATGGTGTATTACGTATTCTTAACCCAAGTTCAATTCTTGTAGACATAGTTACGTATATGTAACTCGCCAAGTTATATGTATATGACCATTAGAAAACACCATAATGCAACAAAGTTACATATATGTATCTACCTAAGTTATATATATAACTTATAGTGTTCCATATATACGTAACAAAGTCAAATATCACCAAAATCAATGTTACGTCTACGTAACAGAGTGAAACATCACCAAACATCAGTGTTACGTACATGTAACAGAGTGTTACGTATACGTAACAATAGTGGATGGGGTGCAATGGGCTGCCATTAAAACATATTTGAAGAGAAAAAAAAGATGATGTAGCTGTGGTTTATTTAATTTATTAGATTTAATGAGAGAGATAATTAATAATTTTTAGTCAACTAATAAACTAAATAAGGAGAGAAATCAAGCATTTATAAGATACCATAATTAAAACTGTTAAAATTACGTTATTAAGCTTTTAAATATAAAAAAACAATAATTATAAGAAAAGAATGCGATTGGTTGAGAAAAGTTTTATGGTTTTCAATTAGAAACATGATTTTCATTTGATCCCTCCCCTATATATATATATATATATATATATATAAATATCAAAATATGAGAAAGTTATGAAAGACAAAAACACAAGAAAAGTAATTAAAAAGAGCAAAAAGATGCTATAAGGCCATATAGGAATAGAAGATGTCAAAGTGCACAATAATAAATTATATGTCATAGACAGACATACTATATGATAATTTTTTTTGAAAATATATTTTGACACAAGAGGAAAAATCAAAAGATGGGGCACGTAAGTCCAAATTTGTATGTAAGTCCTAAACGTCTTACGAGGGCAAAACATAAGTCCGACCGGCTGTTAATAAGTCCTGAAACATGTTAATATTCTATGTTCAGAAATGTTTCTCTAGCTAGTTATGCTCTAAATAGATATTATAATAGAGAGAAATAATCTTGAAAATACTAATCAGATGTAAAAGGTTTTAGTCAAATTGGGGTGACTTCAAATCTCAAAAGTGTCTTGAAGCTGGATAAGGGTTCTACAGGATTTTTTATTGTGGGATTCAGCGACTCCATATAACTTAATCAAAACAAGACAAATATCACATAATATGTTTCCAAGTAAGAATTGAAGTCTAAGTTTAAAACGGATACATATTGACAATCAACGTAACTAGTCTTCTTTTAAAAAAAGCTGGATGATTTTAATAATCGATCTCATAAAAATATAATCCTATACTTTAGAATTTATCAAAAATATTTTAAGTTATAAGTTTAATATAAACATAAAATTGCTAGCTTTTGATTTAAGTTTTGTTAAACTTCATGTTTGTTTACACTTTGTCTTTGTTCAACAAAATTTACAAAAATTGAGGGTTTTTTGTTAGTTGTAAACACTTAGTTAAATATACTTTTACTCATAACAAATCAAAAGTTTCAACAAAAATATGTAAAAAGGTTTCAAATTTTATAAATTTCAAAGGAAGATTGAACTTCTCGCAAGCGAGAAGTTTAACAGATGAGAAAAGTGGATGATGCGACTAGTTGAACTAGTTGCATGCGAGATGTAAGTGAGGTATAAACATACAATTGAGTGAAATTAACCATATGAAATCTTAAAATTATACTAATCAACACCTAATGAACATGATTTTATGGTTAAACCACACTGAGAATGCTCAATTTGAAAATTTAAAATTTCAGATTTGTCGCGTGCGAAAAGCCATTGGAATATGAACATACGCGGTATGTTTTCAAATTGCTCAGCACTATTCGCTTGACTTTCTGACTTGTCGCACGAACGGTTGACCTATGGTCAAACTTTGTTTCATGCGAACAATTGACCTTGTCTTGCAAAAAGTGAGTTTTGAAAAACTACTATTCGCATGCGATTGGTTTGTTTCCCACAGAAAGTTCAAATTTTCAATTTCAAATTTTTTTGAGTCTAGAACCAGTGTTTATGTGTAACTAATCAACTTTTGTCTATAACAATTTTCAGAAGGCTTAACAAATGGTTTTTAACAAAAACCATAATACAGTTGCTTTTCTCTGAGATATACCTGATGATAAGGCATTGTTCAGATCTATGATTGATGGTCTTAAGACTTCTCGTATACAACATTCTATTACTACTAATCCCACTATCTACACTGATGTGGTTGATCAGTTCTAGATTATAGCAGCCAATGAGAGAGATACTCAAGGAGAACCTTGTGTTTCAGCTACAATAAAGGGGAAGATGATAGTTATTACTACAGAAGTTATAAATTGTGTCTTACTTTTGGAAGATCAACCAAATGCGCCAGTTAAGATTGATGATGACGTGGAGAGTGACTTTCTTAAGAGGATTGGTTAGATCACCTGTATCCATCACTGGAGAAGATGTACTTACCTCCATTCTTGAAGTATTTCTTTTGATGTGGTGATTCACTGTTTGAGCAACCTAAAGGCTGGGATGGATAGCCTAAGTGCTGTATTCGGATCCCTGCTGGTTTCACTAGTCGATGATTTACCATACGACATATCCAAGGCTATGTTTGCAGAGATGCGGAAGAACATGATTGCTGCTACGAGAAAGAAGTTTATCATATACCCAAGATTTATACCAATGATAGTGAATGCTACTCACCCTAATCTAGCAATGTCTGATTCATCCACCTATGCTGTTATGGTGATGAAAAAAGACATATTCACATATTTGATGGGAGCACGAGGTAATGCCTGGGATGGTACTCACTTTGCCAAGGTTGGCAAATTTGTTGTGGGATATCAGGATGAAGTTGAACAACAAGAGACTGAAGCTCAACAAGCTGGTCCATCTACTAGTACTGCTGAAGATGTTCCAAAAAGTTCTCAGGGAGCTAGGATGTCTGATATAGATGAGGTGACCACCTAGTTCATAGATAGTAAGAGTGACACCGATAGTGATCAGATCAGGAATGTTCAGTATGTGCTGCAAGAACGACCCAGAGTGCAACAAACTCCTACCAACCGCACTCCTGAGGACAGAGACATAGATTTTGTTCCTGAGGATTCTTCGTCTACTCAGAGGAGAAAGAAGAGGATGGCCAGGAAACGGGCTGGATCTGATAGTCCACATGGGAGGGCTAGAGGACGAGGTGTGTTGCGTAATCCTCAGACCCCGATGACCACTGTGTCGACCAGTTCGGGTATTCCAGTTTCTGAGACTCCAGTCATAGTTAGTGAGGCTACCACTTTAGAGACACCAATGATTGTTACAGAATCAACAACTGTGGCATCATCTGCTATGCCTACTACTAATGATATGATGAGCACTCCTCCAAGAACTCAAGGTCATAATGACATCTTTAGGATGGAGATTTTCAGTAACATTAATCTTAAGCCAAGATAGCATACCGAGTCTACACATGATTCACCAACAAGGGTATCTCTCAAGCAGAGAGTTATAGTGTTAGAGAGGGAGATGATGGAGAAAACACAATAGATTTATAATTTTAATAAAAATAGTCATTAGTTGATGTAATTAATAAAGGTATTGTCATTTTCTTGATTTCGCATGTAACTGTAATCATTCAAATCAGAGAGCAAGATACAACAAAGTTTATTTACATTCATGTTCATCTATTTCTCATTCAATCTTGTTACCGTGAGGATTATATTCTGCGTTCTTATCAAGAGATCGATCTGATAGTTATGTGTAGATCCTTACATCATAAAATGGCCAACCCTGAACCCCAAAACCTACCAGACTATTCCATGCATCTACACATGCAACACAACCAGGTTGCTTTGTTATCATCTGAAAAGGACCCTGGTTACTCAAGGATTGGTAACTATCTCATCTTACCTCACCAGACTCATAATAGATCCCCCACTTTATGAAGATCAACTGTTGGAATTTTGGAGGACTTGTCAAGAGGTTATCTTGTATGGTGAGAAGGCACTGTCTGCATCGGAGAAAGGGAACACTGTTTTCATCACACCAGCCACCATCAACAATCAACAATCATCTGAGGCTGGATGATGAAAAAGGCGAACTTTCCTTCCACAAAGAAGTTGTCAACAAATCATTCCGGCTGATGGGTTATGAAGGGGACTACTCAGTGAGGACCTTCAAGAAGGGTAAGGTCTCATTCCAATGGAAATACCTCCTCCATGTTATAATCCATTCTTTATAAAACAAACATGGAGGATGTGATCAAATTCCAGAATACCTATCCTATATAGTCCATAGGATGGTCCAAGGGGTCAAGTTCAAGTACTCTCAGTTTGCTTACACAAACTTGCTTACTAACTTAGATTCCTTAGAGTATTACATGTTCCCTAGATATGTATTCTCAATTGTGAACTGGGCTTACAGTTGAAGGGAATAGGCAAGACTCTTAAACTGGGATAGATTAAGCCTGACATCTTCAAGATAATGAGGAAAACCACTATTGATTATTCCAGGGTAGAAATAGCCCTTGTACCAAAAATGTTAGAGCTCCCTACTCAAGGTAACAACATGGTAGCACCAGCCAATGTTGAACCCATACCTTCTTTATCTTCACCACCTACACAGCTACAAATAACCATTACCTACCATAGAAAATCCAAACTAACCCCTACTTAGTCTTTTCAGATTAAGTAAGCCCTCATACACTCACCCATGCAGGAGGAAGTGGAACCAAGATCTCCCACTTCCCCTTAGGAGCAGACCACTCCCATCACTTCAATGATCAATGCTGAGGTTCCTCATGCTCAGCCTGATGAGCTCAATACCCAAGCTGCAAGCCTTCACTCTGAGTCTCAATACTCAGGTGAACAACCTTCAAGGGACAGTTACCATCCCTAACCTTAGGACTTAAACTAACCAATCCCTGACCTACAATTCTATGATGATGAGGATATGGGATTTAGTGAGTACCATGAGTCTCTTTTCTCCTCCCATGCTCAAGGAGAGATGAGTGCTCCTGATACACCCATATCTAGCCCACATCATCCACCCACAACTGAGGTGGGCCTCTCTGAACCTATTTAAGAGGTCCATATGGAAGAGGCTCTCACTTTAGAAAATGATTACATCATTAAGACCTCAACCATGGCAACCCAACCCCTTGACAATTCTCATGAAGCTGTCATGGAGCAGGGGAAATCCAGAGTCTAAGACCCAATATCAAGTGGTGAGGCAGATGACTTTAGTTGTATTCTCTCATCCCCCATGATTCTTTTATTGAAGATGAGAGGAGTGTGCAATAAAGGGTGCAACCATTGATACAAACTGGTACCTACTTGGTCTCTAAGGTTAGCCACCTGGAATCTTAGGTGGCTACCTTACAAAGGCAGGTCCTCAATCAGCAACTTGAGATCACCAATCTCAAGGGCAAGTTATCTGAGAGGCCAGGTCCACAGGAACTTGTGGATGTGGTGGACCTAACCTCTAGCTCACCTATGCAAGTAGGTTATGCTACCAAAAAGGGGGAGAATGTCTTAACTACAATCACAGAACCTGGGAGCATTGCCAAAGTATGGACAATAAGGACTCACCATCCTTACTTGCAATTGTCCACACTTAACAACCTCCTCAGGCCCTTATCAATATGGATGCCTTATTTCAAAGTTAATTTGAGGAGGGTATACCAAGGGCTATGTCACCTCCATCCCACCTTACTAAAAATCCAATTATAGGGTGTAAGTATGACACTTATATAATAGCCTTGATGCTTTCTAGATATAAGGGTCAGCAGGAAGTTTTCAACTTCCAAACCCTGATATTCTATGAGAGCTTTCCCCTGGTTGATATGAGTCTTTCCAACCCAAGTCATAACAGGCAAGCTGATAGGTTAGATGAGAGGATCCAGCAGAGGGCGCTTGAAGAGTTCAAGAGAAGATCCAATCTATATAGACAAAGGCTAGTAGTGAAAACTATTGGTCAACTGGATATTGAGGCAGACCCTAAGATTAGCTTCAAAGTGGAAACCTCAGTTGAAGGCCCAGCTGTAGACCTTGGCCAGCTGGTGAAGGTGTCTCATAGCCTCTCCCTGACCAGAGCTTAAGTGTAAAACCAAGACAAGAAGGCCAAAGCTCTATCCACCCTGAGTCACACATGCCAGTGATTGACAAAGCAAAGAGGTTTCTAACCTCTGAGCAGATTGAAGAGGAGAAGAGGGAGAGGAAGAGGAAGGCAAGGGGAGAGAGGATGAGAAAGACCCCCAGCTTCATACAAGTGCAATCAGGGCTGTCCCTAGGCCAAATACTCAGGAAGATGAGTTAAGGGAAACCAGATTGAATTATCTGGTGTCTAGGAACTACAACATTGATGAAATAATATATCTTCCCTTGGAAGAATTGAATGAGCTGGTTGACAATGAAGTGTCAAAAGAGAGTAAGGAAGCTGAGGCTACTGAATTGCTCCTCAAGATTAAAGAAGAAAGAAAGAGAAGAAGACAGACAAAAGATGATAACCTACTTGGTTGTTGATAACCCCATAAAGCCCCTGTCCTCTCTACAGTTTAAGAAAGTCCTAAAGTAGAGACTTTGGTTGTTGAGAAACTCAAGTAAGTAGAGAACAAGACAGATAAAATATGATAACCTACTTGAGTGCCACAGGTCTATATCAGGCAGTAGCTCTACTCCTTCTATCCTATGAATACATAGATTTCAAGTACCTCAAGTAGCTAGAGCAAGAAGTTCTAAAAGTGAAGAAAGCTACTAAGAGGAAGGAGGGAGGAAGCTGCTAAGTCAAGAGCCACCATCAGAGCTAATCAAAAGAATTTTGCAGACAGAATGTAGATGGTGAGCTTCTTGAAGCTGTATGGGTTCTCCGGAAGGAGAATTAGTCTAATGTCTCTCTCTATAATGGATGAGCACATTAGAGTGATCATGCAAAAGATTAAGATGGGTGAGCTGGTAGCCTTGAATTCTCCACCAAGTTAGACTGCACCTGAAGCTAAGGTTAAAGTTGAACACCAAGAGATAACACAACCTGGACTTAGTACTGAATCACAGCCAACTTCATATTCTAACCTACAACAGGGTCTTGAACCTTTTTCTTTTGAACATGTTAATGGGAAGGACCCAACTGAGAAGGATAAAAAAGGAACAACTGGTACTCAAGACCAACCTTCTCAGTTGAAGTATAGAAAGAGAAAGAGGATGGCCATCAGAAGGGACATAAAAAAGAAAAGAAGAAGAAGAAAAAGTCCAAGGCATCCACCTCTACACCTCAAGATGAGTCAAAACATCCTAGGGGTGAACAAGAAGAGGCTGCTCAACCAACTCCACTACAAGTATAACCTTTTATTGCTGAGAGACCCATCTTGTCCTAGGCTTTCTCTTCAAACCTTGACAGATGGTATGTCATAAGAGATCATGGAGGTCAAGACATATACTTCTGGAAAATATGCTTGACCTTCCTTTGCATGATTCCTTATACATGAGGAGGTACTTTGAGGGTCTAAAGAATCCAGACCAAGTGATGAAGAAAGGAATGGTTCTGATTCTAATGATGACTGTAAACAAATAAATATCAAGACATAGAGTCATCCTCAAGTTTTGGTAGCATCAGCCTAGGGGGAGTTTGTAGGATTTATCTTAGAGGCTGATGCAAACTAAAGTTCTCTCAGCAAGCATTCTAAAGTACAAGGAAGTTACTTAGGAAGATTTCACAAATGCACAATGAAATGCACTAAGTGTCAAATCTTTCGAAGTGAAAGACAAATTCTTCCAAAGCCAAAGATGAAGTCTTTCGAAGCTTCAAGACAAAGTCTTCTGAAACCAGAAGACTAATTTCTTTCGAAGACAGAGAAGACATGCTTTCTCTGACATGCTTTTGATAAAAGCTGAACTACTTTCCACTGCCATCTCTGAAGACTCACCAACTTATACAAGTTGGTGAGTTGGTAATATCTCCATACTTTTGTCAACTATAATCATGGTCATTAAGTCTGTAACTTTCCATGCTTGTACTTTTATCCTTTTTGTAATAGATTAGGATGTGAGCTATGGCATGTTATAGTCACTAGTCAAAAGGCAATTTGCCTTTTAACTTTAAATTGATCTTGTTGTCTAGATTAGTGTTCCAGCTGGTCTTCAAAGTATAGCCGGCGGATTTAGTATAAAGTGTCTTATATAACCAGTCCTTAGGACTAAGCCTTGTAACAATTGAAAAACACTTGAGAGCAATATACATCATCCTTGAAAACCATTCTCTTTGTTCTTGTATGTTCTTTACTTTTGTTCTTTATTTTACTTGGTTGGTTCCTTATTTGATCTGTTAAGTGTTATACTCTCCACCTTGTGAAACTGTTGCATCACCCTTAAGCGGTCCTGCATAATATTTAATTTCTTGTTTTAAAGCCGCTTTTATAATAATTAAACTATAAAAACCATAAATACACATTTACATGTAAATGTCTGAATATTCACAATTTTTACATCAAGGTTAATCATTTAATCATGTAATAACATAAAATATAATTTCACACCAATAATATTGATCTAAAATGTCATTTTGATAAATCACAAACTTTCAAGGTTAAGACTCGTATATGATCTAGCAAATATTCGAATTACCATTACGTGATGGTTCGAGCAACAAGTGACACATTTAATTAAATCTAATTTACTAAAATGTATGTATGAATGACTGGATAATAATGTTCATGCTAGTCGGAATAACCAAAAAAATGTTGGGTGTCACAAAAGCTTGCTTTCCTTTCATGTGATTAAGCATGAGTAGCTAGTACTAACTTAAGACATAGGTTGTTATTTAAATGTTGATGCTTGAATTCAATGTTAATGATGCAAAAAAGCATGTGTAGCTTGGTAACAATTCAACTAATGGTTTGAAATCCTATTTGTGATTAGATCAATTGTTTTGGCTATGAATGGAACAAGTACACTTACTTAATGACATGAACATGTTAATGCTGGACATGGCCATATCAATCCCCAAGCTAACATGGGTACTTAGTAGTAGTGCATACTTACTGACATGACCATGCCAATATTGGATATGGTCATGTAAGTCCCTAAGCAGACCTAGGAACATAACAATAGTAGATACTAAGATAACCATGTTAGTCACCACGTAGACCCTTTCACTCATAATTTAAAATTTAAAGCATGATTTTCTTCTTACATAGGTTAATGGTGCATGTGTTATAATAATGTTTTGAGAAGTTAAGAGGCAACAAGACATGAGTTTCTATGGTTTGACCCGAGATGTAATTTGTAATGCTATTGATAATTAATGATTTAGTACCGCGTCTAAATTGGAATTTGGTTTATGCAATATATTATTAATCTAGAATGCATCATGAGTTTAGTATTTGATGAAGTTGTCATTGGAAATGCAAGAGTTCCTCACATGCTTAATAATCTGGCCATGTAGGTGTTAGACATGGCCATGTCAATCTTACTTCTGAACAACACTAGTCAGGACATAATACCTTGCAGATATTACATTAGTTGTATTTCCACACAAAAATGGATATATTAAAGATTATCTTTGAATTCATTAGCCTTGGAAATGATTGTGTAGGTCAAAATACAAGACTAGTAAGGATGAAGATCAAGTGTTAATTGAGCTAACATGAAGAACACTTGTGTTTTGTTCATATATGGGTCTTTTATGAACAAGCTATACTTTCTTATGATTACATAATACCATTTTATAAAGTTTAAACTTATTGAACATGAATATTTGATAAGTTCTACTATTGACTTATTGATGGAATTCGGGTTTATGACTTGGAACATAAGAACAAACCAACTAAATTATAACAATTGTGATTATTGAGTATTGATTATATAAGAACTTGTTGTTATATTTGAGAGATATAAATCATACACACATAGATATCATATCATTAATCATGGGTTTCCGCCCTGTGATTATGAGTATTGATTATATAATAACTTGTTATATTTGAGAGATAGAAATCATATCGACAGTACGGAAACCCATGTGCTTGTACTGTTATATTTGTTAGTAAAAATGTGTGTGTTTGTGTTTGATTTGACTGATTGTATGTTTGACATATTGATGGAATTCGGATTTATGACTTGGAACACAAGAACAAACTAACTAAATTTACCCAAAGATCGATTTCTATCTCTCAAATATAATAACAAGTTGTTATATAATCAATACTCAATAATCACAGTGCGGAAACCCATGATTATTGATATGATATCTATGTGTGTATGATTTCTATCTCTCAAATATAACAACAAGTTGTTATATAATCAATACTTAATAATCACAGTTATTATATAATTAATACTCAACTTCTAGGTTACTGTTGTTTGAGATTCTCAATCCAATGATTCCTTCTATATAAGTCAATGATTGCTTATTTGTCTTAATCCTTTGTTTAAGTGCAACATTTACATGTATTATTCCTAAAATTCTCAGCATGTGTATGAAGTAGCAGCAGTCACCCTTGCATAAAACATCTTCTATAGCAGGGAATGACTTGGTCTTCAAAAATGAGACATAAGAGGGATGTACAAGTTTAATCTCCACAGGATCAAAAAGTCTTATATCAGCTGCTTCTTTACCTTTAGGCTTTCTCTCTTATACCACTTCAAAATATGTTTCATCATAGTACCACTTTGTTATTAGATGATTGTATAGTTTACCCTCAATTTTCTTCATGATGAGCTTGAGATCTGATGGTCTCAAAGGTATCCAACTCTTTCTAAAATTTCACTGTTAATCTGAGTTGATGTTTGTTCTTCACCTTATGTTTTTTGCTTACTTGCCAGTTGTTGCTCTCTTCTCAACTTGGCCAAGTGAAGCTTGTCTTCTCTGTCTGCTTTGGCATTCATCTTATGATGATGTCTGTTCTTATAAAATCTCATGATATGATAGAAATCTACTCCCTTTGGATTATTGGTGTGATTGACCATCCTCAATTGTATTAGGTCTAATCTATCTTCATAGCATAAAGATCCCAATTAGGATATGTATGATAGGTATTGCACTAAGCCAAATACCCTCTTTGTTAGCACACAATCCCAGATTTCTTCATATTTCCATGCAACTATCTTTCTTTTGTCAGCAGATGCAATCAAAGTTATTCTATCATACAACTTAACAAAGTTGGTGTTTTCATTAATCATCTCTCTCATCTCATTTCCTTCTGGCCAAAGCCTATGAGGCATGAATTGTTTGGGTTCTTCAATAAGATGTAGTTCAGGTGGAGCTTGATGATATCTAGATAGAGATGAAGCTAGATGAGGTCTAGAGATTTGTGGTTTCAATGCATTGGCCAACATGTTCTTGTAAATTTCTCTAGCCATATACTTCATTTCAAACAGAGATTTGCCTACATAAGATCTATAAGGCATCCTTGTATGACTCAACCAACTTTTAACCTGGGAGTATGTCATTTTATCAATCTGAGGATCCTATGGCAGATTCTTTTGGAATTCCCGTTGTTCTTTGATTTCCCTATATCTTTTGTATGTTTGCTCTTTTTCATTTTTCATGACTTCTTGAAAGTCTTTAAGCAAGTCTTTAACCTTTGAAAGGTTAAGGTGCATGAAAGAATCATAAGGAAATCCTCTTGTTGCAAGCTCTATACCCATAAGGGTTTCAGGATCATTAGGTAGTAAATCTTGAATGTTTTCCATCTTATTTTCATTTTATTCTTTATCCTCTTCAACGTAATCACTTAAGATGATAATGGGCTCTGTTTGCTGGTCATGTGTTTGATTAATTTCATCTTCTTCTAACACAGCAGCCTCTATTTCTTTTTGCCTTGATTCATTTTCATCAAATGGTTCAGCCTTAACCTTGAGAAGTTTGAGTGGTGGAGACTCAAGTTCTTCCAACTCTTGAACCTTTTGTTTTCCTTTGTTTAGGGAAGCCAAATACAGTTTCTTTATTTTCCTCTCATAAGTTTTTATTTGAGGCTGTAAGGATGATGCTTGATCTTTTGATATTTCAGTTTGCATCTTCACTGACTCTGCAAACTGTCTTTTTAACTCTTTTTGTTTTTCTGATAGTGGGTTTACAGGAACAATGCTTGTTTTTGTTGTTTGTGTGTCATAAGTGTGAAAATGCTATCTTAATATGGGTGAATAAGTATGTTTTCAAATGGATTCACTTTTCCAAACAATTCATCCAAAAAACACTCCTCAAGGATGATAATAGCCTTTTCAGCTTCCACTATGCTGATTTCCTCAGCTTGACACATCATTTGCTCATCAAATTCTTCACTCGGGTCTTGTTCTAGACCTTTTGAATGTTCTTTTTCATTCAGCTGAGTGTCTATATGTTCCAGTTCTTTGTTCGGCCTGTTTATCTCTTCATTTTAAGCAAATATCTTCTTTTTTAACTCATCTATTTTAGCATCTTTTGCATCTATTTGCTCAGTAAGAAAGACAACATCTAACCTTGTACTTTTCAAATCTTGATTCTTTGCTTTCACTTCTTCCCTTGATTGTTCTAGTTGTTGTTATATGAATTAAACAATCAACTTCTGTGATTTTTAATTAATAAAAAGTTTCTCAATTTCCTCATCTTTACTCTTTAATTTATCTTTCAACTTCCATGCTCTATTATTGGATTTTTCAATCAATTTATTATACTCAGTGAATGCAAAACCCTTTGAGTACTCTATCACTTCCTCAGTAGGTACTTCATTAGCTTATTCTTTATGTTCAGAATGCTTAACATGAACATTTTGTTCTTCTTGTTCATGTTCATTCATGGAAGACGTTCTAAGTTCTTCTTGGTGGGTTGCTTGTTCTGCTAGTGTGGGCTTTAAGGTGAAGCAGGCATGTCTTGTTCAACATGAATATGTTCTTGTTCTAGCACATCTTGTGCTTGTACTTCTTCAATGATTGGTTCTGGGATGGGTTCAACGTGTTCTTCTTAAATGATTAGAGCAGGTTGGATGATTGGTGCTTGATGAATGATATTCTGAAAAATCATGGTTGATTCTCCCAGACTTGGAATCCTTAAGTATACTTCAGGGACAGGTATGTCATGATCTATCATATGTGGTGGAACAGGTACTTCATCTCCTTGATAGAGACTTGACTTGATTCTATTGAATACATGTTTATTGAAATGAACAGGTTTGAAGATAACACCTTCTCTTGGTTTGTTAGGAAGTAGATCATCAATGATCACTTGGAGGAATCTTTGATACATTTGGAATTTATTCCTCACTTCTGTCAACTTATAAATCATCCCATTCAATACTTGTGCTATAAAGTTGAAGGGCCTTCTAGCAATGATACTTGCTATAGCTGAAGAGCTCCTTAATGAAGTGGCATCCCAGCCAGTCTTCTTATTTGTCATTGTTTACTAGTAAGTATGCATTAGAAATCTAAACTGTGCGCACATATAGGATTTCTTGATTTGCTTCCTGTCAATGGTACTAATATAACCAATCTCCCTGAATACATTTAGAACATAATTTTCATCAAACTCTACTTGTCCTTCATAATCATCATCACCAAGTTACAGAATTCTAATGACTTCCTCTGAGATGATGATCTGATGGTCATGTATGTTAGACACAATAACTTGTTGGTCATTCATCTACTCCAGATGAGCATGGGTCCAAAACTGGATAATATGGTCTTCATATATCTCTGTCCTGGCTGTCATAGCATGGACAAGCCTTGTCTGTTTAATGGCTTGTAAGATATCTCTATAATTTTTAGCCTTTGGTGCATCTGGGTTTAGAAAAGCATAGAGATTATGATCTCTGACAAACACTAAGTTTGCCATATCTGCAATGAAGAAGAAAAATGTGTTAGTAACTTGTATGATAATGATGTATGACGTTTAATGTGATGAAATGTTGATCAAGTGTTCATAGGACAGTTGTCATTGCTATGAATTGATGACATATGTATGTTAAACACAATGAGTGTGTCAAAGTGGATGTTTGTTTAAAAACACTTATTGGATCTATTGGACTTGTAACAGGTTAAATTTCGTCAATTTTAATCTTGTAAATCTTGTTGATTTCAAGTTATTTTGAACCAAATTGTTTTACAACATGTTTGTTTCATCACAATGAGTTGTTTGTTTCAAATCATTTTCTGATTTTAGTTCATAACAACATCAACTAAGAATTTCAGTTTGACTTTTAAAGTCAAAACTTATCATTCAATGCACATTGAATGCATATACATTAAATGTTGTTGAAATCAATGTTATACCAAATTAACTGATTTTACATGTTTATAACTGACTTTTGAATATATTTACCAAGTTATAACTTATTTCAAGTCCTTTTAAACATTTTGAAAGATCAAAATTCAGTTTTAAATTATTTTTGGCATGAACATCATGACTGGTCATAAACCCGATGAACACTTAATCAAATTTCTTCACAATAACAGTCCTAATACAAGCAACTAGAGTTGTTAATCATGTATTCAATGTTTGATTTCTTTTAAAACATCAACCGATTCATGTTTGATCTCAGTCCATTGTTCGACTTAGGTTTTGACAATATCAAATTCAAAATCGAAGAACTAAATGTTTTAATGATTGTATGATGATTAGAATCATGATGATATACCTACTTGATCGACAATCAATAGTTAAATCAAACAAAATAATTAGGTTTTGGTTGATCAGGGGTTTAAGGGTTTATCGTAGTGTTGAACGTTTTAAAATTTTGATTTCTCTCTCTCACACTTGTGATGAATGAAAAATGAAAAGTGTTGAACTATATATACAACGGACAAAATGAACATCTGCTGTGTATATAGTTTGTATGTGCGCTGTGCAAACAATTCAAACTTAAAATTTAATTTTAAATCATGGCTGTGAAATGCTCATGCGTTATGGGTACAGTGCGTCCGCTGTAAACTTTTAAAGTTGTACACTGTGGACCCTTTGAATGTTTGACTGTGTAAACAGCGGATGACTACTTGGTCATGCGCTGTGGACACTTGAATGCGTTGTGTGTTTGAACACTGTTCATAAAGCGGATGAACATTTGTTCATGCGCTGTATAAACTTGATTGTTTGTTTGGTTATTTGTAATGGATGAACATTTGTTCATACGCTGTGTACACTTTGTTTGTTCAAGAGATATTCACACTGGATGACTTATTGTCATGCGCTGTGAATACTTGATGATGGTGTTTAGTGTATGCTTACCCGTGTACATACGTTATGTACACTTGTACTGTTTCAACAAAGGATGACTAAAGTTAGTCATGTGTTGCGTGATTTAGCACTGTATTCACAGTGGATGCCTTACCAAAATCATGCGTTGTGAACACTTGTATGTTCACCAATGCATAGCGATGCATGTTTATTTGTCTGCTATAAACACTTAGTGTATTTTGCATGTTTATTTGTTCACTGTAGCAATAACGGATGTATGTTTGTGTGTCCTTTGTGACAACAATTGTAAAAAATTTAAAATTTAGTTTGTTATGAAAATTTTGCTCATTAGCTATGTAAATTAAAACATACGATGTAGTGACTTAGAAAAATTTAAATGTTTGATTAAAAAATTTAAATGTTTGTTAAAATTATTATAATTTTAACATAATCAATATATGGATATTAAGATATCACTCACAAGTAATATTGTGCAATATTATGCATGTTTATGTGTCAAAATGCTGTGTTTGAGTGTTTGCTTGACTTGGCTTTATTTAAAATTCAATATTTTAAAGTTTCAAATTTTAAATTGTATGATTTTGTACATATTCTTCTGCTTTTGATATTTCCATGTTTATTTTTCTCCTCCTAAATTTTTGCATATTTATATAATTTTTTTATAAAATGACAAAAATTTCAAAGTGACTTAATTCGAAATTATCAAAGTCTAGTTTGATTGTTTGCATGATACACATTCAGAAAGATAGCACTTTATCTAACTAAGAAATGAATGATTTTTCATGCTTGAACAAGAATCATTTACACATAACATGAGATCATACTAGTCTTAAATCCTTATTGAATTGATTTGATGTTTTTTGAGAATAGACATAGACTAATACAAAGTTGATTGCAGATATTGTTATCCACTTAAACTCATGCATAGTATTAATGGTTAATTGAACCAGTGAGTGATTATCATGTTTTGGGTGTATTGATATGATTTGTATGTACCCCATATCTGATTGTATGTTAATATCAATCCTCCTCAAGATATGTGATAAAGCACTTACAATACTTATGACCTAGCTACTTAGGAGTATAAATGCTCAATTTGATCCATATTGTTTGATCCACATTGGGATTCGTTTTCACTTCACTTTGGAAGGTGATCCTCTTTAAGATTCTTTTGATTCATTCACATGGAATATAGCCTAAATGACTTTGTTAATCGTTCATCCAAGATGGATGTGTTCCTCATTGGGAATGTTTTGGATAATGATGTAGGTCATTCAGGTTTGTGCTCAGCACAAAAGAGAATGCCTTAATGTTGTCCAGGCCTATGATTATCATAACAAAGAAGACACTTGTATGATTGAGCAATTTATAAACTGTTTCACTTGGTGTATATGAGTTGCTTTACAGGCAATCTATATTGGATAGACAAATGCTCTCCATAAACCAAGATGTGCGTTTCTGACCATACAATCATAAGAATTTAGTTCTTCATTGTTGTATGTGATGGTATGTGTCCCATGCTGACCTTATGCACATATCAAGCAAAGTATTGTCAGTCTTTATTAATGGAAAAGGACTCAAGTGAAGAAGTAATCTAGTGTACTATCATTTCTCATGAGTAGTCATGTGTGATTCAAAATATTTGTTATTGGAGAACATGAATGTTTGTTTGATACCTTGATTTTGAAAAGTTGTTTGTTTGATGTTTAACTTGGACTTCGACAACATCAAGCTTGTTTGTAATTAGTGTGTTGAAAACATTACTTGTTTGGTTCATAGTTGATCATACCAAGTGACTGAACTAGAAATTCAAAACGTGTTGAATTAAATGGTTTGGTAAACAGGTCAGCCAGTTGATTGTCGATGTGGACTTTGATTAACTTTATTAGACCCTTTTCTAAGCAATCTCTCAAAAAGTGATATCTGATATCTATATGCTTTGTTTTTTAATGTTGAACAGGATTGTCAGTGATAAACATGGCAGTAGAATTGTTAATATGTATGGGTGTTTTAATAAAATTAAAGCCATAATCAAGCATTTAGTTTTGAATCCAAAGCACTTCAGAACAACATATAGAAGCAGCTATGTATGCTACTTTAGCTATTGACATATAGACATTTGCTTGTTTCTTGCACTGCTAGGAGATCAATCTTTATCCAAGAAACTGACAACCTCCTGTAGTGGATTTTCTATTGTTGTTGCATCCACCATAGTCACTATTAGTGTATGTATATAAAGAGAAATCTCCATCCATAGGATACCATAGGCCAAGTGCTAGTTTGCCTTTCAAGTATCTAAAGATTCTTTTTACAGCATTTATGTATGATTGTTTAGGATCTGCTTGGTATCTTGCACACATGCAAAATGCATACATGATGTCTGGTCTGCTTGCAGTAATGTACATCAGAGAGCCTATCATGGATCTGTAGAGCTTCTGATCAACTAATGTTCCTTCTAGATCAGGGCCAAACTTCAATTCAGTTGGAAATGGTGTCTTGCTGGATGTGTAATTTGACATGTTGTATTTTTTCAATATCTGATTCATATACTTGCTTTGATTGTTAAAATTCCTTTAGCTGATTGTTGAACTTGAAGACCAAGGAAGAAGGTATGTTCTCCTATTAAACTCATTTAGAATTTTGATTGCATGAGAGTCTCAAACTCTCTGTAAAGTTGTATGTTTGTAGAGCCAAAAATGATGTCATCCACATAGACTTGAACCAACAGCAAGTCTTGTTCTTTTCTTTTTAAGAACAATTTCTGATCAATTTTGCCTTGGGTATACCCATTCTATAGTAGAAACTAAGATAAAGTTTCATACCACTTCTTAGGCACTTGATGAAGACCATACAGAGCTTTATCTTACTTATAGACTCTGTGAGGGAATTCGGGGTCTTCAAACCCTGGTGGTTGAGCAGTATACACCTCTTCATCTATCTTTCCATAAGGGAATGCACATTTTACATCCATTAAGAAGACAATGAAGTTTTTGGATGAGGCATATGCAAGGAATACTCGGATGGCTTCTAGTCTTTCTCCTGGAGCAAACACATCATCATAATTAATGTCATCCTCTTGAGTATATCCTTGGGCAATAAGCCTTTCTTTGTTTCTGATGACAATCCCTCTGCCATCTGCTTTGTTCGTAAACAACCATCCTATGCCAATGGCATAGTGACCTTCTGGGAGGTCAACTAACTTCCATACCTCATTCTTTTGAAATTGTTGTAATTCTTCTTGCATTGCTTCTATCCAACTATTATCATTAAGGGCTTTTGTGATGTTCTTGGGTATAGTTAAAGATAGAAAGTAAGAGAATAAGCAAATGTTTGCTTTATCAGATTGACTGCGTGTCAATCTGATATTGAGATCATTTATGATGTTCTCTAAAGGATGATCTTTGTGAACTTTGGTGGTTTCAATCTGATCAACAGGGATGGTTGAATCAAGATTAGTGATTATTTTTTTAGGTGTTGATGGATGAGCAAGGGTATTTGATATTGATGGATTATCAGACTGTGTTGGTTCATTGAATGTTTATGGTGAATCTTGAAAGATATCTAAGATTTCATCATCATGTTGTGTATCATATAATGAATGATAGTCATCATCTTCTTCAACTGTGTCTGGTTGTTATGACCTAGTTTGTTTGCTTGGTTGAGGATCAACTGAAAGTTGTTGTTGAGTAGTAACTGGAGTTGATGATGATGGTGTGTTTGGTGATGTTCCTCTTGATGTGTTTGTATGATCTGGAGGAGTTGTAACTGTGGTACTGGAAAGAGTCTGATTATTCTCTTGGAGGATCGGCAGTTAACGGAACGTCATTGGTTGGTGGAGGAACCAATGGATATTCAATGGTATCCTTGGTACCTGAAACATCAAAGTAAGATGTGTCAAATGATTTTGTTAGTGAGTCAATATCAAACAACCAGTCTAATCCAATGACTTTCTTAGTGAAAGAATCTTCATTAAAAACAACATATGTTCTTTCTTCCACTATGTTCAGTCGTGGATTGTATACTCTGTAAGCTTTTGAGCTTCTGGAGTATCCAACAAAGAATCCATCGTTTAGTTTTGGAGAAAACTTAGATAATTGTTCTCTGGTGTTTAATATTGAGACAGAACATCGAAAGGCTTTAAGAAATCCAGTGAAAGGTTTTATTTTAAACATTAATTCATATGGAATTTTTGAATGTTCTTTAATTATTAATAATCTGTTTTGAATGTAGCAAGCTGTGTTGATTGCTTCAGCCCAAAAGGATATAGGTAATAGATAGTCAGGTAGCATAGATCTAGCAACTTCTATCAATGTTTTGTTTCTCCTTTCAGCAACTCCATTCTTCTGAGGAGTCCTTGCTACAATGAATTGATGACTGATTCCTTTGTCTGCACAAAAAGAAGAAATGAAGTCATTCTTAAATCCAGTACCATTATCACTTCTTAAACATTAAACTTTAAGATCCAATTGATTCTTAATTTTAGTGATAAAGGATTTGATGATTTTTGATGTTTCTAACTTGTGTAGTAGAAAGAAAACCCAGGTGAATCTGGAGTAATCATCTACTATTACAAGATAATATTGCTTCTTTCCTATACTTAGGATGTTTGTTGGCCCTAAAAAGTCCATCTGAGGCAATTTGAGTGGTGTGTTGTTAGAGTTTACCAATTTTGACTTAAGAGACACTCTGTGTTGTTTGTCTTTCAGACATGCAGTGTAGTGGTCTCTACAAAAGAATTCTTTTTATGGTAAACCTATTACTAAGTCACATTTTACAAGTTGATTCATTCTATTATAATTTGAGTGTCCTAAACGTCTGTGCAAAAGTTGGCAAACATCTTCTGGTGCTTTTGATAATAAACAAGTTTCAGGGGTTGATGCTGAAACATTATTCTTATCAATAATGTATGTGTTTTTTTACGGGGTGTTTTGAAAAGGATATAGTCATCCGGTATTTGAAAACCGTCTTGAGGATGTAGCAGTGTTGGAGTCAGATAAGGTTGCATATCCTTTGTCATAGATTTAGGATACGCTTAGAAGATTAAACTGGAGGTTGGAGCAGTAGTTCACATTTTTAAAACTAATCAACCCGTTAGATATTGTTCCTTCACTAGTTATCTTTCCTCCTGTTTTGCCACCTCCAAAGGCTACATTTCCTCTATGTTTGTTTTTAAAGTCTTGAAGGTGAGAACAATTTCTAGTCATATGCCGGGAGCATCCACTGTCAACATACCAGATGTTGTCTGGCCTTCTCTGATGACCCTGCACATAAAAAGAAATTAGTTAGAGGGCGCAGCCCAAGCCTAGATGGTCTTGGGTTTTCGTCTTTTCCTATAACACAAATTTCTTCTAATGTAGCATTTTCTACTGGCTTAGGAATTCTAGGGACACTAGATTTCCTTTTTGTGGTTTTAGCTCTATCGGGAGATCTACTTTGAGCTCTTCTCCGTTGAGTGCTAATGTCTGATTGAAGTCTGTTCTGAGACTTACGTCTCTGTTTGGTTGTTTAAAGTTGTCATAAAAAGTTTTATCATTGTTTAAAACAACTTTTTGATGAGGAGTTTGTCGTGGTACTCCTCCCTTGTTCTTGTTAGGAACAACTGTCCGTTTCTCAGTTGATTTCTCAACTTCAGGTTGCTTGTTTTGCTTTTTGTTTTTCTTGTTGAAAAAGAAGTTAGAAGTGATATGATTGCTTCTTTCACAAATAGAACAATAGTTGTGAAAATGACATGATTCAGTACTGTGATTGTTCATATTACAGTACTTGTAATACTTACCATATTTGCATTTTTCTGTGGTGTGAGTGTATTGATCACACCACTCACAGTATGGTAAATTTGCATTGCCTTGTTTGTTAGAAACTTTTGATTTTAAACTTGATTTTAATGGTATATCAAAAGTTACTATAGTTTGTTTTGGCTTAATAGAGGCTTTGCCTTTTCCTTTGTTTGTTTGTTTAGGAGAGGCAGTGGAAGACTCTGCCTTTCTTCCACTGAAGCAAATATCAAAACCTTGAGTCTGCCTTTATTGTTTGGGTGATGCATCAACTACACTTGAAACTTTTGTAGTTTCAGTAATTGGTTGATCTGAGTCATCATAGAGTAGATTGTCATCATCTTCATCTGTTGTGTGTACATCAAACACATTATTTTCTCCTTGATAAAATTATGTAGATTTTATTTGCGGAGGTGCTTGGCTCTTAACAAATTTTATCAAAGGTGTTTTCGATATTAATGATGATTTTGATGATGATGATGATGATTGTTTTGAGTCATCTGTTCTGTCATGTGGGTCAATAGACTCACCCTGTTGGTTTGTCTTGGAATCGGGTAATAGGATATAGTTGTCATTACAAGGTGGGTTAACCTTATTTTATCCCAAACCTGAAGGGTCTTTAAAATCCCTTTACTTAGCAAGAAGTTCTTCAAACTTCTTGTTGCTCACCTAAAATTTATGAAGTTTCACTTCAGTTTCAGCTTGTTTTGTTTTTGACTTAGTCAATAATTCAGAGAGTTGCTCAACTTGAGCTACTAGTGCTAATTTCTCAAACAACAATTTGTCCAGGTCATTTTTCAGTGATAGTATTTTAAGCTCATATTGTTATTGTTCAGATTTTAGACTGTCATTTAAAATGTTTGTTTCAATCACTTTCTTAAAAAGTTGATCAACATGTTCTCTGTATCGTGTGACTTCATTAATGCATGCTTGTGAACATAGATTCTCTCTCACCTCCTTTGGGATTTCTGAAATTTTATCGTCTATGTTTGCCATGAGGGCGTGGTCGGTAGATTGGACCTCTACCTCGTACATACTCCAGTGATATTCACCATCTTGTTTGATAATCATTGCAAATGATTTTGAATGTTGATTGGGCTATACTGTGTGATTTGTGCTGGTGTTGGTGTAGCAGGAATGCTGATAGGAGCTGAAATTTGTCTGTTTGAGTGAGCTATTTGAGATTTATGTTTGTTGGTTGTTTCTATCAACTCTAGGTTGTTGGCATTCTCTAGAGAAGTGTCCATAGAGTTGGCAATTATAGCATCTCACTTTTGTTTTATCAAAACCAATCTTGGTTTTCTTATCCATGCTTAGCCCCCAGATCCTTTGTAGGAACTTCTTGGATCTGTATGCAATCATTACCATGACCATTGAAGATTCATTTCTTCAGTCATATTAGGAGGGAATTCATCCAAGTCTTGTTGTATGATCTGTGACGGTGCGAGGTTAGCCCCTAAGTAGGATTCAAAGCTTGTTAAAAAGGCTGCAAAAGCTTCCTTTTGCTCCTCACTTTGCAAGATGATTGTTATTACATCTATAGGTTTCTCAAATTTATTGATGTTTTGTGTCTCTGTTTGGTGTTGTTTGCTGGAGCTAGAAGCATGTGGATGTTGTTTGCTTTGAAGTCTTGCTTAATGTGAAGCATGAACACCAGTCTTTTTGGACTTTTTTTTGGCTTTTGATGATTCAGAAGCAGAAAAGAATGAAGTTTTACTTGAATCAAGAAACTATTCTTCTTCTTCTTCACTAGCGCAAGTTAGGAATGCACTGCATGTTTGTTGTATTTCCTTAAACATGTATGATTCCACATGTCTAGCTATGCGGTTGTTTCTGGATCTCTCATCAAGTTAGTGCCTCTACTTTGGCCACTAGTGCATCCAATGATAATACTTCTAGATCTAATGTTGCTTTCATCAAAGAGACTGAATGAGTCCAGCTCGCTAGAAGTGTATGCAACATTTTCTTGTTGATCTCCATATATTCGTATTTTAGACCATAAACTATCATCTCAATTACAAATTGAACAAATATGTGAAGTTGTTGTGGTATTGATTCTCTCTGAACATGATGGAAGGTTTCATACTGGGTCCTCAATTTTTACTTCTTGATTTTCCTGATTTCCTCACATGCTTCACACATGGTGTGAAGCACCTTCATAATTCGTGTGCTGTTTTGAAATTTTCAACTCTGGTTAAAATCTCAAAAGGGAGGGTCATAGCCAGTATGCTGTAGGCCTTCATGTCTGTTTTGACCTTTTTCAGGTTATCACCAGCTACACTTTTTAAGCTAACTAGTTTTTGTATGTTGTAGTCTGGACCAAGTGTCACAGGTATCTATGGTCTCTCGGTTATGGATGTTAATAGGTCCGGGTCTTGGAAGATAATCCAGTTTCTAAACATAATTTTCCATTGCTTGAAATCAGCCTTGTTTGTTACTCTCGGTGGTTTGAGACCACTGTTGGATCCTGAAATTTCATCAGACATGGTTGTTGAATTTTAACTTAACAGTTTAAGATAAATTTGTTTCAAGATTTAGCTCGGTGCTAAATTTGTTTTATCCTAAGGTCACTAGGATTTGTTTGTTGGTGATTTTTGTCACTTTTAGTTATACAGAATAAAGGAAATTAATTAATTCAATTTTTAAATCAAATAATGTCTAAGGTGATGTTACTATCAAATCTTGGTGAAATAAAAGGAATATTCCATTTAGTGATGTCAACTTTTAATGATGTCAGTCAAGAAAAGTCAAAACCCTAAAAACAAAGAAAATGTTTTTAAAAGTTAAATTTTTGGATAAAAAAGTAATTTTTTCAGAAAATTCAAAAAAAGAATGTATTTCTTCTTTTTTTGATGATGAATCCCACAAAATCACCGTAGATTTTGAAGGTTGTATATGAATGAAAACTAGGGCTTATCCTAGGCTTTGTCTGTGGCTAAAGTGTTCTTCATAAAAATTAACAATCGGTTTGTTGATTGAAGACGCAAACATGAGTCAAGTATGAAAACAATTGAATATGATGAATTTAAACATTTAAAAAGGTTCAAAATGTTTAAAAACAATGTATGTTTGTAGAAAACATGATAAAGTAGTAATCGGCTACTGTTCTATCAAAAACCCTTGAACCGATGTGGTTTTTGAGGTTTTGAGATGATTTTGTTTCGAAAAACAGTGTATGAATGTTGTTTAGTGCTTCAACAACACAAAAACTTCTACAAAATGCACAAAAACAGATTAATGAATCATGTTTTAAGCATTTGATGAATGTTTGGAGTAGAAGAGGGTTTTATGATGATTTTTAGCTCGAAAATGTATGATATGAAGCTAATGAACCACAAATATCATTGTATTGATGAGAGGATCAAAAACTAGTGTTTGATTTGAGCCAAAGCTCTAATACCACCTGATGGAATTTGGGTTTATGACTTGAAACACAAGAATAAATCAATTGAATTCCCCCAAGGATCGATTTATATCTCTCAAATATAACAAGTTTTTATATAATCAATACTCAATAATCATAGTGCGGAAACCCCTGATTAATGATATGATATCTATGTGTGTGTATAATTGCGTATTTGCTCATGATTGAATGCTTAGAAGATATTATGTTTTATCTGTGGATAGCTCTTCATCCGCTGGCAACACTTGTCAAAAATTTCTTTTATCTACAAACCTAAAAAAGAAATTTAAACAATAATTAGTGTCTGTTATGAATGTTAATGATGCTAATCTGTTAGTTAATGATTATTTGAATGTTAGAACACATTATGTTTGATTATGGCAAGCATTATCCTTTAATGCACTTGTTGAGTCCAACACTTATCATAGATAAATTTAAATGCCGGTAATAAAAAAGTTTAGCTTTATGTTAAGACAAGGTTTATAAGCTTTTAATAAATTCTTCTAGGACCAAATTGCTTAGAAATTGCAATCATCCTCTAGCGTGTCAAAAAAAAAATTTGGATGTTACAAGTTGGTATGAGAGCCTAGGTTTGAGAGATCCTATCATAGTTGTGTGCTTGGACTCAAATCCAAGCTCTTGATGGACATGAACAAGTGGTTTGAGACTTGATCTAGAATCCAAAGGATAGTATGAATTTACATTACTACAAAACTAATTTATTTGCGACTAAGGTTGTTGTTAATCAATTATCATGATAGACTAGAAGATTTAGTATAAAGACAAGGTTAGCACTATACTTGTTAGTGTAATAGTAAACATGCTACAATACTAAGCTTTTGAGTTGATCTAAGGTTCAAGGTAAATGATTATAGTATATGGAAGTCGTTCCTTGAGAATATTATGTAAGTAAGGTAAAAGTCGCACCTTTGCTTATGATATTAGATGAATGAATGCATAGTCTACAATTTTAGTTTGCTAGTATAGATAACCTTGAGAAAGACTCCAACAAGGTTCTTGAAGATAGGGGTAACAAAACCAATGATGATGATAAATCTAATAAAATTAGTCATAAAGACACAGTTTCTAGTATTCCCGTCCATTAAAAATATCTACCAAGGGTTGTTAAAGATCAAATAAAAAGATGAAGAAGTAGGAAATGCTTTCTAAACTTCCATTTCGTTGTTCTTGGGAGAGCTCGAAGGCACTCTAAGGGACCTCATCCGTGATGAGTTGGATTAAGGTATAAATACTTGTCACATCAGAGGAAACAAATCTAGGGGTAGACAATGGAAAGAAGGAGATGGCCCAATATTATGTCTTTAAGGATTTTATGGCTAGTAAGTCTAAAGAATATAATAGTGAAGTTGACCCTTTGATCAGTCAAAGATGGATAACCAAAGTGGAGAATGTAACTAATACGTGTTGTGTCAATCCTTGTAATCAATTGATGTTCTCTAGAAATGTACCAACAAAAATAGATAAAGATTGGTAGGATTTGTTAAGACAAGAAAAAGGAAGAGATAGGATAAAGAGTATCTAGTGAGAGGATTTTAAGGTCGTATTCCTTGAACGTTTCTACCCATAAACTGCAGTGAGCCGGAGCACCAAGACTTATTGGAACTCAAGCAAACTTATCAGATAGTGGAACAAATTATTGCAATCCATTTTTATAAGGCATGTTTTTACCCTAAATTGGTTAAAACTAAAAGGATGAAAAGTAATCTTTGTTATCTAATATTGAAGGCTGAGATCAGGTGACTTATAACACCATCAAGGTGTGTGACCATAAAAGATATGACCAATTCGGCTTGTCAACTTGAGATGAAATTGAAAAGTCAAGAATTAAAGGGGTGAAAAAGAAATATTGTAAAAGAGAAGTTTTTTTTCTCACCCTTTGAAGATATCACAATACTCAAAATCACCAAAGAAGTATAGGGCTAAAACTGAAGTTAAGTACTATAAAGCTTATGGAAAAACTTATTCTGGGGCATGTCAAGATAGATAAATTAAATGCTACAACTACAGTAAAACAGATCATGGGGTATCTTAGTACCCTAACCTAGTGAGCTTGTGTTGTAATTATTATAAAGAGTGTCATAAGAAGAGCAATTTCCTTATTCTGAAGCAAGAAGATAAATCGAGTCAAATGAGGATTGAGCATCCAAAACCAAAAAGGTTGGGCCTTTCGGATTTAATTTGAGGAAGTTAAAGATGCCATTAATGTGGTGTTAGCTCCAAGTTATCTCTTTACCTGGCTTTGTATTCATTGATTCTAAGGCAACCCAGTCTTCGTATCTATTAATTTCATTGTTCATCTTTCGTTTATTATGGAAAAATTTCATATTCCTCTTAAAGTAAAAGTTGTGGATAACAAAATCATTTTAGTATTTTAGATTTATAGAAATTGTCAGTTGTTAATAGAGAACAAGGAGCATGAGATCGACCTTATACATATGCTAATGGGAGAATTCAAAGTCACAATCAGCATGGATTTCTTCTCTTGATATCTAGTCAAGTTGGTAGACCTTGAATGCAGCAAAAGCAAGGAATATTTTAACAGCTTCAAGTCTTTCTACAGGAGCAAAAACATCTGTGTAGTCAATCTCCTATTCTTGTGTGTAACCTTGAACAACTAGTATTGCCTTGTTCTTGATAACAAGTACTCTATCATCTTTCTTATTCCTAAAGACCCATTTGATACCTAGTGTGGTCTTCCTTTGAGAAAGAGGAAATAGGTTCCAAACCTTTTTCCTTTTGAACTGAAACAGCTCATACTACATTGCTTCAACCCAACTTCCATCTTTCAGAGCCTCTTCAACCTTCTTTGGCATAATCTGGGACAAGAAACAAGAGTGTAGTCAAACATTTTTGTCATGGATTTGTCCTCTTGTTCTTACCCCTATTTCAATATCTCTATTGATGTTTCTGGTGGGATGTGACTTGTGAATTCTTAGTTGAGAAATCATAGTAAGTTGGTTGATAGATCTAAATTGGTGAAATTCAGATTTGGTGATTGAGTATCATCCACCACATCAGCATACTTATCAAGAAAAACATGATCTAATGAGTGTGTGATATCATTTATGTTGTCTTCTATAGGGTGGTTATCAACATCAAGAAATTATTGATCAATATCACCACCTCTATCTCCTCCTAAATTGGAAAACCCTTCAATTGAATTATGTGCATATGTGCTAGAATTTGTAGGCACCTCAGATGTGTTGGCAGAAGAGTTTGTCAATATTATGCTGATAGGATTTCTAACTGCAGTGTTTGTTACCACTGGACCTGAAGTAGTCTTCTAACATGGTCTTCTCAGCTCAAATCTTGGGTCAGGATCTCTTATTTATAAGCTACCTATAGATCCTAAAACATCTTCACAAGATTTTTTAAAATAGTTGGTAACTAAATCAAGATCAAACAACCAATCAGCACCAGATGCTTTCACACTGGGTGTGTGCTCATTGAAGGTCATATTGGCTGACTCCTTGTAACACCCGGAAATTTACTAAAAGGAAAAGAAAAGAAGAGTAAAAAGAAAGGTGAAATATCCCAATTCAAAGGGTTAAAGTTGTGCAAGTTGTAAACTTGCCCATTGTGGGATTTAAAAGAGGAATGGCAGCCCACTCTTTCCTTTTTAGACTTGGTTCTCGGCTACTTGAGAGAGAGAGAGAAGCTGCAATCAGTTTCTAGAGAGAGAGAGGAGGAAGAGCTGCTTGCAGGTTAGGTTTTCTTGTGTTTTCTACTCGGTTTTTAGCTATGTTTGAGCTGTTAGATCGATTCTTACGTGCTTCTTGTGTTGGCTGCTTGTTTCGGTATGTTTAGGCGCTAGGACTCCAGGTCACTCTCGGGTTTGGAGGAGTTTTACTCGAAAGCAGTTAGCGGTGAGTTCTAGATCCCCTCTTTTACACGTTTTATACTTTTTTTGGGGCTGATATGCATAATAACTGTTGTTTTTCCTAACTAAACTATGAGTTTTACATGGTGTACGGTTGTGTTTGAAGTATGTTTGTTTTAAGTGATTTCTACGATGTTGTGATGATGTTTGTTATGCTTTAAGCTTGTAACATGTTAGATCTATGATAAGTTCAGGCTAGAATGATGTTTGAGATTGGAAAACTTCATAAGTTGCATCGCAGGTACTGAACAAGTGTCCGCTGTGGATGATGGTCATCCGCTGTGGACATTATGTGTCCGTTGTGGACACTTAGAAATGTAGGACGTCCGCTGTGGACTTACATGTCCGCTGTGGACACTTAAGGAGTTTTAAGTCATCCGCTGTGGATGTTGGTTTTCCATTGTGTACTTATTTCATTCGTTGCACACTTTTAGTTATCTGCTATGGATGTTATTCATCCGCATTGGACTATGGCTATCTACATTGGACTATGTTCATCCGCTTTGAACACTTAGTGTTTTACTCATCCGCTGTGGACCTTGGTTGTCCACTATCGACTTAGGTTTTCCGCTGTGGATACTTAGTACTTTAAGCCATCCGCTGTATAAGTTGCTCATGCGCTATGAAAACTTAGGAGTTTTCTAAAATTTTTGGTATAGAGTTTAAGTGTTAAGAACTTATGTTTAATGAGTGTTTATGCTTGTTCTATGTTTCTAATGTTTTATATACCTTCTTATGGGCTGCTTGCTATGAATAATTATTACTGTTTCATGATACGTGATTTTAAGGTAATAACATTATAAAAGTATTATTCATAATAAGTGGACACAAAGGAATAAAAGAAGGATAGTGAAAGTTAATAAATGTTACCCCAGGGGCCTAACAATAGGTGAAAAGCCTTGCAAGCTTTTCAAACGGAGGTTGACGACCATGTTGTCGTTAGCTCAACTGATGTGTGGCTGTTTCAGCCCAAGAAAGGCACATCCGGGGTCTAATCCTTATGATTGACCAATAAACTAATGGGATCCAAGTTCATGAGCAGGCTTCGTGCCTAGTAGTGTGGATCAACTGTCGGGGGTTAGCAACCACTTATAAATGTGTACCGACAGGGGTTCGGCATTTGTTGCCAACCAATAATATAGGCTCTTGCTTTGTGCAAACCTAGACAATGAAAGTGAAAGGTAATGAAAGAAAGAAAGATAAAGAATCCCTTAAGTATATTTTCTATATTATTAAACTAGAACTCACTCAGCAACGTTGACTTTTATATGCATTTTCAGTTGGGAGGTAATGTGGTTGCTGAGGGTGGCACGGAGTTGAAGCTTCTTGGCAAATAAAGACTGGCATCCGTGACACGCTGAAAAGTTTTTTTTTTTGTTTTGAAATGCAACTAGATGTCCTTTTTGTAACTAGCAATAACAATGTATTTCCTGACAAAAGTAATGGTCAATGAATGCAATGGTTTTTATTAAATTATTCCGCTGCAAAGTTTTCTTGTTTTGATAAATCTAAATGTGTTTTATTATGAAAAGTGCTATGAATGACCAACTGTGGGGTTCCCGGGAATGGAGCCTTACACTCCTCAACTACTCTAGTTCAGAGATTGTATACACTATTAGCCTTAGCTTAGGAAGAGTATCCAATAAAATGTCCATCATCTGATTTCTCCGCAAATTTAGCCATCTGATCTTTGGTATTCAAGATGGTGCAAGGGCATCCAAATGATATAAGGAAACCAATTAAAGGTCTCCTTTTATGCCACAACTCATAAGAAGTCTTACCATGAGTCTTGACTACTAAGACTTTATTTTACACAGAGCAGGCAGTGTTGACTACCTCTACCCAGAATGTGATGGGCAGTTTAGAGTCAGATAGCATGGTTTTCGTAGCTTCAATAAGTGTCATGTTTCTCCTCTCAGCAACACCATTTTGTTGAAGAGTCCTGGGAGCACTATATTGTCTTGTAATACCTTTTTCATCATAAAATGTATCAAGGATTTGGTTCTTGAATTCAGTTCCTTGATCACATCTTATGATTTTGACCTTATGATCACATTGATTCTTAATTTTTAGAATTAAGTTCTTCAAGATTTCAGGTGACTCATCCTTAGTACTAAGGAAGAAAACTGAAGTGTATCTTATTAAGTCATTTGTGATCACCAAATAGTATGAGGTCTTTCCTAAACTCATTACACTGGTGGGGCCAAAGAGATCCATATGTAATAAGTGTAGGGGAGTAGTGATGGAGTTCCTTCCGTTTGGCTTGTGAGACACTTTGTATTGCTTCCCTTTCAGACATGCAACACAATGATCATCACTTGTAAACTCTTTGTTTGGCATTCCAGTTACCAAATCATTCTTAATTAATTTATTCATGTTCTTAAAGTTGTACATGGCACATTCTATTATGCCAGAGAAAAGACTCATCACTATTGGATTTAGATAGAAAGAAAAAAAGTCTCCTGATGTGGATGTTTCTTGCAAATCTATCTTGTACATGTTCCCTTTCCTAGTGGGTCTGAGAAGAGTATGCTCATGAGCAATGACCACCCCAGGCTTAGGAACAATGCACTCATGCTCAGTAAAGAGCATGTTATGTCTCTAGTCACAAAATAGGGATACACTCAAGATATTGTACCCAAGCTCCCTAAGATAGTTTACCTTCTCGATGCTGAGCTTACCATTTGTCACTCTACCCCTTCCAGTGATGTAACCATCTGATTCTCCTCCAAAAACAACTGGCCATCCATCAATTCTCTCAAAGTTCTAAAGCAAAGCGTCATTGCCTATCATGTGCCTGGAACAGCCACTATCAATGATCCATACATTTCCTTTGGTCTTTAGCTATTGGTGCGTAGAAAGAGATGGTTAGTTATATTTGGAAACCCAAGCCTTGTTGGTCCTGGACTTGTCAAAGTGAACTGAAGATAACTTAACAGTTATTGATCCTATATGCAAGTCCTAAGGATCATTTGTTGTTGTCAGATGACATTCTTTCATCTTTCACACCATCTTTGGAAGATTAGATTTGACCTTCAATACTTTGAAAGTTTTGATGACTTCAAAAGTTTTGGAGACTGGACCTTCGAAAGCTTTTGCATCCACTGCAGCAGACTTTAGTACTTCGGAAGCATTCCTTTCTTTCAAGACCAAATTTTCTTCCGAAGGTAATTATTCACCTATCTTCTTCTTCACTTTGGAGCTTCCAAAAGGAAGAGATTTTCTTTCCAAAGCTATCTTCTTCTTCTTCTCAGAATTTTTTTTCTTGGTCATATGGATGGTACCTTTGGGATTATAGATGCAATCCTTAGCAAAGTGAGAGGTACCACCACACATGATACATTCAGTTGGCATTCTTTTGAGAGTCTTCTTCTGAGTAGAAGGCTGAGCTTGATCTCTTTCCACTTCCTTCTTCATCTTCACAAATGATGCAATAGACTTCTTAGGGCGAGGCTTGCTTTTGGAACTGGATGGTTCAGGTTGTGCAGCAGTGGTGCATATTTGATTAACCTTCTTCTCCTGGCCAGGATGATTTGGAGATGAACTAGGACTCTTGGTATTAGAGTCCATGGTTGAGTCTTCAGTCTTAACCACTTCAAATCCAGCAGAAATAAAGACTTGTTTTTGTTTGGAGTTGAAGGTGGTCCTGATTTCTTAGGCTTTCTTTGATTTTCTTTTGGTTGCCCTGATCAAGTTCTTCCTAGTAGACTTGGTCATCCTTGGTTCTTTCTTCTCCCTAAGAGAGTACTGACCTTTCTTAGGATAATCTTCGTCACTCACTTCAGATCCATCTATGACTATCTCCTTTTCATCTTCATCCTCTTCTTGGATAGGGTCTATGAGGGGTAGCTCATCTTGACAAGTTCAACACCTTAGAGTTCTTACAGATAAAGTTGTGTGTGAAGGAGCTCTCTCATTTAAACCCAATCACTGCCTGTTCTGATAAAAAATTTGCATGCATGGATGAAGATATCATTTTCTTGAGGATTTCTTCTTCAAGAACATAGTTTTCTGCCCTGGCTTTGCTGATCACAAGCTCAGCCTAACATTTAGTTAACTTGGTAGTGAGATCTTTATTTGAGTCCTATAGTTGGTGTGCTCATGCTTAAGAGTTGAAATTTTTTTCTCTAAATCTTCTATTTTAAGTTTATAGTCATTTTCAAGTCTTTTGAAATAAGCTTTTAAAATGTCAAGGATTCAAGGTCAGATCTCATTTCCAGGTTATAGGACTTATACATATTTACTTTAGCAATGCATTTAGGAGCACAAAGATGTTCTAATAACTTGGCTTCTTCATGGTCAGCCATAAGTGTTTAGTTCAGAGAAACATCTTCTACCTGAAAGCTCGAGTCAAAGCCTCCTTCTTTAACAGCAACAGCAGCTTGTTGTTTTGCTTGACTTGGCTTTACAAATCTTGGAGCAGCATTAATATAGTTAGGCCTGGATTGTGCTTGGCCACTATTAGCCCTTGGTGCCTTGCACTCCCTAGCAAAGTGTCCCATGTGATTGTAGTTGTAACACTTCACTTTGCTTTTATCTAGTCCAAACTTTCCACTGGATACATTGCTGGGAAACTTTCTGCCAGTTCTCTTGTAGAACTTCTTGGCTCTGTGAATGAGAAGAGCCATTTGCTAGACTATTTCCAAAAACTCCAGGTCATTTGGATGAATACAATACAATCCGAGTCTTCAATAGTGAAGAGAAAGTTGCCACAACTTTCATCAATAGACACAAAGGCTTGAGAAGAGCTTGTCTCTTGGAATAGGCTTTCTTAGATGTAGCTCTCCCTTGGTGTCTCAGGGAAGGTGATAAAAGAACCCTTTTGTGAGTTATCAGTGTAGTAGATAAGATGATGCTATGGTTCTCTACTATCCTTTTCAACCACATGGAGGGCTGAACTCTGTTGATTGTTGGAAGAGCTGCTTGATAGATTTTGCATCTTCGTCTCCATCTGGTAGCCACTAAGGATACCATACAGCTCTGTAAGAGTAAGAGTAGAGAGGTTTTTAGTTCTCTTAATGGCCATACAATAGTGTGTCCATTGTCTGGGAAGACAGAACATGAACTTCCTCATAATGTCCGTATTCTCAAGCTTTACTCCAACATCCATAAGAGTATTTACAATCTCATCATACCTAAAGTATTGTTGAGTCATAGTTTCACCTGACATACAAGCAAAGTTCTCAAACTTCTGCATCATGAGGTCCTTCTTGTTTTCTTTAGCTTCCTCAAACCCCTCATACATGAGCTTTAGTGCATCCTAGAGCTGTTTAGCAGTTTTGCACTTCTTAAAGCCATTGTATATAGAGTTTGGAAGCATAGTTTGGAGAGTGGTCATGGCTTTCTGATCTATATCAATCTTATTCCAATCTTCCTTAGAATAGTCAACCATTTCCTTAGGAATCATCCCACCTCTAGCAGTGGCTGAAGAGGTGCTTGGGACGTGAGGTCCTTCGATAATAGATCTCGGATCCTGCTGTCTTGAGACTTGATCAACCCTTCCATACGTTGGTACCAAGTATCACAGTCATCAGGAGTGATTAGTGATGACTTTTTCGTAGTATTGGTTTACATATCAGCCTTTCAGAGAGCTGCCATTTGAGCTGGTAAGTGTTTTATGAAACTAAAGAGATCTATGATGGTGAGATCTTATAATCAAGAGCCTGAAATGCTTTGATACCAATTGCAGGACCAATGAAGGGAGTCAATGTAACAGTTTCATACTATTAGGAGAGACTTAGAACACTTAGCAGATCAAATAGGGAACCAGATTATGATGAAACAAAGAACATAAGTAAAGAACAGAACAAGAACACAATAATATGGTTGTCAAGAATGATGTATATTGCTCTTAAGTTCTTACAAAGTGTTACAAAGCTTGAAATGAAATGACAAGTACTTGAGATACTTTATACTACATCCTACAGCCGGCCATACTTTGAAGGCCAGCTAGAAACACTAATCTAGACAACATGATCAATGTAAAGTCAAAAGGCAGATTGCCTTTTGAATAATGACTATGACATGCCATAGCTCCCATCCTTAACTAATAAAAAAAGGATAGAAGTACCAAAAGGATAAGTAAAGAACAGAACAAGAACATAATAATATGGTTTTCAAGAATGATGTATATTTCTCTCAAGTTCTTATAAAGTGTTACAAAGCTTGAAATAAAATGACAAGTACTTGAGATACAATATACTATATCCTACAGCTGGCCATACTTTGAAGGCCAACTAGAAACACTAATCTAGAAAAAAGGATCAATGTAAAGTCAAAAGGCAGATTGCCTTTTGACTAGTGACTATGACATGTCATAGCTCACATCCTTGTCTAATACAAAAAGGATAAAAGTACAAAAGTAGAAAGTTATAGACTTAAGACCTTAATCTATAGTTTGACAAAATTATGGACTTTTCACCAACTCATATAAGTTAGTGAGTCTTCAGAGGTGGCAGCGAAAAGTGGTACTACTTTTGTCAAAAGGTGATTAAGAAAAAACATATCGTCTTTGTCTTTGGAAGAAATCAGTCTCTTGGCTTTAGAAGATTTTGTCTTTGAAGCTTCGAAAGACTTCGTATTTAGCTTCAGAAGATTTGGCCTTTTGGCTTTAGAAGTTTGATACTTAGTGTAATTCATGGAGTTGTATCAAATCTTCTGAAGTAACTTCCTTGTACTTTATATGTGCATGGTGAGAGCTCTTTAGTTGCATCAGCATCTAAGTGTAATTCTTACAGTTATGTCTTTCAGACAAACTAATGCTTCGCTTACCTTCATGGATCTTATGAAACTTATCTATAAACCCATGCTTGATTGTCTAGTAATCATGTTTATTGATAACATTCTAATTTCTTCTCATATTGAGTCTAACCACACACGTAGTTTATGTAAGGTACTTAAAACCTTACATCAAGAAAACTGTTTGCCAAGTTCTCTAAATGTGATTTATCAATGAAAGAGGCTCAAATTTTAAGGCATGTGATTAGTGCTAAAAGGGTCTTGGTGGATCCACCAAAGATAGAGGTAGTTACAAAATTGAACCCTCTAAAGTCACCTTCTAAAACTAAAGGTTTTCTTGGATTGGGGGCTACTATCGTTGGTTCATACAAGACTTCTCAAAAATTGCCACCCCATGAACTAAGTTGAATAAGAAGAATGAGAAATTCATTTGGGGTGGTAACCAAGAGTGAGCTTTCCAAAAATTAAAATAAAAGCTAACTCAGGCTCGAGTATTGGCATTCCCGAACATGATTAAATGTGTTTTGATGGAACAAAGTTCGGTTGGTACCTATGTCTTGAAACATCTAAAGCCATATGAACAAAGTTATCTAACACATAACTTAGATTAGCTACTATGGTGTTCATGTTAAAAATTGGTGACACTATCTTTATATTAGGAAGTTTACTATGTACAGTAATCACAAAAGCCTAAAGTATTTCTTTGATCTAAAGGACCTAAACAGGAGACAACAAACATGGCTTGAACTAATAAAGGGTTATGATTATGAGATAATGTACCATTCTAGAAAGGCAAACATGATAGTGGATGCATTAAACCGAAGTGTAACCCCTCGTTCCTAAAGGCATGACTGAAACAGAAATGGACACACCCAAAGAAACTATGTTACACTTTAGGAAACCTTTGGTAAGATTCTAGGTCCTCACATTGTGCATTGTTATGGGTGGTTTAAAAAATACAACGTCTTTAGCAAGATCAAACTAGTTAGTAGTACGCCATAAGACATGATTATTATGTTAGGGGAAAACCCACAATATGGTGGGTGAATCTATGAGAAGAATATTTTTGGCTTGATTTTAGGCTTAACTAGGTGCGTGAACCCTAGTTTTAAAGTATATTTTGATCTAAGCGCATATTATGTATTGAAAATTATATGATTACGTTTCACATGTTTGAGGTATTAAGGTGAGATTGACGATATTGTGATTGTGGAATTCGATTATCGTGGACCACCGGTTGAGGTAAGTCTAAACTCCCCTTTTTTCCTATGTTTGATTTCGGGTTGTGCACGAGCTGTCTAAATTGATTTTGTTATGTGTTGTGTCATAGTTATTGCATGACATATTATGTTCCTAATGTCTTAGGGACATAGTTTAAGTGCGTCTAGACCTTGGTCATGTTAGTCACCAACAAACCATTAAAGTAAGTTCGTGGGTTGTCCAAATGGCATGACACCCAAATTACCTTAGGGCATATGTGCGCTTAGATGCATCTGATCTTGGTAGGAAAGCCTCATTCCAGTAAATTGCTATTTTGTTTTATTGATGTTGAACTTAGAGTGGCATATATGTTATTATGCACTAACTTCTAATTGTATCTATTGTTAGTGATAATTGTTTTGTCAAGCAATTTGCTTACACACATTGGTTCATGGTGTCGAGTTTGTAGTCATTGGTTATAATTCACCAATGACTTTGCTGTTGAACTTTTTAGCTTGTGGTTCAGGTGATGCAGGTGTCTGAAGGCGTTAGCTAAGGCACGGGTCTTAGTTCATTTTGATGTAGTATTTTGAATAACCAATACAAGGTAAGATGTTACTAAAACTACTACGCTTATAATGAATATTAACACATAGATTGCATACGTTATGTAAGAAAATGTTAATTTTGATTACAACATAGATTGTGGTCTTGATTAGTAAGTCTTCAGCTGTAGAATATTATGTATTGTGATACAACAAGTCGTTCTCGTGGATTGGGCTGTGACATGATATTTCAAATTTAAACCTTTAAGAAAGAATGCATCTTGGGGCAAACCTCTAATTTGGAAGTTAATAGAATGATTTTGAGGACTCGATTCAGGAGAGTGCGGGTTCTAAACATTTATGATGTGAAGCATTTATTATTAAACTAGGTAGACAAGTCTAGGTATTCTGTATATCCAGGTACTACAAAGATGTATAGAGATTTCAAAAGATACTTATGGTGGCCCGGAATAAGAAAGGATGTCGTGAAGTTCGTGGAGCATTGTTTAACCTGTTTATATGTTACAGTGGAGCATCAAAAACCCTAAGGTAAATTACAGCCCTTGGAGATTGTGTTTGGAAATAGGAACATATTACCATGGATTTAGTAACTAAATTACCTAAAACCACCCAAAAGATATACCAATTGAGTAATTGTTGATTGATTAACTAAGAATGTTCATATCCTACCGATAAAGAAATCATATTACTCTAAAGTAATGGAACATTAGAGAGATCGTATCGTGTAATGAAATCTTATAACTCTGAATGTATAGTGGAGTGTTTTTTTATTAAACGACGCCTACAAGTTTATCTTTATGTTAGGACAAGATTTATTAGCTTTTAATGAATTCTTCTAGGACAAATTGCTAAAATAAAATACAAAAAAGTTTGTTTTAGCCACATCCATTTTGAAAAAGTGTGGCAAAATTAAAAGGTTGGTGTAACGAAGCATTTTGTCCCACTTGTGTATCATAACCTTTGGTAAAACATATTTATTATGGTTTGGTCTGGCTATTCTTATGTAGTTAGTCATTTTAGATTCAATTTTTTGTCACATAAAAACTATAGTGAACACGAGGAACCTAAAAACAAATGATTAATGAAGAATAATAAATCAAAATCGATACATAAGTTTTCAATTTTTACACTAGTTAAATACAAAAACAAAAATCAAAAGCTATCTATAAATGTGACAAATCTACAATACACATAAACTACTTTTAGGTAGTTCTCTCGACCTTCTTGCTCCTTGTCTGCTTTTTTATGTCATGTAGTGTTTACACAGCTTTTCCTTTACTTCTTACCAATTTCAGTTTGTTTGAATGATGGATTTGGTACCTGGAACAACAAAACATGATGACAAGTATGAATACCTAAATAACACCAAATTGAAATCTTTATATCTTTATACTCTAATATATGAATAATTTGAGATGACACGTGACAGCACCACAATCATCCTCACCAAAATTTTCCCGTCTCTCTCTCATATTAAATAATTACCTTAATTATTAATAATATTATTTAACACCTTTTTAGATTTAATAAATTAAGAAAAAAATCTATTCATTAATGTTATTTCTAAATATATAAATTTTTTATAAAATAATAATTATTTCTAAAGAATAAAACTTTTTTAAAAATACGAAGTATTCTAAAATTGTTATTTTTAAAAAGTTAATTTTTTATAAACCAAAAATAATCAAATTTAGGAGTTATAATAAGAAAATTTTTAAAAATAACATTTTTATACGGTTTGTTTTAGAACAAAATATTTATGTTTTTGAAAAAAAAAATTAAAAATAAAATTTTAAAAAGTTGATATCACTGTTTTATTATTTATAATCATTTATCATATTTAATTTCAGTCATATCATATATTTGAATATCATTTCATAATTATTAATTTTTAATATATAAATATTTTATTTATTCAACCTGTGTAATATACGGGTTTACTAAATCTAATTTACTATATTAGATACAGATGTTCGATGCACACATCATCTAAATATAAATTCCTCTGGACACATAATCTAAATATAAATTCCCAGTCAAATGGGATCTAATAAACTGGTTGCCCACTGCATCATAGATGGAAACAAATAAACTACATGTTCATTGCCCTTATCATAAAAAAATAAATTCACAGCCAAATGGGATAAAAAAATATAAATACCCAAATGGAAATGAAGTTGGAACTTGCATACTGCATGAGATATGAATGAACCGTTTGGCAAAAAGAAAAACTTGTTCAATATCAAAATGGAAACCAAAATGGAAACTAAAGGAACAAACCTTTTCATCAGATTTGCAAGGTATTGTAGCCAAGGAAGAAAACTATTTATTGCGTCGTTAACTATTTGTATGTCATCCCCTATTAGTAAAAATGATTCTGCCTTGACGAATTGATCAATAGGAACTCTAATTTTTATGGAACTAATGCACTAATTATCAACTTATGAGTTGTTATGAATCTTATTTGTTTGATCTAATTAATTAACGTCAGGGGTTGGGCCTCATGGTTTCAGTACAATAGAACTTCGTATCGCATCCATCCCCTATGTATATGCATACACACACAAACACACACACACACATACACACACACACACACATATATATATATATATATATATATAACTAGTGTAAACGTTTTTACGCTTATAACATTACACATATACATAAAAGAACATATTTTTATATATGTGTAATCAGATTATTTGAGAAAAATAATAATTTCGATTAATCTTAAAAAGTTAACACGGTTGTCGTAATAATAAAGGGTTAACATTTGATCCTTGTATATATATGTATGTATGTGTGTGTAAGGTCAAAAATCCACTGTATTAGAGAGATTGCATAATTACATTGCTACATACTTAGTAATAAGAATCTACATATTACATATATATGACATATCACATAGGTTTGTTGAAGCAAATTCTAGAAATTATATACAATTACTTTTTAAACTGTTGAATAAAAACAATAAATTTAAAGTTCAATTTATAAATATATTTTATAATCAAACTAAACAATTTAGTAAGAAATATATGTTAAAAGAACTATAGATATCATTAATATATAACAGGAGAAAAAGACAGGAAACAAAAAAATTATAAAAATAATTAACAAAATATATATAAATAATAGGGGAGAGGCAAGAAAAAATGCCGAAGAGGTACAAAAGAGTAATATGTGTCCATTAGGATTTTTATTAACCAAGTAATAGAGATATGTATATGCATGTATGTATACATGTATATATGTATGTACATGTATCTATATACCTACACTTGTACATATACATATGTATATACATGTATACATATACGCATATACACGTATATTTAATTATACATATAAATATATAGGTATATATATACAAGAAGGGGTTACTGAGAAAAGCATAAGTTATGTAAAAACTATAAACCATAGAGTTATATATATGTAAGTACAAATTACATATGTAAAACTACAGGTTACGCCTATGTAACTGAATGTTTGTCCGATCATGATTAAAGGTATTTAAATTAAAAAACTATTTAATTACATAAAATAATGAGTTCATAATTTACTTGTGATTTCGGGTCCGTTATTTAACCCTAGGTTTGATTATTATTAAATTCATATATATATATATATATATATATATATATATATATATATATAATATGATTATTAAAGAGTTGCGTTAAAGTCATAATATATAGATATTAATTATATATATATATATTAATTAAAAAAAATAACATCCGAGCTTCACGACGTCACGAACTTTAGACTCGCTAATACTTAATTTCATCATGCAACCAGTTATATATTAAGTTTCACCAAAGTTCGCTCGTGTGAGTTACATTTTAAAGTTTGGGCTAAACAGAATGGAAATATAATAACAAAGTTTAAACACATTTTAAGCTTTATTATCTATTAATAGGTGTTTGAGACTCGTGTTTGGTCCGAGCATGTTAGTGAAAGCTTACTATTTTCATACTTCAAGTATTCATTTAAAGTGAGTTTTGCGGACCCATTTTTCTTTTACTCTTTACAATTTAAGTGGGAAAAGAATGCTCAAAACTCTTTTATGTTGCGATCACTTTTTTATTTTTTGGACTATTGCGTGGTTTGTTTGTAAGTCATAATCTGGTATGTGCATGAGCTTTCTATATGTATCTTTATTTCATAACTATTAACTCTCTTTTAGAGCCAATGAAAAGATATCGGTAGTATTATTGAGTTGACACCCATACCCTCGCTTGTTGGATTCTACCTTGAACCAACGGTAGTCACGAATGGACTCTTGGGTGAATATGATCTAATAAATTTTGTGTATACGTCATGAGGCTTAGTTGTAAAACTCATGTCTACAATTGATTTTACTTACGCATATATTGTTCAACTAGAACACAACATAATTTATTTATATTAAATCTGCGAACTCACCGACCTAGTGTTAACCTTTTTGAGCATTTTTATTTCGGGTAACAAAAATGTTTGAGGATAGAAGATGAAAGTGTCTTAGTGAGACCATTAAAGACGTTGTTTATTGATGGTTGCTATTTATTTTTTAGACATTGCATATTTGTTTATTTGATCAATTACATTTGTCTACTTTCGGGTGAGTTTTCCTTAGTTTTCTCTTCGGATGTTGGACATCAACATGTTTTAATTAAGTGGCTATGTTTGATGTGAAATTAACAATCAGTGTCACAAATCTCCATTTGTGTTGGGTGATGTCATGACACATTGACTTCATATAATTTGTTACATCTTTTTTATCAATCAATGTGTTAACACAATCCCATCTGTTACGTCATGTTTGTGCTATAAGCGGGAGTGTAACAAATTGGTATTAGAGCAATTTGTTATAGAGAATTAGGTGGAATAGTCGACCTACACTTTAACCTAAGAAGCTACATGTAAAATGCATAATAGGATATGTCTACATTGGATTATATGTGTCAGTTAAGTATATTTGATTAATTGTTATGCCTACTATTTGACTATTATTTGCTAAAGGAAACGTACTTATACGTTTTCTTTTAGGAAATATCTTCCGACACACTCCAGTCCCGTCACCTACATGAGTGATCAGCTCTGATTCTGATCAGAGCCTGAGGGGGTTACCATCCAGTAGTGAGCTATATTGATCCATCGATAAGGAGTCCAGGCTAGAGGAGGTGATGTTCGATTAGCCGGACTCATCGGAGGTAGCAAATCCAAAGAATCTATAGTGCTAGCGCTTCCAACAGCTCCCACACCATCGATCGCTTCCACACCCCCGCACCACCGGTTTGTCCAGTAACACTAGCAGTTCCTGTAGCACTTGCAGCTCCTATAGCTAGGTATGCTATAGAAGTTGGATAATGGATGTCTAGTTACCCCCGAGGACTCTACATAGTAAACAGAGTTAGGTCACTATGAATTGATAATCGCACGAAAGAGAGTTTTACCTACCAATAAGATCATTATCCAACCATCAACACTAGTAGATGAGCAAAGGCTCTTGGTTAATCATCCTAATTTGCCAACTAGTCCCTCTAGTTTATCCAGTAGCGATGAGAGCCACGGTTGATGTGCACAAGCATGATGATATCCTGTGAAGAGTTGGATGGAGTTCTATTTTGTTTCGTATTTGATATTTAAATACTTATGACTTATTTTATGATTAGGTTTTGACATACTTGATGTATTTGTTTTGGATTAGAATATTATGATATTTGAACTAAAATCTTATGATATTATGAAATTATCTATTTTATGGGATGCGTTAATTGTGTAATCCGTATCATTGTTATGCGTATGCATGTGTAGATAGGTTATAAGTGGGTTGTTTAGTAATTTAAAGCTTATATGTAATACTTGATTGATTAGAAAATAGCATCAAGAAGAGTTACCCATAGTAATACCTATAGAGGCGTAGCACCAAGAAGTAGAGGTATGGGTGCTGGCGAACGAGATGGTGCAACAAGCGGAAGAGGAGAAGGAGGTCAAGTTGATAACAACCATGGGACTAGTAATCCTTATATGGCCTCCATAATTGTTCAACAAGTAGCTGAGTTGACGCCAACTATAATGGTTCAAGTGAATAACCACATCTTGATCCAAGGGAACGATAGTGGTAATGGGAACATAAATGGATGCATTATAAGAACAATGGTGGAGGTGATTTGGAAGGAAATGAGAATGATGGTGGTTATGAATAGGAAGATGGCAGATGTATTGATAATGGCAATAATACTAGGAATGGTAATGGCAACAGTATTAAGAATGGGAATGGCAAAGAGATTGGTAATGGAGCAGGGAATGGGAATGTGTATTATATAGCTGGAGCAAGGCGAGGATGCACATACATAGAATTCATAGGATGCAATCCTAAAGAGTTTGATGGAAAAGGGGAACCATAGCCTTATCTAGATGGATTGAAAGATGGAGGTTGTGATTGATATCAGCAAATGCTTGGATAATCAAAAGATTAAGTATACGACTGTTCCCTACATGGAAAGGCTTTAATATGGTGAAAACGTAAATCCTAGCAAGTGTTAGAGAGGTGGTAATGGAAATGACTTGGGATGAATTCAAAGCCCTGCTAACAGAGGAGTATCACCATAATAACAAAATGCAAAAGCTAGAGCATGAATTTTGGAATCATGCTATGGTCAGGATAGAGCATGCGACCAATACCAATCAATTTCATGAGCTGACCAAGTTGGTTCCACATCTTGTGACTCTTGAGTCCAAGAGGATGTAAAGGTACATTCATTATACAGAGTGGTATACTGAAGGCCAGAACCCTAACAGATGAAATGGTAGGGTCTAAAGTATCGGGGAATGGTAGTGAGAAGAGGATGGATATTAGAGAGTCAAGAAAGCAAATAGGTAGGTGGAAATTGGCCAAAGTAACGTAGAATTATGTGGAAGTGACTCAGGGGAAGAAAAAGCATACGGGTCCATACCCTAACTTTGGCAAATGTAATATCCATCACGCACATGTAGCACCTTTCGGGTGTGCATGAACTGTTGATGTCCTGGACATTTTTCTAAGGATTGTAGGGTGACACCTAATTTGGTGATGCCTATAAATGCACTTAATCTAGCGGGAACCCTAGAGTTTGTTATGAATGTGGGAGATCCTATCATTCTCGAAACGTGTGTCCTATACTGAACAAGCACCGAGACAAATTGAAAGCAACCAGAATCAAATGATGTCTATAGCCAAGAATCAAGGACAAGGAAATTATGGAAATCAAGGTCACGAAACCAAGGGAATCTAGCACACAGTCGTGCATTTATGATTGGAGAGATTGCTACTCGCTAGGACCCAAATGTTGTTATGGGTACGTATCTTCTAAATAATTATTACGCTTCTGTGTTATTTGACACTAGAGCGAATAATAACTTCGCTTCTTTGGAGTTTGCTCTTTTGCTTGGCATGAACCCTAGTTGTTTAGATATTGGTTAGTTAATAGAAATGGAGAAAGGTAGACTTGTAATGGGTAAAAAGATAATTTGAGGTTGCAGTTTAGTGTTAGAGGATCATGCTTTTGACATAATTAATACCGTTTGAATTGGGAAGTATTGATGTAGTGGTGGGGATAGATTGGTTATTAAAATGAGGAGTTGAGATAGTCTAACGGGAAAAACTAGTCCGTATTCCTCTATCGAATGGAGAAGTACTTAAGATTCAAGGCGAGCAAGCCGAGAAGAAATTGAGACTCATTTCTTATATGTAGGCGCGATGATGTTTAAAGAAACAATGTTACGCAGTCTTAGGTCAAGTGGTGGAAAAGAAGGCGAAAGAAAGGAATTTGGAGGATATTCCTGTCATATGGGATTTTTTAGAGGTAACACAACACAATTTGTTTGTATTAAACTTGCATACTTACCATTCAAGTATTGACCTTTTAGAGTATTTTCTTTTCAGGTAACAACAACGCTTGAGGATAGTGGATATAAGTGCCTTAGGGAGACCACTATAGACGTCGATTATAGCTAGTTGTTATTTATGGTTTAGACATTACATGTTTGTTTATATGTTCTATTACATTTGTCTACTTTCGGGGGTGTTTGCCCTAGATTATCCCGAGATGTGGGACGTAAACATGTTTTAACGAATTCGCTATGTTTGTAGTGAAATTATCAAACCACAACACAAGTCTGCATTTATCTCGGAGGTGACGTCATGACACGTATTATCAATCAATATGTTATGACGATCCCGTACATTACATCCTAGTATTTCCGCTATAAGCGCATGTGTGACATTATTCATATTCTTTAAATAATTAGATGATATATTATTTATAAATTTTGTGATTGGTTAAAGATATCTTATTTTTTGATTTCTCCTTTATATACACATATATATTATTTATATATCTTATGTATATACACTTATTACATAAAATACATAAGCTCATAAAATAATTATATTCCACAGATTAATGTGTATTCTACGCATATTAAAGATAATGAATAAACATTATAGTTTTAGTGAAAGTTTATTTATTCATTTGATATGCTGTACAGCGTAGAATAGTATTATTATTATTTTCGCAAAATAATATCATCAAATATTTAGCACCTAAACTTTTCGTATTCTATTTTAACAAATAAGTATACACTAGTTTTCCTATCTCGTCGCGCGTTGCAGTGACGGTGTAAAAAGTATAAACTACAATCAAGCCAACTCGTTTTTTAACCAAATTTACGTTGAAACATAGAGTAATTCAGATTTATACCGTTGAATGTAAACGTACTATATTTGACATGATGCGTTTCAAACAAAACTTGAGTAGAAACGTAGACCAACTCAAAGCATACATAAAAATAAGTATGAAAACTTTCTAGAATTAACCCGACTCATTTTTGAACGAAATTACATCACAATATAGATGTATGTTGAAAAATACACTATCTCGGTCTTCGAACCTGCAAATTACAACGCATCAAACCATGAAAATAATTATATCTAATAACTAAAGTCGTGTGACACCCACCGAACTAAATTTTAAGAGCAAGTATGATGTTTTTTTCTCTCTCCCACTCTGAACGACTCACAATCATTACATAAAATATAGAAAACATACTCACGTATATATAAGAAAACTAGTATGAATGGTTATAGTGGGCCAACTTAATTTAATATCTTATGTTAATGTTATTGATAATGATTTCAGAAACTAAGTTTGGGTATAGATATCCAATTAACCAAAATATTTTACAACAAAAAACGGTTATTCAGAATTAAAGATTCTTCGACCATACACATGAGTTGGCTATTAGAATCTGTGAGGCTGCACTTGCCATCGCACAAAATCATTCTGAGTGGTTGTTGCCCTCATAGAGCAACACCATAATGGAAACACACTCGAATCATGTTTTGACACAACGTGTTCTTATTATCAGAATATATATGTCTCAAGCTACGATTCTATAGCACACAACATAGCTTATATAAAAGCAACCACCGTGGGTTCATAGGGATGAATTAGAGATAAATAAGTTCTTATGCTAGTTTCTAGATGATAAAAATGTATTTGTGGCAATTTACTATAATTAAAATGGAAGGAGATTTTTAAATGCAAAGTTAAAAGCATTGTTTTGGCGGGGGGTGGGTTGTTATTGGTGTCATTTTACATAGTGTATATTTTATCCAAAAGTTGATTAATTAATAATCCGACAGTACAGTATAGTTGATCCGTTTCATTATGTTTTAATATCATTCTAGGCAACCAATATACAGCAACCTCTGATGTAATAAATTTAATTAATAATAATGAATATTAATATTGGAAACTAATATGGAAAGTCATTTGTTAGCCAGAATGTGATGCATAATTTATGCATTACTTAAATTGCTTGAATATAACAATGCATGTTACTTTATGATAACATAATTATATATAACTGTGGTCTTTCGCAACAATTGTCAAAAGCAATACAAAGAAGTTACGCCTGTAAGAGTAACTTTATGGTTAAATGTAGCTTCAATTTAACTTTAAGCAACAAATTGTTATATACTCCCTTTGTTTAAAAGGTACAACTATAGATTTAATTACTTTCTAGTTAATAAGTGGTGAATTCCGCAACGTTGGGCGATAAAAAAATTTCATGCGCATAAAACATAGAATAATGCCAGGTGGATGATTGAGACAACAATAGATAACATTTAACTGGTTAAGGTAATCTCAGATAAAATTACATAAGCACCTAACTTTAGATAGCATGTGTAACTTTTAGAGGGGAGGTCATGGATTCAAATTCAGGTATAGTGTAATATATGAGTAGCAGTAGAAAAATTTGTTGTTCAAAAAAACAAAGATAGCATGAGACTTTTTGTTATTATGGATCTTCATCGTTAAGTGGATGAATAAGATAACAATATGCACTAGGTAGATTGGGATTAGTTTTGAATAATTTTTTTTATCAAAACCTAGATAAAAACAAGCATTTAACAACGGTGCATTCGGAATTCTATAAAAAAATATTCTAAAACTTATAACAGATAAATGAAATTTGTTAGAAACTACTTCTTTGCCAGGTGTTGAATATGACGGCTCGGTTTCTATAAAGTTTTATACAGAACATAGACAGAAAAAAGTATGTCGCAACAAGTATTTTTGGTATTTCAAAAAATGTATATATTAAACGTTATAAAACGAAAACCAAATTGGTCTTTAAAAACCACAAGTTTTGCGAAACTATGAAAACCATATAGTTACGTATATGTAAATACATATTACGTATATAAAACTATGAGTTATTTACACGTTACTCAAAATTCATCCTGTCGTAATTGATGGTATTAAATATAAATATATATAATAACCTAAAATATTAAGATCATAATTTACTTAAATACCGGAATATTTTAAACAAAATAAAGGAAATGCGGGAACAGTTTTAAGCAAGTTCAATACCAAATGTGTTAATAATGGAAGTGGTTGCCCTAAAAGCCTCCTATAGATAAAAAAGCCACCCGTAAAGGCTTTTCTCGCCTTGGAAGTTTATGCAGGACCGGTTATGATCAATGCGACAGTTTCACAAGGTGGGAGAGTTAAAAACACTTAGCAATTCAAATAGGGAATCGGTTGGACTGAAACAAAGAATACAATTAACAAGAACAAGAACAAGAACACTTGGATATGGTTTTCAATAATGATGTATATTGCACTCAAGTTATTATACAAGTATTACAAAGCTTATCTAAATTACAAGTACTTGAGACACTTTATACTATATCCTACAGCCGGTCATACTTTAAAGGGCAACTGGAAACACTAATCTTGACAACAAGATCAGTGTAAAGTTAAATGGCAGATTGCCTTTTCACTAGTGACTATGACATATCATAGCTCACATCCTAATCTATTACAAAATGAATAAAAGTACATAGGTAGAAAGTTACAGACAAAAGAACCTTAATCTACAGTTGACAAAAGAATGGACCTTTTCACTAACTCATATAAGTTGGTGAGACATCAGAAGTGGCAACGGAAAGTTTTTCAGCTTTTGTCAAAAGGTGATTCAGAGAAAGCATGCCTTCTATGTCTTCGGAAGAAATCAGTCTTTGGCTTCAGAAGACTTTGTCTTTAAAGCTTCGAAAGACTTCGTCTTTGGCTTCGGAAGATTTGATCTTTTGGCTTCGAAAGATTTGATACTTGGTATAATTCTTTGACTTATATCAAATTTTCCAAACTAACTGCCTTGTACTTGCATGTGTATGCTGAGAGCTCTTTTGGTTGCATCAGCCTCTAAGTGTAATCCTTACAAACTCCGCCTAGGTTGATGCTACCAAAACTTAAGGAGACCTTTGAATCTTGATCTTCATCTGTTGATAGTACTCATCATAATCAATACCATTTCCTTTATCATCAGGATTCCTCAGACTTTCAAATTACCGCCTCATGTCATAGAGATCATGTAAAGGAAGGTCAAGTATGTTTTGCAAGAAGTACATATCTTGACCCCCTTGATCTCTAGTGACATACAATCTGTCTGATTCGGTGGCAAACATCCAGGACACCATGGGCCTCTCAGCAGCAAGAGGCTCTACTTGAATGGGAGTTGGATGAGCAACCTCTTCTTGATCACCCTCAGGATGTTCTAACCCATCTTGAGGTGTAGAGATGGATGCCTTAGACTTCTTCTTCTTCTTCTTGTCCTTTCTAATGGCCATCCTTTTCCACTTTCTGTATTTTAACTGAGGAGACTTGCCTACATTACCAGATTGTTCATGCTTGTCTTCCTCAGTCGGGTCCTTGTCCTTCACTGGTTCAGGGGGAGAAGGATCATGACCCTGTTGTGGATTAGAAGATGAAGCTAGCTGTGATTTAGCACTAGGTCCTGGTTGAGTTGTCTCTTGTGGTTCAACCTTAACCTCAGCTTTAGGTGCAGCCTAACTTGGTAGAGAATGCAAGTCAACAAGCTCACCCCTCTTGATCTTCTGCTTGATCACTCTAATGTGCTCATCCATGGTGGATACAGACATTGGACCAAGCCTCCTTCCGAAGAACCATACAGCTTTCAGAAACTCACCATCTCTAGTTTGTCAGCAGACTTCTTCTGATTGGCTCAGATGGTGGCTCTTGACTTAACAACCTCTTCCCCCATCTTCCTCTTGGCAACTTTTTGTTCTTTTTGCACTTGTTGCTCAAGCTGCTTGAGGTATTCGAATTCTATGTAGTAATATGATAAGGGAAGAAGGACTGCTGCCTAAAAGAGACGTGTGGCACTCAGGTAGGCTATCATGTTTTGCTTATCTTGTTCCTTATGTACCTGAGTTGGTTGCTCAGTGGCCACAGTCTCTGTCTTTGGACTTTTTAGAACTGGGGAGAGGATAGGAGCTTGGTAGATTCTCTTTCTTCTTTTTTCTTTCTTGATCTTAAGGAGTAGTTATACATCCTCAGCCTCCTTCCTCTCTTTTGACAATTCCCTGTTAGCCAGTTCATTTAACTCTTCCAAGGGGAGAGAGATGAGTTCCTTAATGTTGTAATTCCGTGACCCCAAATAGTTCAATTGGTTGCCCTTGTCTCATCATCTTAAGTACTTGGCCTGGGGGCAGCCCTGATTGTAGCTTCCATGTAGCCATGGGTCCCACTTGAACTCTCTTCCCTTAGCTTCCTCTTCCTCTCTCTTTTCTTCTCTTTAATCTCCTCAGGAGTCAATTTCCTTTTTCCTTTGTCACTCACAGGCTTGGGTGACTCAGGATGGAGAAAGCTTTGGACTTCATTGCTAGGTGCTGTATTTGAGCTCTAGCCAGAGAGAGGCTGTGAGACACCTTCACCAACGGGTGCCTTACTGATGGTAATGGGTGCTGAAGCAGTTCTAGTCTCAAGGTTCACAGGCTCAACTGCTGGGCCTTCAGCTAAGGTTTTCCCTTTGAAGCTAATATTAGGGTCCACCTTAACATCCAGTTGACCAACAGTCTTGCCTGTTTTGCTGATCACAAGCTCAGCCTAACATTTAGTTAACTTGGTAGTGAGATATTTATTTGAGTCCTATAGTTGGTGTGCTCATGATTAAGAGTTGAAATTGTTTTCTCTAAATCTTCTATTATAAGTTTATAGTCATTTTCAGCTCTTTTGAAATAAGCTTTTAAAATGTCAAGGATTCAAGGTCAGATCTCATTTCCAGGTTATAGGACCTATACATATTTACTTTAGCAATGCATTTAGGAGCACAGAGATGTTCTAATACCTTGGCTTCTTCATGATCAGCCATCAGTGCTTGGTTCAGAGAAACATCTTCTACCTGAAAGCTCCAGTCAAAGCCTCCTTCTTCAACAGCAACAGCAGCTTGTTGTTTTGCTTGACATGGCTTCACAAATCTTGGAGCAACATTAATATAGTTGGGCCTTGATTGTGCTTGGCCACCATTAGTCCTTGGTGCCTTGGACTCCCTAGCAAAGTGTCCCATATGATTGTTATTGTAACACTTCACTTTGTTTTTATCCAGTCCAAACATTCCACTGAATACATTGCTGGGAAACTTTCTGCCAGTTCTCTTGTAAAACTTCTTGGCTCTATGAATGAGAAGAGCCATTTGCTAGACTATCTCCAAAAACTCCTGGTCATCTGGATGAATACAATCCAATTCTTCAATAGTGAAGAGAAAGTTGCCACAACTTTCATCAATAGACAAAAAGGCTTGAGAAGAGCTTGTCTCTCAGAATAGGCTTCCTTAGATGTAGCTCTCCCTTGGTGTCTTAGGGAAGGTGATAAAAGGACCCTTTTATGAGTTATCAATGTAGTAGATAAGATAATGCTATGGTTCTCTATTATCCTTTTCAACCACATGGAGGGTTGAACTCTGTTGATTGTTGGAAGAGCTGCTTGATAGATTTTGCATCTTCGTCTCCATCTGGTAGCCACTAAGGATACCATACAGCTCTGTAAGAGTAAGAGTAGAGAAGTTTTCAGTTCTCTTAATGGCCACACAATAGTGTGTCCATTTTCTGGGAAGACAGAACATGAACTTCCTCATAATGTCCCTATTCTCAAGCTTTACTCCAACATCCATAAGAGTATTTACAATCTCAACATAACTAAAGTATTGTTGAGTCATAGTTTCAACTGACATACAGGCAAAGTTCTAAAAGTTCGGTTTCATGAGGTCCTTCTTGTTTTCTTTAGCTTCCTCAAACCCCTCATACATGAGCTTTAGTGCATCTCAGAGCTGTTTAGCAGTTTTGCACTTCTTAAAGCCTTTGTATATAGAGTTTGGAAGCATAGTTTGGAGAGCGTTCATGGTTTTCTGATCTATATCAATTTTATTCCAATCTTCCTTAGAATAGTCAACCATTTCCTTAGGAATCATCCCACCTCTAGCAGTGGCTGAAGAGGTGCTTGGGATGTGAGGTCCTTTGACAACAAATCTCCACTTTCTGCTGTCTTGAGACTTGATCAACCATTCCATACGTTGGCACCAAGTATCACAGTCATCAGGAATGATTAGTGATGACTTTGTCATAGTATTGGTCATATCAGCCTTTCTAAGAGCTGATATTTGAGCTGGTAAGTGTTTTATGAAACTGAAGAGATCTAAGATGGTGAGATCTTACAATCAAGAGCCAGAAAAGCTCTGATACCAAATGCAAGACTAGTGAAGGGAGTCAATGCAATAGTTTCATAGTATTAGAAGAGACTTAGAACACTTAGCAGATCAAATAGGGAACCAAATTATGATGAAACAAAGAACATAAGTAAAGAACAGAACAAGAACACAATAATATGGTTTTCAAGAATGATGTATATTGCTCTCAAGTTCTTACAAAGTGTTACAAAGCTTGAAATGAAATGACAAGTACTTAAGATACTTTATACTACATATTACAGCCAGCCATACTTTGAAGGCCAGCTAGAAACACTAATCTAGACAACAAGATCAATGTAAAGTCAAAAGGCAGATTGCCTTTTGACTAATGACTATGACATGCCATAGCTTCCATCCTTATCTAATACAAAAGGGATAAAAGTACCAAAAGCATAAGTAAAGAACAGAACAAGAACACAATAATATGGTTTTCAAGAATGATGTATATTGCTCTCCAGTTCTTAAAAAGTGTTACAAAGCTTGAAATGAAATGACAAGTACTTGAGATACTATATACTATATCCTACAACTGGCCATACTTTGAAGGCCAGCTAGAAACACTAATCTAGACAACAGGATCAATGTAAAGTCAAAAGGCAGATTGCCTTTTGACTATTGACTATGACATGTCATAACTCACATCCTTATCTAATACAAAAAGGATAAAAATACAAAAGTAGAAAGTTATAGACTTAAGACCTTAGTCTATAGTTTGACAAAATTATGGACTTTTCACTAACTCATATAAGTTCGTGAGTCTTCAGAGGTGGCAGCGGAAAGTGGTTCTGCTTTTGTCAAAAGGTGATTAAGAAAAAACATGTCTTCTTTGTCTTTGGAAGAAATCAGTCTCTTGGCTTCAGAAGACTTTATCTTTGAAGCTTCGAAAGACTTCGTCTTTAGCTTTGGAAGATTTGGTCTTTTGGCTTCAGAAGATTTGATACTTAGTGTAATACATGGAGTTGTATCAAATCTTCCGAAGTAACTTCCTTGTACTTTACATGTGCATGGTGAGAGCTCTTTGGTTGCATCAGCATCTAAGTGTAATTCTTACAGTTATGTCTTTCGAACAAATTAATGATTCGCTTACCTTCATGGATCTTATGAATCTTATCTATAAACCCATGCTAGACTGTCCAGTCATCATGTTTATTGATAACATTCTAATTTCTTCTCATATTAAGTCTAACCACACACATAGTTTATATAAGGTACTTAAAACCTTACAACGAGAAAGCTGTTTGCCAAGTTCTCTAAATGTCATTTATAAATGAAAGAGGCTCAAATTTTAGGGCATATGATTAGTGCTAAAGGGGTCTTGGTGGATCCACCAAAGATAGAGGTAGTTACAAAATGGAACCCTCTAAAAGTCACCTTCTAAAACTAAAGGTTTTCTTGGATTGGGGGCTACTATCGTTGGTTCATACAAGACTTCTCGAAATTGCCACCTTATGAACTAAGTTGAATAAGAAGAATGAGAAATTCATTTGGGGTGGTAGCCAAGAGTGAGCTTTCCAAAAATTAAAAGAAAAGCTAACTCAGGCTCGGGTATTGGCATTCCCGAACATGATTAAATGTGTTTTGATGCAACAAAGTTAGGTTGATACCTATATCTTGAAACATCTAAAGCCACATGAACAAAGTTATCTAACATATAACTTAGATTAGCTACTATGGTGTTCATGCTAAAAATATGGTGACACTATCTTTATAGTAGGAAGTTTACTATGTACAGTAATCACAACAACCTAAAGTATTTCTTTGATTTAAAGGACCTAAACAGGAGACAACAAACATGGCTTGAACTAATAAAGGATTATGATTGTGAGATAATGTACCATTCTAGAAAGGCAAACATGGTAGTGGATGCATTAAAGCGAAGTGTAACTCCTCGTTCCCAAAGGCATGACTGAAACGAAAGTGGACGCACCCGAAGAAACTATGTTACATTTTAGGAAACCTTTGGTAAGATTCTAGATCCTCACATTGTGCATTGTTATGGGTGGTTTAAAAAATCCAACATCTTTTGAAAGATCAAACTAGTTAGTAGTACGCAATAAGACATGATTATTATGTAGGAGAAAAGCCATAATATGGTGGGTGGATCTATGATAAGAATATTTTTGGCTTGATTTTAGGCTTAACTAGGTGCGTGAACCCTAGTTTAAAAGTATATTTTGATTTAAGCGCATATTATGTATTATTAAAAATTATGCGATTACATTTCACATGTTTAAGCTATTAAGGTGAGATTGACGATATTGTGATTGTGAAATTCGATTATCGCGGACCACCGGTTGAGGTAAGTCTAAACTCCCCTTTTTTCCTATGTTTGATTTTGGGGTTGTGCACGAGCTGTCTAAATTGATTTTGTTATGTGTTGTCTTATAGTTATTGCATGACATATTATGTTCCTAATGTCTTAGGGACCATAGTATAAGTGCGTCTAGACCTTGGTCATGTTAGTCACCAACAAACCATTAAAGTAAGTTCGTGGGTTGTCCAAATGGCATGACACCCAAATTACCTTGGGGTATATGTGCGCTTAGATGCATCTGATCTAGGTAGGAAAGCCTCATTCCAGGAAATTTCTATTTTGTTATATTGATGTTGAACTTAAAGTCGCATATATGTTATTATGCACTAACTTCTAATTGTATCTATTGTTAGTGATAATTGTATTGTCAAGCAATTTGCTTACACACACTGGTTCATGGTGTCGAGTTTGTAGTCATTGGTTATAATTCACCAACGACTTTGCTGTTGAACTTTTTAGCTTGTGGTTCAGGTGATACAGTTGTCTGAAGGCGTTAGCTAAGGCACGAGTCTTAGTTCATTTTGATGTAGTATTTTGAATAACCAATACAAGGTAAGATGTTACTAAAACTACTACGCTTACAATGAATATTAACACATAGATTGCATACGTTATGTAAGAAAATGTTAATTTTGATTACAACATAGATTGTGGTCTTGATTAGTAAGTCTTCAGCTGTAGAATATTATGTATTGTGATACAACAAGTCGTTCTCGTGGATTGGGCTGTGACATGATATGTCAAATTTAAACCTATAAGGTACGATATATGAAGGTTGTTGTCACACCAAGCTTATGTGATTGAATCAAGAAAGCCTAGATAGAAGATGTAAGTGAAGAAAATTTTAAGAAAGAATGCATCTTGGGGCAAACCTCTAATTTGGAAGTTAATAGTATGATTTTGAGGACTCGATTCGGGAGAGTGTAGGTTCTAAACATTTGTGATATGAAGCATTTATTATTAAACTAGGTAGACAAGTCTAGGTATTCTATATATCCGGGTACTACAAAGATGTATAGAGATTTCAAAAGATACTTATGGTGGCCCGGAATAAGAAAGGATGTCGTGAAGTTCGTGGAGCATTGTTTAACCTGTTTACATGTTATAGTGGAGCATCAAAAACCCTAAGGTAAATTACAGCCCTTGGAGATTGTGTTTGGAAATAGGAACATATTACCATGGATTTAGTTACTAAATTACCTAAAACCACCCAAAAGATATTCCAATTGAGTAATTGTTGATTGATTAACTAAGAATGCTCATATCCTACCGATAAAGGAATCCTATTACTCTAAAGTAATGTAACATTAGAGAGATCGTATCGTGTCATGGAATCTTATAACTCTGAATGTATAGTGGAGTGTTTATTATTAAACGACGCCTACAAGTTTAGCTTTATGTTAGGACAGGATTTATTAACTTTAAATGAAATTTTCTAGGACAAATTGCTAAAATAAAATACAAAAAAGTTTGTTTTAGCCACATCCATTTTGAAAAAGTGTGGCAAAATTAAAGGGTTGGTGTAATGAAGCATTTTGTCCCACTAAGTGTGGCTATATCATAACCTTTGGTAACACATATTTATTATGGTTTTGTCTGGCTATTTTTATGTAGTTAGTCATTTTAGTTTCAATTTTTTGTCACATAAAAACTATAGTGAACACGAGGACCCTAAAAACAAATGATTAATGAAGAATAATAAATCAAAATCGATACATAAGTTTTCAATTTTTACACTAGTTAAATACAAAAACAAAAATCAAAAGCTATCTATAAATGTGACAAATCTACAATACACATAAACTACTTTTAGGTTGTTCTCTCGACATTCTTGCTCCTTGTCTGCTTTTTTATGTCATGTAGTGTTGCACAACTTTTCCTTTACTTCTTACCAATTTCAGTTTGTTTGAATGGTGGATTTGGTACCTGGAACAACAAAACATGAAGACAAGTATGAATACCTAAATAACACCAAATTGGAATCTTTATATCTTTATACTCTAATATAAGAGTAATTTGAAATGACACGTGACAGCACCACAATCATCCTCACTAAAATTTTCCCGTCTCTCTCTTATATTAAATAATTATCTTAATTATTAATAATATTATTTAATACTTTTTTGGATTTAATAAATTAAGAAAGAAATCTATTCATTAATGTTATTTCTAAATAAATAAATTTTTTGTAAAATAATAATTATTTCTAAAGAATAAAACTTTTTTAAAAATACGAAATATTTTAAAATTGGTGTTTTTAAAAAGTTAATTTTTTTATAAACCAAAAATAATCAAATTTAGGAGTTATAAAAAGAAAATTTTTAAAATTAACATTTTTATACGATTTGTTTTAAATCAAAATATTTATTTTTTTGGAAATAAAATTTAAAAACAAAATTTTAAAAAGTTGATATCACTGTTTTATTATTTATAATTATTTATCATATGTAATTTCAGTCATATCAAATATTTGAATATCATTTCATAATTATTAATTTTTATTATATAAATATTTTATTTATTCAACCTGTGTAATATACGAGTTCACTAAATCTAGTTTACTATATTAGATACGATGCACACATCATCTAAATATAAATTCCACTGGACACATAATCTAAATATAAATTCCCAGTCAAATGGGATCTAATAAACTGGTTGCTCACTGCATCATATATGGAAACAAATAAACTGCATGTTCATTGCCCTTATCATAAAAAAATAAATTCATAGCCAAATGGAATAAAAAAATATAAATACCCAAATGGAAATGAAGGTGGAACTTGCATACTGCATGAGATATGAATGAACCGTTTGGCAAAAAGAAAAACTTGTTCAATATCAAAATGGAGACCAAAATGGAAACTAAAGGAACAAACCTTTTCATCAGATTTGCAAGGTATTGTAGCCAAGGAAAAAAACTATTTATTGCATCTTTAACTATTTATATGTCATCCTCTATTAGTAAAAATGATTCTGTCTTGACTAATTGATCAATAGAAATTCTAATTTTTATGGAACTAATGCACTAATTATCAACTTATGAGTTGTTATGAATCTTATTTGTTAGATCTAATTAATTAACGTCAGGGGTTGGGCCTCATGGTTTCAGTACAATAGAACTTCGTATCGCATCCATCCCCTATCACACACACACACACACACACACACACACACACACACACACACACACACACACACACACACACACACACACACACACACACACACACACACACACACACACACACACACACACACACACACACACACACACACACACACACACACACACACACACACACACACACACACACACACACACACACACACACACACACACACACACACACACACACACACACACACACACACACACACACACACACACACACACACACACACACACACACACACACACACACACACACACACACACACACACACACACACACACACACACACACACACACACACACACACACACACACACACACACACACACACACACACACACCACACACACACACACACACACACACACACACACACACACACACACACACACACACACACACACACACACACACACACACACACCACACACACACACACACACACACACACACACACACACACACACACACACACACACACACACACACACACACACACACACACACACACACACACACACACACACACACACACACACACACACACACACACACACACACACACACACACACACACACACACACACACACACACACACACACACACACACACACACACACACACACACACACACACACACACACACACACACACACACACACACACACACACACACACACACACATATATATATATATATATATAATTTACACTAGTGTAAACGTTTTTACGCTTATAAGATTACACATATACATAAAAGAACATATTTTTATATATGTGTAATGAGATTATTTGAGAAAAATAATAATTTCGATTAATCTTAAAAAGTTAACACGGTCGTCGTAATAATAAAGTGTTAACATTTGATCCTAGTATATATATATGTATGTATGTGTGTGTAAGGTCAAAAATCCACTATATTAGACAGATTGCATAATTACATTGCTACATACTTAGTAATAAGAATCTACATATTACATATATATGACATATCACATAGGTTTGTTGAAGCAAATTCTAGAAATGATATACAATTAATTTTTAAACTGTTGAATAAAAACAATAAATTAAATGTTCAATTTATAAATATATTTTATAATCAAACTAAACAATTTAGTAAGAAATATATGTTAAAAGAACTATAAAAATCGTTAATATATAACAGGAGAAAAAGATTAGAAACAAAAATATTATAAAAATAATTATCGAAATATATATAAATAATAGGGGAGAGGCAAGAAAAAATGCCGAAGAGGTACAAAAGAGTAATATGTGTCCATTAGGATTTTTATTAACTAAGTAATAGAGATATGTATATGCATGTATGTATACGTGTATATATGTATACATACATGTATCTATATACCTACACCTGTACATACACATATTTATATACATGTATATATATACGCATATACACGTATATTTAATTATACATATAAATATATAGGTATATATATATACAAAAAGGGGTTCATGAGAAAAGCATAAGTTATGTAAAAACTATAAACCATAGAGTTATATATATATGTAAGTACAAGTTACATATGTAAAATTACAGGTTACGCATATGTAACTGAATGTTTGTCCGATCATGATTAAAGGGATTTAAATTAAAAAAATATTTAATTACATAAAATAATGACTTAATAATTTACTTGTGATTTCGGGGTCCGTTATTTAACCGTAGGTTTGATTATTATTTAATTAGTGCATTAAGTGGTCACAAAGTTTAAATTCATTTATATATATATATATAATATGATTATTAAATAGTCGCGTTAAATTCATAATATATAAATATTAATTAATATATATATATATATATATATATATATATATATATATATATATTAATTAAAAAAAATAACATCCGAGCTTCACGACGTCACGAACTTTGGAGTCACTAATACTTAATTTCATCATGCAACCGGTTATATATTAAGTTTCACCAAAGTTCGTGAGTTACATTTTAAAGTTTGGGCTAAACAGAATGGAAATATAATAACAAAGTTTAAACACATTTTAAGCTTTTTTATCTATTAATAGGTGTTTGAGACTCGTGTTTGGTCCGAGCATGTTAGTGAAAGCTTACTATTTTTATACTTCAAGTATTCATTTAAAGTGAGTTTTGCGAACCCATTTTTATTTTACTCTTTACAATTTAAGGGGGAAAAGAATGCTCAAAACTCTTTTATGCTATGATCACTTTTTTATTTTTTGGACTATTGGGTGGTTTGTTTATAAGTCATAATCTGGTATGTGCATGAGCTTTCTATATGTATCTTTATTTCAAAACTATTAACTCTCTTTTAGAGCCAATGAAAAGATATCGGTAGCATTATTGAGTTGACACCCCTACCATCGTTTGTTGGATTCTACCTTGAACCAACAGTAGTCACGAATGGACTCTTGTGTGAATATGATCTAATAAATTTTGTATATATGTCATGAGGCTTAGTTGTAAAACTCATGTCTACAATTGATTTTACTTACGCATATATTCTTCAACTAGAACACAACATAATTTATTTATATTAAATCTGCGAACTCACCGACCTAGTGTTAACCTTTTTGAGCATTTTTATTTCGGGTAACAAAAATGTTTGAGGATAGTAGATGAAAGTGTCTTAGTGAGACCATTAAAGACGTTGTTTATTGACGGTTGCTATTTATTTTTTAGACATTGCATATTTGTTTATTTGATCAATAACATTTGTCTACTTTCCTGCGTGTTTTCCTTAGTTTTGTCTTCGGATGTTGGACATCAACATGTTTTAATTAAGTGGCTATGTTTGATGTGAAATTAACAAACCATGTCACAAATCTCCATTTATGTTGGGTTATGTCATGACACATTGACTTCATATAATTTGTTACATCTTTTTTATCAATCAATGTGTTAAGACAATCCCATCTGTTACATCATGTTTGTGCTATAAGCAGGAGTGTAACAAACTGGTATTAGAGCGATTTGTTATAGAGAATTAGGTGGAATAGTCGACCTACACTTTAACCTAAGAAGCTACATGTAAAATGCATAATAGGATATGCGTACATTGGATTATATGTGTCAGTTATGTATATTTGATTAATTGTTATGCCTACTATTTGACTATTATTTGCTAGAGGAAACGTACTTATACATTTTCTTTTAGGTTATGTCTTCCGACACACTCTAGTCCCATCACCTACATGAGTGATCAGCTTTGATTCTGAATCAGAGCCTGAGGGGCTACCATCCAGTAGTGAGCTATATTGATCCATTGATAAGGAGTCCAGGCTGGAGGAGGTGATGTTCAATTAGCCGGACTCATCGGAGGTAGCAAATCCAAAGAATCTATAGTGCTAGCGCTTCCAACAGCTCCCACACCATCGGTCTCTCCCGCACCACCGGTCTGTCCTGCAACACTAGCAGTTCCTGTAGCACTTGCAGCTCCTATAGCTAGGTTTGCTGTAGAAGTTGGATAATGGATGTCTAGTTACCCCCGAGGACTCTACATAGTAAACAGAGTTAGGTCACTATGAATTGATAATCGCACGAAAGAGAGTTTTACCTACCAATAAGATCATTATCCAACCATCAACACTAGTAGATGAGCAAAGGCTCTTGGTTAATCATCCTAATTTGCCAACTAGTCCCTCTAGTTTATCCAGTAGCGATGAGAGCCACGGTTGATGTGCACAAGCATGATGATATCCTGTGAAGAGTTGGATGGAGTTCTATTTTGTTTCGTATTTGATATTTAAATACTTATGACTTATTTTATGATTAGGTTTTGACATACTTGATGTATTTGTTTTGGATTAGAATATTATGATATTTGAACTAAAATCTTATGATATTATGAAATTATCTATTTTATGGGATGCGTTAATTGTGTAATCCGTATCGTTGTTATGCGTATGCATGTGTAGATAGGTTATAAGTGGGTTGTTTAGTAATTTAAAGCTTATATGTAATACTTGATTGATTAGAAAATAGCATCAAGAAGAGTTACCCATAGTAATACCTATAGAGGCGTAGCACCAAGAAGTAGAGGTATGGGTGCTGGCGAACGAGATGGTGCAACAAGCGGAAGAGGAGAAGGAGGTCAAGTTGATAACAACCATGGGACTAGTAATCCTTATATGGCCTCCATAATTGTTCAACAAGTAGCTGAGTTGACGCCAACTATAATGGTTCAAGTGAATAACCACATCTTGATCCAAGGGAACGATAGTGGTAATGGGAACATAAATGGATGCATTATAAGAACAATGGTGGAGGTGATTTGGAAGGAAATGAGAATGATGGTGGTTATGAATAGGAAGATGGCAGATGTATTGATAATGGCAATAATACTAGGAATGGTAATGGCAACAGTATTAAGAATGGGAATGGCAAAGAGATTGGTAATGGAGCAGGGAATGGGAATGTGTATTATATAGCTGGAGCAAGGCGAGGATGCACATACATAGAATTCATAGGATGCAATCCTAAAGAGTTTGATGGAAAAGGGGAACCATAGCCTTATCTAGATGGATTGAAAGATGGAGGTTGTGATTGATATCAGCAAATGCTTGGATAATCAAAAGATTAAGTATACGACTGTTCCCTACATGGAAAGGCTTTAATATGGTGAAAACGTAAATCCTAGCAAGTGTTAGAGAGGTGGTAATGGAAATGACTTGGGATGAATTCAAAGCCCTGCTAACAGAGGAGTATCACCATAATAACAAAATGCAAAAGCTAGAGCATGAATTTTGGAATCATGCTATGGTCAGGATAGAGCATGCGACCAATACCAATCAATTTCATGAGCTGACCAAGTTGGTTCCACATCTTGTGACTCTTGAGTCCAAGAGGATGTAAAGGTACATTCATTATACAGAGTGGTATACTGAAGGCCAGAACCCTAACAGATGAAATGGTAGGGTCTAAAGTATCGGGGAATGGTAGTGAGAAGAGGATGGATATTAGAGAGTCAAGAAAGCAAATAGGTAGGTGGAAATTGGCCAAAGTAACGTAGAATTATGTGGAAGTGACTCAGGGGAAGAAAAAGCATACGGGTCCATACCCTAACTTTGGCAAATGTAATATCCATCACGCACATGTAGCACCTTTCGGGTGTGCATGAACTGTTGATGTCCTGGACATTTTTCTAAGGATTGTAGGGTGACACCTAATTTGGTGATGCCTATAAATGCACTTAATCTAGCGGGAACCCTAGAGTTTGTTATGAATGTGGGAGATCCTATCATTCTCGAAACGTGTGTCCTATACTGAACAAGCACCGAGACAAATTGAAAGCAACCAGAATCAAATGATGTCTATAGCCAAGAATCAAGGACAAGGAAATTATGGAAATCAAGGTCACGAAACCAAGGGAATCTAGCACACAGTCGTGCATTTATGATTGGAGAGATTGCTACTCGCTAGGACCCAAATGTTGTTATGGGTACGTATCTTCTAAATAATTATTACGCTTCTGTGTTATTTGACACTAGAGCGAATAATAACTTCGCTTCTTTGGAGTTTGCTCTTTTGCTTGGCATGAACCCTAGTTGTTTAGATATTGGTTAGTTAATAGAAATGGAGAAAGGTAGACTTGTAATGGGTAAAAAGATAATTTGAGGTTGCAGTTTAGTGTTAGAGGATCATGCTTTTGACAGATAATTAATACCGTTTGAATTGGGAAGTATTGATGTAGTGGTGGGGATAGATTGGTTATTAAAATGAGGAGTTGAGATAGTCTAACGGGAAAAACTAGTCCGTATTCCTCTATCGAATGGAGAAGTACTTAAGATTCAAGGCGAGCAAGCCGAGAAGAAATTGAGACTCATTTCTTATATGTAGGCGCGATGATGTTTAAAGAAACAATGTTACGCAGTCTTAGGTCAAGTGGTGGAAAAGAAGGCGAAAGAAAGGAATTTGGAGGATATTCCTGTCATATGGGATTTTTTAGAGGTAACACAACACAATTTGTTTGTATTAAACTTGCATACTTACCATTCAAGTATTGACCTTTTAGAGTATTTTCTTTTCAGGTAACAACAACGCTTGAGGATAGTGGATATAAGTGCCTTAGGGAGACCACTATAGACGTCGATTATAGCTAGTTGTTATTTATGGTTTAGACATTACATGTTTGTTTATATGTTCTATTACATTTGTCTACTTTCGGGGGTGTTTGCCCTAGATTATCCCGAGATGTGGGACGTAAACATGTTTTAACGAATTCGCTATGTTTGTAGTGAAATTATCAAACCACAACACAAGTCTGCATTTATCTCGGAGGTGACGTCATGACACGTATTATCAATCAATATGTTATGACGATCCCGTACATTACATCCTAGTATTTCCGCTATAAGCGCATGTGTGACATTATTCATATTCTTTAAATAATTAGATGATATATTATTTATAAATTTTGTGATTGGTTAAAGATATCTTATTTTTTGATTTCTCCTTTATATACACATATATATTATTTATATATCTTATGTATATACACTTATTACATAAAATACATAAGCTCATAAAATAATTATATTCCACAGATTAATGTGTATTCTACGCATATTAAAGATAATGAATAAACATTATAGTTTTAGTGAAAGTTTATTTATTCATTTGATATGCTGTACAGCGTAGAATAGTATTATTATTATTTTCGCAAAATAATATCATCAAATATTTAGCACCTAAACTTTTCGTATTCTATTTTAACAAATAAGTATACACTAGTTTTCCTATCTCGTCGCGCGTTGCAGTGACGGTGTAAAAAGTATAAACTACAATCAAGCCAACTCGTTTTTTAACCAAATTTACGTTGAAACATAGAGTAATTCAGATTTATACCGTTGAATGTAAACGTACTATATTTGACATGATGCGTTTCAAACAAAACTTGAGTAGAAACGTAGACCAACTCAAAGCATACATAAAAATAAGTATGAAAACTTTCTAGAATTAACCCGACTCATTTTTGAACGAAATTACATCACAATATAGATGTATGTTGAAAAATACACTATCTCGGTCTTCGAACCTGCAAATTACAACGCATCAAACCATGAAAATAATTATATCTAATAACTAAAGTCGTGTGACACCCACCGAACTAAATTTTAAGAGCAAGTATGATGTTTTTTTCTCTCTCCCACTCTGAACGACTCACAATCATTACATAAAATATAGAAAACATACTCACGTATATATAAGAAAACTAGTATGAATGGTTATAGGGCCAACTTAATTTAATATCTTATGTTAATGTTATTGATAATGATTTCAGAAACTAAGTTTGGGTATAGATATCCAATTAACCAAAATATTTTACAACAAAAAACGGTTATTCAGAATTAAAGATTCTTCGACCATACACATGAGTTGGCTATTACAATCTGTGAGGCTGCACTTGCCATCGCACAAAATCATTCTGAGTGGTTGTTGCCCTCATAGAGCAACACCATAATGGAAACACACTCGAATCATGTTTTGACACAACGTGTTCTTATTATCAGAATATATATGTCTCAAGCTACGATTCTATAGCACACAACATAGCTTATATAAAAGCAACCACCGTGGGTTCATAGGGATGAATTAGAGATAAATAAGTTCTTATGCTAGTTTCTAGATGATAAAAATGTATTTGTGGCAATTTACTATAATTAAAATGGAAGGAGATTTTTAAATGCAAAGTTAAAAGCATTGTTTTGGCGGGGGGTGGGTTGTTATTGGTGTCATTTTACATAGTGTATATTTTATCCAAAAGTTGATTAATTAATAATCCGACAGTACAGTATAGTTGATCCGTTTCATTATGTTTTAATATCATTCTAGGCAACCAATATACAGCAACCTCTGATGTAATAAATTTAATTAATAATAATGAATATTAATATTGGAAACTAATATGGAAAGTCATTTGTTAGCCAGAATGTGATGCATAATTTATGCATTACTTAAATTGCTTGAATATAACAATGCATGTTACTTTATGATAACATAATTATATATAACTGTGGTCTTTCGCAACAATTGTCAAAAGCAATACAAAGAAGTTACGCCTGTAAGAGTAACTTTATGGTTAAATGTAGCTTCAATTTAACTTTAAGCAACAAATTGTTATATACTCCCTTTGTTTAAAAGGTACAACTATAGATTTAATTACTTTCTAGTTAATAAGTGGTGAATTCCGCAACGTTGGGCGATAAAAAAATTTCATGCGCATAAAACATAGAATAATGCCAGGTGGATGATTGAGACAACAATAGATAACATTTAACTGGTTAAGGTAATCTCAGATAAAATTACATAAGCACCTAACTTTAGATAGCATGTGTAACTTTTAGAGGGGAGGTCATGGATTCAAATTCAGGTATAGTGTAATATATGACTAGCAGTAGAAAAATTTGTTGTTCAAAAAAACAAAGATAGCATGAGACTTTTTGTTATTATGGATCTTCATCGTTAAGTGGATGAATAAGATAACAATATGCACCAGGTAGATTGGGATTAGTTTTGAATAATTTTTTTTATCAAAACCTAGATAAAAACAAGCATTTAACAACGGTGCATTCGGAATTCTATAAAAAAATATTCTAAAACTTATAACAGATAAATGAAATTTGTTAGAAACTACTTCTTTGCCAGGTGTTGAATATGACGGCTCGGTTTCTATAAAGTTTTATACAGAACATAGACAGAAAAAAGTATGTCGCAACAAGTATTTTTGGTATTTCAAAAAATGTATATATTAAACGTTATAAAACGAAAACCAAATTGGTCTTTAAAAACCACAAGTTTTGCGAAACTATGAAAACCATATAGTTACGTATATGTAAATACATATTACGTATATAAAACTATGAGTTATTTACACGTTACTCAAAATTCATCCTGTCGTAATTGATGGTATTAAATATAAATATATATAATAACCTAAAATATTAAGATCATAATTTACTTAAATACCGGAATATTTTAAACAAAATAAAGGAAATGCGGGAACAGTTTTAAGCAAGTTCAATACCAAATGTGTTAATAATGGAAGCGGTTGCCCTAAAAGCCTCCTATAGATAAAAAAAGCCACCCGTAAAGGCTTTTCTCGCCTTGGAAGTTTATGCAGGACCGGTTATGATCAATGCAACAGTTTCACAAGGTGGGAGAGTTAAAAACACTTAGCAATTCAAATAGGGAATCGGTTGGACTGAAACAAAGAATACAATTAACAAGAACAAGAACAAGAACACTTGGATATGGTTTTCAAGAATGATGTATATTGCACTCAAGTTATTATACAAGTATTACAAAGCTTATCTAAATTACAAGTACTTGAGACACTTTATACTATATCCTACAGCCGGTCATACTTTAAAGGGCAACTGGAAACACTAATCTTGACAACAAGATCAGTGTAAAGTTAAATGGCAGATTGCCTTTTCACTAGTGACTATGACATATCATAGCTCACATCCTAATCTATTACAAAATGAATAAAAGTACATAGGTAGAAAGTTACAGACAAAAGAACCTTAATCTACAGTTGACAAAAGAATGGACCTTTTCACTAACTCATATAAGTTGGTGAGACATCAGAAGTGGCAACGGAAAGTTTTTCAGCTTTTGTCAAAAGGTGATTCAGAGAAAGCATGCCTTCTATGTCTTCGGAAGAAATCAGTCTTTGGCTTCAGAAGACTTTGTCTTTAAAGCTTCGAAAGACTTCGTCTTTGGCTTCGGAAGATTTGATCTTTTGGCTTCGAAAGATTTGATACTTGGTATAATTCTTTGACTTATATCAAATTTTCCAAACTAACTGCCTTGTACTTGCATGTGTATGCTGAGAGCTCTTTTGGTTGCATCAGCCTCTAAGTGTAATCCTTACAAACTCCGCCTAGGTTGATGCTACCAAAACTTAAGGAGACCTTTGAATCTTGATCTTCATCTGTTGATAGTACTCATCATAATCAATACCATTTCCTTTATCATCAGGATTCCTCAGACTTTCAAATTACCGCCTCATGTCATAGAGATCATGTAAAGGAAGGTCAAGTATGTTTTGCAAGAAGTACATATCTTGACCCCCTTGATCTCTAGTGACATACAATCTGTCTGATTCGGTGGCAAACATCCAGGACACCATGGGCCTCTCAGCAGCAAGAGGCTCTACTTGAATGGGAGTTGGATGAGCAACCTCTTCTTGATCACCCTCAGGATGTTCTAACCCATCTTGAGGTGTAGAGATGGATGCCTTAGACTTCTTCTTCTTCTTCTTGTCCTTTCTAATGGCCATCCTTTTCCACTTTCTGTATTTTAACTGAGGAGACTTGCCTACATTACCAGATTGTTCATGCTTGTCTTCCTCAGTCGGGTCCTTGTCCTTCACTGGTTCAGGGGGAGAAGGATCATGACCCTGTTGTGGATTAGAAGATGAAGCTAGCTGTGATTTAGCACTAGGTCCTGGTTGAGTTGTCTCTTGTGGTTCAACCTTAACCTCAGCTTTAGGTGCAGCCTAACTTGGTAGAGAATGCAAGTCAACAAGCTCACCCCTCTTGATCTTCTGCTTGATCACTCTAATGTGCTCATCCATGGTGGATACAGACATTGGACCAAGCCTCCTTCCGAAGAACCATACAGCTTTCAGAAACTCACCATCTCTAGTTTGTCAGCAGACTTCTTCTGATTGGCTCAGATGGTGGCTCTTGACTTAACAACCTCTTCCCCCATCTTCCTCTTGGCAACTTTTTGTTCTTTTTGCACTTGTTGCTCAAGCTGCTTGAGGTATTCGAATTCTATGTAGTAATATGATAAGGGAAGAAGGACTGCTGCCTAAAAGAGACGTGTGGCACTCAGGTAGGCTATCATGTTTTGCTTATCTTGTTCCTTATGTACCTGAGTTGGTTGCTCAGTGGCCACAGTCTCTGTCTTTGGACTTTTTAGAACTGGGGAGAGGATAGGAGCTTGGTAGATTCTCTTTCTTCTTTTTTCTTTCTTGATCTTAAGGAGTAGTTATACATCCTCAGCCTCCTTCCTCTCTTTTGACAATTCCCTGTTAGCCAGTTCATTTAACTCTTCCAAGGGGAGAGAGATGAGTTCCTTAATGTTGTAATTCCGTGACCCCAAATAGTTCAATTGGTTGCCCTTGTCTCATCATCTTAAGTACTTGGCCTGGGGGCAGCCCTGATTGTAGCTTCCATGTAGCCATGGGTCCCACTTGAACTCTCTTCCCTTAGCTTCCTCTTCCTCTCTCTTTTCTTCTCTTTAATCTCCTCAGGAGTCAATTTCCTTTTTCCTTTGTCACTCACAGGCTTGGGTGACTCAGGATGGAGAAAGCTTTGGACTTCATTGCTAGGTGCTGTATTTGAGCTCTAGCCAGAGAGAGGCTGTGAGACACCTTCACCAACGGGTGCCTTACTGATGGTAATGGGTGCTGAAGCAGTTCTAGTCTCAAGGTTCACAGGCTCAACTGCTGGGCCTTCAGCTAAGGTTTTCCCTTTGAAGCTAATATTAGGGTCCACCTTAACATCCAGTTGACCAACAGTCTTGCCTGTTTTGCTGATCACAAGCTCAGCCTAACATTTAGTTAACTTGGTAGTGAGATATTTATTTGAGTCCTATAGTTGGTGTGCTCATGATTAAGAGTTGAAATTGTTTTCTCTAAATCTTCTATTATAAGTTTATAGTCATTTTCAGCTCTTTTGAAATAAGCTTTTAAAATGTCAAGGATTCAAGGTCAGATCTCATTTCCAGGTTATAGGACCTATACATATTTACTTTAGCAATGCATTTAGGAGCACAGAGATGTTCTAATACCTTGGCTTCTTCATGATCAGCCATCAGTGCTTGGTTCAGAGAAACATCTTCTACCTGAAAGCTCCAGTCAAAGCCTCCTTCTTCAACAGCAACAGCAGCTTGTTGTTTTGCTTGACATGGCTTCACAAATCTTGGAGCAACATTAATATAGTTGGGCCTTGATTGTGCTTGGCCACCATTAGTCCTTGGTGCCTTGGACTCCCTAGCAAAGTGTCCCATATGATTGTTATTGTAACACTTCACTTTGTTTTTATCCAGTCCAAACATTCCACTGAATACATTGCTGGGAAACTTTCTGCCAGTTCTCTTGTAAAACTTCTTGGCTCTATGAATGAGAAGAGCCATTTGCTAGACTATCTCCAAAAACTCCTGGTCATCTGGATGAATACAATCCAATTCTTCAATAGTGAAGAGAAAGTTGCCACAACTTTCATCAATAGACAAAAAGGCTTGAGAAGAGCTTGTCTCTCAGAATAGGCTTCCTTAGATGTAGCTCTCCCTTGGTGTCTTAGGGAAGGTGATAAAAGGACCCTTTTATGAGTTATCAATGTAGTAGATAAGATAATGCTATGGTTCTCTATTATCCTTTTCAACCACATGGAGGGTTGAACTCTGTTGATTGTTGGAAGAGCTGCTTGATAGATTTTGCATCTTCGTCTCCATCTGGTAGCCACTAAGGATACCATACAGCTCTGTAAGAGTAAGAGTAGAGAAGTTTTCAGTTCTCTTAATGGCCACACAATAGTGTGTCCATTTTCTGGGAAGACAGAACATGAACTTCCTCATAATGTCCCTATTCTCAAGCTTTACTCCAACATCCATAAGAGTATTTACAATCTCAACATAACTAAAGTATTGTTGAGTCATAGTTTTAACTGACATACAGGCAAAGTTCTAAAAGTTCGGTTTCATGAGGTCCTTCTTGTTTTCTTTAGCTTCCTCAAACCCCTCATACATGAGCTTTAGTGCATCTCAGAGCTGTTTAGCAGTTTTGCACTTCTTAAAGCCTTTGTATATAGAGTTTGGAAGCATAGTTTGGAGAGCGTTCATGGTTTTCTGATCTATATCAATTTTATTCCAATCTTCCTTAGAATAGTCAACCATTTCCTTAGGAATCATCCCACCTCTAGCAGTGGCTGAAGAGGTGCTTGGGATGTGAGGTCCTTCGACAACAAATCTCCACTTCCTGCTGTCTTGAGACTTGATCAACCATTCCATACGTTGGCACCAAGTATCACAGTCATCAGGAATGATTAGTGATGACTTTGTCATAGTATTGGTTTACATATCAGCCTTTCTAAGAGCCGATATTTGAGCTGGTAAGTGTTTTCTAAAACTGAAGAGATCTAAGATGGTGAGATCTTACAATCAAGAGCCCGAAAAGCTCTGATACCAAATGCAGGACTAGTGAAGGGAGTCAATGCAATAGTTTCATAGTATTAGAAGAGACTTAGAACACTTAGCAGATCAAATAGGGAACCAAATTATGATGAAACAAAGAACATAAGTAAAGAACAGAACAAGAACACAATAATATGGTTTTCAAGAATGATGTATATTGCTCTCAAGTTCTTACAAAGTGTTACAAAGCTTGAAATGAAATGACAAGTACTTAAGATACTTTATACTACATATTATAGCCAGCCATACTTTGAAGGCCAGCTAGAAACACTAATCTAGACAACAAGATCAATGTAAAGTCAAAAGGCAGATTGCCTTTTGACTAATGACTATGACATGCCATAGCTTCCATCCTTATCTAATACAAAAGGGATAAAAGTACCAAAAGCATAAGTAAAGAACAGAACAAGAACACAATAATATGGTTTTCAAGAATGATGTATATTGCTCTCCAGTTCTTAAAAGTGTTACAAAGCTTGAAATGAAATGACAAGTACTTGAGATACTATATACTATATCCTACAACTGGCCATACTTTGAAGGCCAGCTAGAAACACTAATCTAGACAACAGGATCAATGTAAAGTCAAAAGGCAGATTGCCTTTTGACTATTGACTATGACATGTCATAACTCACATCCTTATCTAATACAAAAAGGATAAAAATACAAAAGTAGAAAGTTATAGACTTAAGACCTTAGTCTATAGTTTGACAAAATTATGGACTTTTCACTAACTCATATAAGTTCGTGAGACTTCAGAGGTGGCAGCAGAAAGTGGTTCTGCTTTTGTCAAAAGGTGATTAAGAAAAAACATGTCTTCTTTGTCTTTGGAAGAAATCAGTCTCTTGGCTTCAGAAGACTTTATCTTTGAAGCTTCGAAAGACTTCGTCTTTAGCTTTGGAAGATTTGGTCTTCTGGCTTCAGAAGATTTGATACTTAGTGTAATACATGGAGTTGTATCAAATCTTCCGAAGAAACTTCCTTGTACTTTACATGTGCATGGTGAGAGCTCTTTGGTTGCATCAGCATCTAAGTGTAATTCTTACAGTTATGTCTTTCGAACAAATTAATGATTCGCTTACCTTCATGGATCTTATGAATCTTATCTATAAACCCATGCTAGACTGTCCAGTCATCATGTTTATTGATAACATTCTAATTTCTTCTCATATTAAGTCTAACCACACACATAGTTTATATAAGGTACTTAAAACCTTACAACGAGAAAGCTGTTTGCCAAGTTCTCTAAATGTCATTTATAAATGTAAGAGGCTCAAATTTTAGGGCATATGATTAGTGCTAAAGGGGTCTTGGTGGATCCACCAAAGATAGAGGTAGTTACGAAATGGAACCCTCTAAAAGTCACCTTCTAAAACTAAAGGTTTTCTTGGATTGGGGGCTACTATCGTTGGTTCATACAAGACTTCTCAAAATTGCCACCTTATGAACTAAGTTGAATAAGAAGAATGAGAAATTCATTTGGGGTGGTAGCCAAGAGTGAACTTTCCAAAAATTAAAAGAAAAGCTAACTCAGGCTCGGGTATTGGCATTCCCGAACATGATTAAATGTGTTTTGATGCAACAAAGTTAGGTTGATACCTATATCTTGAAACATCTATAGCCACATGAACAAAGTTATCTAACACATAACTTAGATTAGCTACTATGGTGTTCATGCTAAAAATATGGTGACACTATCTTTATAGTAGGAAGTTTACTATGTACAGTAATCACAACAACCTAAAGTATTTCTTTGATCTAAAGGACCTAAACAGGAGACAACAAACATGGCTTGAACTAATAAAGGATTATGATTGTGAGATAATGTACCATTCTAGAAAGGCAAACATGGTAGTGGATGCATTAAAGCGAAGTGTAACTCCTCGTTCCCAAAGGCATGACTGAAACGAAAGTGGACGCACCCGAAGAAACTATGTTACATTTTAGGAAACCTTTGGTAAGATTCTAGATCCTCACATTGTGCATTGTTATGGGTGGTTTAAAAAATCCAACATCTTTTGAAAGATCAAACTAGTTAGTAGTACGCAATAAGACATGATTATTATGTAGGAGAAAAGCCATAATATGGTGGGTGGATCTATGATAAGAATATTTTTGGCTTGATTTTAGGCTTAACTAGGTGCGTGAACCCTAGTTTAAAAGTATATTTTGATTTAAGCGCATATTATGTATTATTAAAAATTATGCGATTACGTTTCACATGTTTAAGCTATTAACGTGAGATTGACGATATTGTGATTGTGAAATTCGATTATCGCGGATCACCGGTTGAGGTAAGTCTAAACTCCCCTTTTTTCCTATGTTTGATTTTGGGGTTGTGCACGAGCTGTCTAAATTGATTTTGTTATGTGTTGTCTTATAGTTATTGCATGACATATTATGTTCCTAATGTCTTAGGGACCATAGTATAAGTGCGTCTAGACCTTGGTCATGTTAGTCACCAACAAACCATTAAAGTAAGTTCGTGGGTTGTCCAAATGGCATGACACCCAAATTACCTTGGGGCATATGTGCGCTTAGATGCATCTGATCTAGGTAGGAAAGCCTCATTCCAGGAAATTTCTATTTTGTTATATTGATGTTGAACTTAAAGTCGCATATATGTTATTATGCACTAACTTCTAATTGTATCTATTGTTAGTGATAATTGTATTGTCAAGCAATTTGCTTACACACACTGGTTCATGGTGTCGAGTTTGTAGTCATTGGTTATAATTCACCAACGACTTTGCTGTTGAACTTTTTAGCTTGTGGTTCAGGTGATACAGTTGTCTGAAGGCGTTAGCTAAGGCACGAGTCTTAGTTCATTTTGATGTAGTATTTTGAATAACCAATACAAGGTAAGATGTTACTAAAACTACTACGCTTACAATGAATATTAACACATAGATTGCATACGTTATGTAAGAAAATGTTAATTTTGATTACAACATAGATTGTGGTCTTGATTAGTAAGTCTTCAGCTGTAGAATATTATGTATTGTGATACAACAAGTCGTTCTCGTGGATTGGGCTGTGACATGATATGTCAAATTTAAACCTATAAGGTACGATATATGAAGGTTGTTGTCACACCAAGCTTATGTGATTGAATCAAGAAAGCCTAGATAGAAGATGTAAGTGAAGAAAATTTTAAGAAAGAATGCATCTTGGGGCAAACCTCTAATTTGGAAGTTAATAGTATGATTTTGAGGACTCGATTCGGGAGAGTGTAGGTTCTAAACATTTGTGATATGAAGCATTTATTATTAAACTAGGTAGACAAGTCTAGGTATTCTATATATCCGGGTACTACAAAGATGTATAGAGATTTCAAAAGATACTTATGGTGGCCCGGAATAAGAAAGGATGTCGTGAAGTTCGTGGAGCATTGTTTAACCTGTTTACATGTTATAGTGGAGCATCAAAAACCCTAAGGTAAATTACAGCCCTTGGAGATTGTGTTTGGAAATAGGAACATATTACCATGGATTTAGTTACTAAATTACCTAAAACCACCCAAAAGATATTCCAATTGAGTAATTGTTGATTGATTAACTAAGAATGCTCATATCCTACCGATAAAGGAATCCTATTACTCTAAAGTAATGTAACATTAGAGAGATCGTATCGTGTCATGGAATCTTATAACTCTGAATGTATAGTGGAGTGTTTATTATTAAACGACGCCTACAAGTTTAGCTTTATGTTAGGACAGGATTTATTAACTTTAAATGAAATTTTCTAGGACAAATTGCTAAAATAAAATACAAAAAAGTTTGTTTTAGCCACATCCATTTTGAAAAAGTGTGGCAAAATTAAAGGGTTGGTGTAATGAAGCATTTTGTCCCACTAAGTGTGGCTATATCATAACCTTTGGTAACACATATTTATTATGGTTTTGTCTGGCTATTTTTATGTAGTTAGTCATTTTAGTTTCAATTTTTTGTCACATAAAAACTATAGTGAACACGAGGACCCTAAAAACAAATGATTAATGAAGAATAATAAATCAAAATCGATACATAAGTTTTCAATTTTTACACTAGTTAAATACAAAAACAAAAATCAAAAGCTATCTATAAATGTGACAAATCTACAATACACATAAACTACTTTTAGGTTGTTCTCTCGACATTCTTGCTCCTTGTCTGCTTTTTTATGTCATGTAGTGTTGCACAACTTTTCCTTTACTTCTTACCAATTTCAGTTTGTTTGAATGGTGGATTTGGTACCTGGAACAACAAAACATGAAGACAAGTATGAATACCTAAATAACACCAAATTGGAATCTTTATATCTTTATACTCTAATATAAGAGTAATTTGAAATGACACGTGACAGCACCACAATCATCCTCACTAAAATTTTCCCGTCTCTCTCTTATATTAAATAATTATCTTAATTATTAATAATATTATTTAATACTTTTTTGGATTTAATAAATTAAGAAAGAAATCTATTCATTAATGTTATTTCTAAATAAATAAATTTTTTGTAAAATAATAATTATTTCTAAAGAATAAAACTTTTTTAAAAATACGAAATATTTTAAAATTGGTGTTTTTAAAAAGTTAATTTTTTTATAAACCAAAAATAATCAAATTTAGGAGTTATAAAAAGAAAATTTTTAAAATTAACATTTTTATACGATTTGTTTTAAATCAAAATATTTATTTTTTTGGAAATAAAATTTAAAAACAAAATTTTAAAAAGTTGATATCACTGTTTTATTATTTATAATTATTTATCATATGTAATTTCAGTCATATCAAATATTTGAATATCATTTCATAATTATTAATTTTTATTATATAAATATTTTATTTATTCAACCTGTGTAATATACGAGTTCACTAAATCTAGTTTACTATATTAGATACGATGCACACATCATCTAAATATAAATTCCACTGGACACATAATCTAAATATAAATTCCCAGTCAAATGGGATCTAATAAACTGGTTGCTCACTGCATCATATATGGAAACAAATAAACTGCATGTTCATTGCCTTATCATAAAAAAATAAATTCATAGCCAAATGGAATAAAAAAATATAAATACCCAAATGGAAATGAAGGTGGAACTTGCATACTGCATGAGATATGAATGAACCGTTTGGCAAAAAGAAAAACTTGTTCAATATCAAAATGGAGACCAAAATGGAAACTAAAGGAACAAACCTTTTCATCAGATTTGCAAGGTATTGTAGCCAAGGAAGAAAACTATTTATTGCATCTTTAACTATTTATATGTCATCCTCTATTAGTAAAAATGATTCTGTCTTGACTAATTGATCAATAGAAATTCTAATTTTTATGGAACTAATGCACTAATTATCAACTTATGAGTTGTTATGAATCTTATTTGTTAGATCTAATTAATTAACGTCAGGGGTTGGGCCTCATGGTTTCAGTACAATAGAACTTCGTATCGCATCCATCCCCTATCACACACACACACACACACACACACACACACACACACACACACACACACACACACACACACACACACACACACACACACACACACACACACACACACACACACACACACACACACACACACACACACACACACACACACACACACACACACACACACACACACACACACACACACACACACACACACACACACACACACACACACACACACACACACACACACACACACACACACACACACACACACACACACACACACACACACACACACACACACACACATATATATATATATATATAATTTACACTAGTGTAAACGTTTTTACGCTTATAAGATTACACATATACATAAAAGAACATATTTTTATATATGTGTAATGAGATTATTTGAGAAAAATAATAATTTCGATTAATCTTAAAAAGTTAACACGGTCGTCGTAATAATAAAGTGTTAACATTTGATCCTAGTATATATATATGTATGTATGTGTGTGTAAGGTCAAAAATCCACTATATTAGACAGATTGCATAATTACATTGCTACATACTTAGTAATAAGAATCTACATATTACATATATATGACATATCACATAGGTTTGTTGAAGCAAATTCTAGAAATGATATACAATTAATTTTTAAACTGTTGAATAAAAACAATAAATTAAATGTTCAATTTATAAATATATTTTATAATCAAACTAAACAATTTAGTAAGAAATATATGTTAAAAGAACTATAAAAATCGTTAATATATAACAGGAGAAAAAGATTAGAAACAAAAATATTATAAAAATAATTATCGAAATATATATAAATAATAGGGGAGAGGCAAGAAAAAATGCCGAAGAGGTACAAAAGAGTAATATGTGTCCATTAGGATTTTTATTAACTAAGTAATAGAGATATGTATATGCATGTATGTATACGTGTATATATGTATACATACATGTATCTATATACCTACACCTATACATACACATATTTATATACATGTATATATATACGCATATACACGTATATTTAATTATACATATAAATATATAGGTATATATATACAAAAAGGGGTTCATGAGAAAAGCATAAGTTATGTAAAAACTATAAACCATAGAGTTTATATATATGTAAGTACAAGTTACATATGTAAAATTACAGGTTACGCATATGTAACTGAATGTTTGTCCGATCATGATTAAAGGGATTTAAATTAAAAAAATATTTAATTACATAAAATAATGACTTAATAATTTACTTGTGATTTCGGGGTCCGTTATTTAACCGTAGGTTTGATTATTATTTAATTAGTGCATTAAGTGGTCACAAAGTTTAAATTCATTTATATATATATATATAATATGATTATTAAATAGTCGCGTTAAATTCATAATATATAAATATTAATTAATATATATATATATATATATATATATATATTAATTAAAAAAAATAACATCCGAGCTTCACGACGTCACGAACTTTGGAGTCACTAATACTTAATTTCATCATGCAACCGGTTATATATTAAGTTTCACCAAAGTTCGTGAGTTACATTTTAAAGTTTGGGCTAAACAGAATGGAAATATAATAACAAAGTTTAAACACATTTTAAGCTTTTTTATCTATTAATAGGTGTTTGAGACTCGTGTTTGGTCCGAGCATGTTAGTGAAAGCTTACTATTTTTATACTTCAAGTATTCATTTAAAGTGAGTTTTGCGAACCCATTTTTATTTTACTCTTTACAATTTAAGGGGGAAAAGAATGCTCAAAACTCTTTTATGCTATGATCACTTTTTTATTTTTTGGACTATTGGGTGGTTTGTTTATAAGTCATAATCTGGTATGTGCATGAGCTTTCTATATGTATCTTTATTTCAAAACTATTAACTCTCTTTTAGAGCCAATGAAAAGATATCGGTAGCATTATTGAGTTGACACCCCTACCATCGTTTGTTGGATTCTACCTTGAACCAACAGTAGTCACGAATGGACTCTTGTGTGAATATGATCTAATAAATTTTGTATATACGTCATGAGGCTTAGTTGTAAAACTCATGTCTACAATTGATTTTACTTACGCATATATTCTTCAACTAGAACACAACATAATTTATTTATATTAAATCTGCGAACTCACCGACCTAGTGTTAACCTTTTTGAGCATTTTTATTTCGGGTAACAAAAATGTTTGAGGATAGTAGATGAAAGTGTCTTAGTGAGACCATTAAAGACGTTGTTTATTGACGGTTGCTATTTATTTTTTAGACATTGCATATTTGTTTATTTGATCAATAACATTTGTCTACTTTCCTGCGTGTTTTCCTTAGTTTTGTCTTCGGATGTTGGACATCAACATGTTTTAATAAAGTGGCTATGTTTGATGTGAAATTAACAAACCATGTCACAAATCTCCATTTATGTTGGGTTATGTCATGACACATTGACTTCATATAATTTGTTACATCTTTTTTATCAATCAATGTGTTAAGACAATCCCATCTGTTACATCATGTTTGTGCTATAAGCAGGAGTGTAACAAACTGGTATTAGAGCGATTTGTTATAGAGAATTAGGTGGAATAGTCGACCTACACTTTAACCTAAGAAGCTACATGTAAAATGCATAATAGGATATGCGTACATTGGATTATATGTGTCAGTTATGTATATTTGATTAATTGTTATGCCTACTATTTGACTATTATTTGCTAGAGGAAACGTACTTATACATTTTCTTTTAGGTTATGTCTTCCGACACACTCTAGTCCCATCACCTACATGAGTGATCAGCTTTGATTCTGAATCAGAGCCTGAGGGGCTACCATCCAGTAGTGAGCTATATTGATCCATTGATAAGGAGTCCAGGCTGGAGGAGGTGATGTTCGATTAGCCGGACTCATCGGAGGTAGCAAATCCAAAGAATCTATAGTGCTAGCGCTTCCAACAGCTCCCACACCATCGGTCTCTCCCGCACCACCGGTCTGTCCTGCAACACTAGCAGTTCCTGTAGCACTTGCAGCTCCTATAGCTAGGTTTGCTGTAGAAGTTGGATAATGGATGTCTAGTTACCCCCAAGGACTCTACATAGTAAACAGAGTTAGGTCACTATGAATTGATAATCGCACGAAAGAGAGTTTTACCTACCAACGAGATCATTATCCAACCATCAACACTAGTAGATGTGCAAAGGCTCTTGGTTAATCATCCTAATTTGCCAACTAGTCCCTCTAGTTCATCCAGTAGCGATGAGAGCCATGGTTGATCTACTCAAGCATGATAATATCCTGCGAAGAGTTGGATGGAGTTCTATTTTGTTTCGTATTTGATATTTAAATACTTATGATTGATTTTATGATTAGGTTTTGACATACTTGATGTATTTGTTTTGGATTAGAATATTATGATATTTGAACCAAAATCTTATGATATTATGAAATTATCTATTTTATGGGATGCGTTAATTGTGTTATCCGTATCGTTGTTATGCGTATGCATGTGTAGATAGGTTATAAGTGGGTTGTTTAGTAATTTAAAGCTTATATGTAATACTTGATTGATTAGAAAATAGTATCAAGAAGTGTTACCCGTAGTAATAGCTATAGAGGCGTAGCACTAAGAGGTAGAGGTAAGGGTGCTGGCGGACGAGATAGTGCAATAGGTGGAAGAGGAGAAGGAGGTCAAGTTGATAACAACCATGGGGCTAGTAATCCTTATATGGCCGCCATAATTGCTCAACAAGTAGCTGAGTTGACGCCAACTGTAATGGCTCAACTGAATAACCACATCTTGATCCAAGGGAACGATGGTGGTAATGGGAACATAAATGGATGCATTAGCGAAAATAATAAATGTAATTATAAGAACAATGGTGGAGGTGATTTGGAAGGAAATGAGAATGATGGTGGTTAAGAATACGAAGATGGCAGCGGTATTGATAATGGCAATAACAATAGGAATGGTAATGGCAACAGTATTAAGAATGGGAATGGCAACGAGATTGGTAATGGAGCAGGGAATGGGAATGTGTATTATATAGCTGGAGCAAGGCGAGGATGCACTTACATAGAATTCATGGGATGCAATCCTAAAGAGTTTGATGGAAAAGGGGAACCATAGCCTTATCTAGATGGATTGAAAGATGGAGGTTGTGATTGATATCAGCAAATGCCTGGATAATCAAAAGATTAAGTATACGACTATTCACTACAAGGAAAGGCTTTAATATGGTGAAACACGTAAATCCTAGCAAATGTTAGAGAGGTGGTAATGGAAATGACTTGGGATGAATTCAAAGCCCTTCTAACGGAGGAGTATCTATCACACCCTTAATTTCCACGTGCGGGGTTTTACCGCGAGGCGTGTGAACAAACCAGGACCTCAGTCATTAGTTACTCAGAACGACTCTATATCAAACATTTCAACAAATCAGAGTTTAAAACTTTAAAATATTTGCGAAAGCGTTTTGTAAATAACCCGAACACAAGGTACTAAAAGTAAACTACGCAAAACACGCGCCCAATCCAAATTACGTAAGTAAATGATAAATTAAAAGTGAACAATGTTTGAACAAAGCATGCTTGACATGTGCGTGCTCCTATGGGCAGCTGCTAGAAACGACCTAAGAAAAGCATACTAAAAGTGTCAACACGATGGTTAGTGAGTTCAAGAGTTTGTAATCATTTATAAGCAGTAGCGTTAGTAAAAATATATACAAACAAGTGCATTGAAATAGATAGCTAGTCTAATTTCATCAGTTAAGAACAATAGTGATTTCGCGATCAAAGCTGACTATGTTTGTCTGTTTTCCTCCCGCCACGACATACCAGGTCGTGACGCTGTTATTTGTTTAGGACAATATTTAACCGTTGACTTCCGGTCACCCGGGTGGGGCTTGTCAGACCCAGTAGTACTACCCAAAATTTCCCGCTAGATTCCTTAATTAACGATCTAAAAGTGTGAGGACTTTCTATGGTATAACCCACTATGTCTTACCAAACACATGTTATATCAGTAAAGCATTTTAAAAACAAGTATGTTTTCTCCCCCAAAAAGAGAAGTAGTAAAAGTTGGATTTTGAACTCACCTGGTAAGCAAATGAATGATTGTAAAAGCTAATGATGAGCGGAAAGACAACCCTTCAAATGATACCTAGAACACGTAAGTACATAAGTACATATACACAGAAAATTTAACAACCCTAAGTGCTCAACAAACACATTGACCCAAGGTTTTGGAAAACAAGACACATTTGACCAAGTTGACCCGTTTGACCCGTTGGTGACATGTCAAGTTAAATTCTTGTTTGATCAAACATAACAACCAATAATCCATCATACATGGTTATCACACAAGTTATTCACGTATGCCACATTACAAACCCTTAAGTGCTATAAAGCTTATCATACATCATCCATTATCATGTATATTCCATAAAAGTCTAAATTTCCAAAGTTGTGCATCAAGCATTCACACAACCCAAATAACACAATCTACCACCATAGACATCATCAACAAACATTCTAACATGATCCTAACATCATAAACATGCTCAATTAACAATATCCAATGATCTACATAAATAAAGTTTCCCTTTTAGGAAAGTAATATCCCAAAATCAATCTAACACCCAATTCATTCATGAATTTATCAACATCATGCTTAATCAAGTCCATAACTATCATCTAGACATGACCAACATCATCAAATCATCATAAGCCACAAATCTCATATCCAAAAGTTTCTACCTATAGCAAGATATGAACTACATGATCAATTCATGGATTTCTTGCATAATTATCATAATCCAACATTCATTCAACTTTATTAACATCATAACATCATCAATCCATCATCAATTCTTCAAGTTCATGCACAAAAGTTACTATTATTAGTAAGGTATGATCAACGCATCAAAACCACGAATTACTTGTATAATCCACGTAAACTAACATCAATACAATCTAACTAACATCATACAATCATCAAACATCACAAAATTCGACATCTAGCATCCATTCGAACTAGGGTTTCGGCCAACACCCAAAAACCATGAAAAACAATAAAAATCTAACCTTTAATCGTGTAATGGCCAAGAATTGAACTTGCTAACGTGTTGTAATGCTTGAAACTCGATCAAACATGATGCTTGATGCTTGTTCTTGCTTAGAAATCACAAGGGGAGAGGGAGAGAGGTGAGGTCGCGGCCGATAGGGGGTTTGTGGGGGGATTAGGGTTTAATTTTTGTTAATATTTTGTTTTATGGAAACTTTCAAATAAGCCCTCCTTAATTGTATTTTGTAAAAACTAATCCTTTTAAACACTTTTTAAATACTTTCAACTACAAAACATAAGTATTATTAACCAACGATAATAATCATGTATAATTCAACTAATAACAAAACACATGAACAATATTTAGACTTAATCACATTATCGATAATAATCATGTATAATTCAACTAATAACAAAACACATGAACAATATTTACACTTAATCACATTATCAAGTAAAATTCACAAATAATATTTAAATTTACAAATCACATAACTACAAATTAATAATCAACATTATTAAACAAGTTATTATCCAGTAACCATTGTTAATTATTATTAAGTCACCAATGTTCAACGACAAATAGTGTGTACTCACGACACGTGTATGCAAGACCTAACGGAACTAACGGAGTTTAGTAACGGAAAATTACCGGATGTCATATTATCCCCATGTTGAAAGAATTTTTGTCCCGAAAATTGCGTTACATGGTTGTGTTACATCACTGATCTACTGCACTAGGACAAAGAAATCGAGTGAGTTTCAGGTGGGTTGTCACATTATCCCCATGTTGAAAGAAATTTCGTCCCGAAATTTAATCATTACCTCCGCCGGTTGACATCGTCGTTTCGAACAGATGAGGATACTTAAGCTTCATCTGATCCTCACGTTCCCACATGAATTCCGGTCCATGTTACGAGTTCCAACGAACTTTGACTATGGGTATCTTGCTTTGCTTAAGAGTTTTGACCTCACGGTCCATCACCTTAACTGGTTCCTCAATGAACCGTAGTTGTTCATCTACTTGCACTTCCTCAGTGGTACAACCATCGTCTCGTCCGATAAACACTTTTTCAAATTTGAGACATGAAATATATTGTGAATTCCACTCAACGAATCAGGTAGGTCTAATCGATACGCCACTGGACCTATTCTTTCCAAAATCTCAAATTGTCCAACGTATCTCGGGTTACGCTTGCCTCTTTTGCCAAATCGAATCACACCTTTCCATGGTGAGACTTTCAGTAAAACTTTGTCGCCGACCTGAAACTCCAAAGGTTTCCGTCGCTTGTCTGCATAGATTTTCTGTCGGTCACGTGCTGCAGCCATACGGTTCCTTATCTGTACGATCTTCTCAGTAGTCTCGTGCACCAACTCGGGGCCTGTTAGTTGACTGTCACCAATTTCCGCCCAGCAAACTGGTGATCTACACTTTTGCCCATACAAAGCCTCAAATGGTGCTGCCTTAATGCTGGTGTGATAACTATTGTTGTAAGAAAATTCCACCAATGGTAGGTGAACTTCCCAGTTATTCCCAAAATCAATCACACAAGTACATAACATGTCCTCCAATGTTTGAATAGTACGTTCAGTTTTCCCATCCATCTATGGATGATAAGCAGTACTCATGTCTAGATGCGTACCTAAAGATTTCTTTAACGATTGCCAGAAATATGATGTGAAACGAGCATCGTGGTCAGAAATAATGGAGACCGGTACACCATGTCTCGAGACTATCTCCTTCAGATAAATTCGAGTTCATTTATCCATTTTATCTGTCTCCTTGATTGCCAAGAAATAAGCGGATTTAGTTAATCGATCCATGATCACCCATATCATGTCACAACCAGTTGGAGTCCGGGGTAATTTGGTAATGAAGTCCATAGAAATCTGTTCCCACTTCTACATAGGAATCTCAAGTTGTTGTAGTATTCCAGACGGCTTCTGATATTCAACTTTAACTTTCGAACAGGTTAGGCACTTGCCGACATACGTAGCTACGTCCACCTTCATATTAGGCCACCAATAGTGCGCCTTCAAGTCATGATACATCTTGTTTGAACAAGGATGTATAGAGTATTTTGACTTGTGAGCCTCACTCATAACCAAGTCCCTTAGATTTCCATACAAAGGCACCTAGAGTCCGTCTATGAAGTAATGAATTCCATCCGCTTTTACCTCCAACTGTTTGTCCCTTCCCCGTAAAGATTCAGACCCAATGTTTTCCACTTTCAAGAGCTTCTCGTATTTGTTCAGGCAAGTGAGTGCTATCGTTAGCTGCAAAGCTCGAACTCGTCGGGGCTTAGCAGTTTCCTTTCTACTCAACGCATCCGCGACTACATTTGTCTTTCCTGGGTGATATTTGATAGCACAATCATAATCATTCAACAATTCCACCCAGCGTCGCTGCCTCATGTTCAACTCCTTCTGCTCAAAGATATGCTGAAGACTCTTGTGATCGGTGTAGATAGTGCACTTGGTACCGTACAAGTAATGTCTCCAGATCTTCAATGCAAAAACTACCGCACCCAGCTCCAAGTCATGAGTGGTGTAATTTTTCTCATGTACTTTTAGTTGTCTCGAGACATAAGCTATCACCTTATCATTTTGCATCAAGACACAACCAAGTCCTTGGATAGAAGCATCACAATAAACCACGAAGTCATCACTTCCCTCTGGTAATGCCAGTATCAGTGCGCTACACAGTTTCTGTTTCAACAACTGAAAAGCAGACTCTTGACTATCACCCCATTTATACATTGTTCCTTTGTGAGTCAAGGCTGTGAGAGGTTGAGCGATCTTAGAGAATCCCTCAATGAATCGCCGATAATATCCTGCCAGTCCAAGAAATTGCCTTATCTCACTAGGCGCCTTGGGAACCGACCAATTCTTTATCGCCTCAATCTTTGCAGGATCGACATGTATACCTTTCTCGTTAACAATATGACCCAGAAATTGTACTTCACGTATCCAAAAATCACACTTGGAAAACTTGGCATACAGTTGTTCCCTTTTAAGTAATTCCAAGATGAGACGTAAGTGCTCTTCATGTTCCTCCTTGGTCTTTGAATAAATCAATATGTCGTCGATAAACACGATAACAAACAGATCGAGATAGGGTTTGCATACACGATTCATGAAATCCATGAATACTGCTAGTGCATTTGTCAACCCAAATGGCATGACCAAGAACTCATAATGACCATAACGTGTACGGAATGCAGTCTTCGAGATGTCTTCCTCTCGGACTCTCAGTTGATGATACCCAAACCTCAAATCAATCTTAGAGTAGTAGCTTGATCCTTGCAGTTGATCAAACAAATCATCTATACGAGGTAAGGGATATCGATTTTTTACTGTAACTTTGTTTAACTCTCTGTAGTCGATACACATTTGAAATGTGCCATCCTTTTTCTTGACAAAGAGAACAGGTGCTCTCTAAGGTGATGAGCTCGGTCAAATAAACCCTTTATCCAACAGCTCCTGCAGTTATGCAGATAGTTCATGCAGTTTGTTCGGAGCTAACCGGTAAGGTGCTCTCACAATCGGAGCGGCTCCGAGAGTCAAATCAATCTGGAACTCAACTTGACGATAAGGTGGTAGTCCAGGCAAATCCTCTGGAAAGTCACGAACTACCGGAATGTTCTCTATCTTCTTTTCCTTCGGTTGCTTGTCAGTTACAAGGGCTAATATGGCTAAGCGACCCTTACATAGCCACTTCCGCTCTTTCATAAAAGATATGATGCCTATCACAGCACCACCTTTCTCGCCCTTAACTGAGAAAATTTCCCCGTCCAGGAGAGGAATGCGGATAACCTTCTCGTGGCAAATGACTTCCGCCTGCTTCTCAGAAAGCCAATCCATGCCCACGACTACATCGAAACTCCCAAGCGTAACAGGCATGAGGTCGATGTCAAAAGTTTGACCAGCAAGTTCTATCTTGCAACCTTTAAGGATGTGTGTCACGTGGATTTGCTTACCATTAGCTAATTCTACCGTATATTTAGATTCCAATGGAGAAGGCATATCACTTAAGAGACTACTAAACTTAGTAGAGATAAAACTTCTATCGGCTCTAGTGTCAAACAATACAGTAGCAAAACGACCATTAACAGGAAATTTACCAGTAACAGTAGTAGAGTCATTTAGAGCCTCACCTGAACCCATGACGAAGGCTCTCCCTTTAGCTCCACCGTTGTTGCCACCGTTATTGTCACCATTGCCATTATTGTTGTTGTTGTTTTCACCGTTTCCAGCACCATCCCCGTTCTTCTTCAACTGAGAACAATTCCTCTTGTAGTGTCCTTCCTTTCCATACTCAAAGCAACCTTTTGGTGCTTCTTGGGAATGCCAAGGCTTCTTCATCAATTCACCTTGGCAATCCTATGCCGCTTGTCCAGCCTTACTACAACGCTGGCATCGAAAGTTGTCACACCTGCCAGTGTGATGGTAGTTGCATCGATTACATTTGGGATACTTCCCTAAGTATCCACCTTGTCCCTGAGATTAAGAAGATGACTGATTGAAACTACGATTGTTGTCAAACCTTCTTTGCTATTGTTGATGCTGATGCTGATGCTGCTAAGTGTGCTATTGTTGTTGCTGATGTTGCTGAGATTGGCTGTTTGACGAAGATCCCTTGTGACCAGAGTTATCCCAATAGTGTTTATTGTTAGGCACGCTTGCCACAGCACCTCGTTTGGGTAGCTTTCCCTGCTCCACTGCTTGGTTAGTAAGCTTGTGAGCCAATTGAATAACCTGCTGAATAGTAGGGAGGTTCACAGCAGTCACCATACTTTGTATCTTTGGAACCAAGCCACGCAGATAAAGCTCAATTCGTTTGATCGGCGGATCGATCATGCAAGGGCAAAGTGTCGCCAACTCGTGAGACCTCGTAGTGTAAGCCTCGATCTCTACGTAGTCCATCAATGTCAAAATTTTTAGGTTTCAAAAGAAAAGAACCCTTCCCATATAGGTTTCAAAAGAAAAGAAACACTACGTAGTCCAAGTCAAATGAATATATAAATCAATCCAACATATCAGATCCATCACTGTCCTCTTCCATCTCTTCTGGTTCTTCTTCAGGTTCCTCTTTAGGGTCTTCCTCATTAGGGTCTTCCCCAGGTGCAGGGGCATCCGCAATCTGAAATGCTGCTAGCTGTGCCTCCAGACCAACAAATCTATTGTCGATCACTATGTTGTGATGCTCTTGCGTGTTCATGTGCTCAGTAAGTGCTACAACGTTGCCTGCCAGGGTATGATGCCCACCAATGGGAATCGAGAGTTGCTCCTGGAGCGTCTCTACCTGAAAACGCAACTGACGTATCTCATATCGTAGAGTGGAGTTCTCCTCAGTGAGTCCTCTAATGCGCTGTCGCTCTGTGTCTAACGTAGCCACTAAAGCTGCAATCGCCTGCTCAAGAGGAATGTCTAGGGAAGGAAGAGTAGGTGATGTAGAGGCTGTCGATGACCTAGTCCTAGGTCGGGTAGGAGCTACAGCTGGTACACGCTCCCTGTAAACCATACGGCGTATATAGGTAGGGTAGAAGTTCCAGTTCCGCGGAGGATCGTGCTCGGGTAATGCGAATGGCTGATCCCAATCAATCTCCTCAGAGGGTTAAAGATGTCGAGGCCAGTCTGATCCCCTATCAGGTACATGAGGAGGAGGAGGTGACTCAGATCGTGCAGGTCTCTTGTCTAGAGCTGTTGATGACGATGCCATGCTGCGAGGTACGTGATGTGTATGCCAATGAGTATACAGTAAGGATTAAGTAACGAGTAACTAACAAACTGTGCGGTTATAGTCTAGTGTGTATGCAACCTAGTTCCCTATAACCAATGGCTCGGATACCAATATGTTGCACCCTCAATTTCCATGTGCAAGATTTTACCGCGAGGCGTGTGAACAAACCAGGACCTCAGTTATTAGTTACTCAGAACGACTCTATATGCAACAATTCAACAAATCAGAGTTTAAAACTTTAAAATATTTGTGCAAGCATTTTGTAAATAACCCGAACACAAGGTACTAAAAGTGAACTACGCAAAACACGCGCCCAAACCAAATTACGTAAGTAAATGATAAATTAAAAGTGAACAATGTTTGAACAAAGCATGCTTGACACATGCGTGCTCCTATGGGCAACTGCTAGAAACGACATGAGAAAAGCATACTAAAAGTGTCAACATGATGGTTGGTGAGTTCAAGAGTTTGTAATCATTCATAAGCAGTAGCATTAGTAAAAATATATATAAACAAGTGCACTGAAATAGATAGCTAGTCTAATTTCATTACTTAAGAACAATAGTGACTTCGCGATCGAAGCTGACTATGTTTGTCTGTTTGCTTCCCGCCACGACATACCAGGTCGTGACGTTGTTGTTCGTTTAGGACAATATTGCACCCGTTGACTTCCGGTCACCCGGGTGGGGCTTGTCAGACCCAGTAGTACTACCCAAAATTTCCCGCTAGATTCATTAATTAACAATCCGAAAGTGTGAGAACTTTCTATGGTATAACCCATTATGTCTTACCAAACACATGTTATATCAGTAAAGCGTTTTAAAAACAAGTATACTTTCTCCCCCAAAAAGAGAAGTAGTAAAAGTGGGGCATTGAACTCACCTAGTGCGCAAATGAATGATTGTAAAAGCTAGCGATAAGTGGAAAGACAACCCTTCAAAGGTTACCTAGAACACGCAAGTACATAAGTACGTGTATACAGAAAACTTAACAACCCTAAGTGCTCAACAAACACATTGACCCAAGGTTTTGGAAAACAAGACTCATTTGACCAAGTTGACCCGTTTGACCCATCGGTGACATGTCAAGTTAAATTCTTGTTTTATCAAACATAACAACCAATAATCCATCATACATGGTTATCACACAAGTTATTCATGTATGCCACATTACAAACCCTTAAGTGCTATAAAGCTTATCATACATCTTCCACTATCATATATATTCCATAAGAGCCTAAATTTCCAAAGTTGTGCATCAAGCATTCATACAAGCCAAATAACACAATCTACCACCATAGACATCATCAACAAACATTCTAACATGATCCTAACATCATAAACATGCTCAATTAACAATATCCAATGATCTACATAAATAAAGATTCCCTTTTGGGAAAGTAATATCCCAAAATCAATCTAACACCTAGTTCATTCATGAATTCATAAACATCATGCTTAATCATGTCCATAACTATCATCTAGACATGACCAACATCATCAAATCATCATAAGCCACAAATCTGATATCCAAAAAATTCTACCTATAGCAAGGTATGAACTACATGATCATTTCAAGGATTTCTTGCATAATTATCATAATCCAACATTCATTTAACATTATTAACATCATAACATCATCAATCCATCATCAATTCATCAAGTTCATGCACAATAGTTAGTATTATTAGTAAGGTATGATCAACGCATCAAAACCACGAATTACTTGTATAATCTACGTAAACTAACATCAATACAATCTAACTAACATCATACAATCATCAAACATCACAAAATTTGACATCTAGCATCCATTCGAACTAGGGTTTCGGCCAACACCCAAAAACCATGAAAAACAATAAAAATCTAACCTTTAATCGTGTAATGGCCAAGAATTGAACTTGCTAACGTGTTGTAATGCTTGAAACTCGATCAAACTTGATGCTTGATGCTTGTTCTTACTTCGAAATCGCAAGGGGAGAGGGAGAGAGGTGAGGTCGCGGCGATGGGGGGTTTGTGGGGGGATTAGTGTTTAATTTTTGTTAATATTTTGTTTTATGGAAACTTCCAAATAAGCCCTCCTTAATTGTATTTTGTAAAAACTAATCCTTTTAAACACTTTTTAAATACTTTCAACTACAAAACATAAGTATTATTAACCAACGATAATAATCATGTATAATTCAAGTAATAACAAAACACATGAACAATATTTACACGTAATCACGTTATCAAGTAAAATTCACAAATAATATTTAAATTCACAAATCACATAATTACAAATTAATAATCAACATTTTTAAACAAGTTATTATCCAGTAATCGTTGTTAATTATTATTAAGTCACCAACGTTCAACGACAACTAGTGTGTGCTCACGACACGTGTATGCAAGACCTAACGGAACTAACGGAGTTTGGTAACGGAAAATTACCGGATGTCACAGTATCACCCTAATAACAAAATGTAGAAGCTAGAGAACGAATTCCAGAATCATGCCATGGCAGGATAGAGCATGCGACCAATACCAATCAATTTCATGAGCTGACCAAGTTGGTTCCACATCTTGTGACTCTTGAGTCCAAGAGGATGTAAAGGTACATTCACTATACAGAGTGGTATACTGAAGGCCAGTACCCTAACAGACGAAATGGTAGGGTCTACAGTATCGGGGAATGGTAGTGAGAAGTGGATGGATATTAGAGAGTCAAGAAAGGAAATAGGTAGGTGGAAATTGGCCAAAGTAACGTAGAATTATGTGGAAGTGACTCAGGGGAAGAAAAAGCATACGGGTCCACACCCTAACTTTGGCAAATGTAATATCCATCACGCACATGTAGCACCTTTCGGGTGTGCATGAACTGTTGATGTCCTGGACATTTTTCTAAGGATTGTAGGGTGACACCTAATTTGGTGATGCCTATAAATGCACTTAATCTAGCGGGAACCCTAGAGTTTGTTATGAATGTGGGAGATCCTATCATTCTCGAAACGTGTGTCCTATACTGAACAAGCACCGAGAAAAATTGAAACCAACCAGAATCAAATGATGTCTATAGCCAAGAATCAAGGACAAGGAAATTATGGAAATCAAGGTCACGAAACCAAGGGAATCTAGCACACAGTCGTGCATTTATGATTGGAGAGATTGCTACTCGCTAGGACCCAAATGGTGTTATGGGTACTTATCTTCTAAATAATTATTACGCTTCTGTGTTATTTGACACTAGAGCGAATAATAACTTCGCTTCTTTGGAGTTTGCTCTTTTGCTTGGCATGAACCCTAGTTGTTTAGATATTGGTTAGTTAATAGAAATGGAGAAAGGTAGACTTGTAAAGGGTAAAAAGATAATTTGAGGTTGCAGTTTAGTGTTAGAGGATCATGCTTTTGACACATAATTAATACCGTTTGAATTGGGAAGTATTGATGTAGTGGTGGGGATAGATTGGTTATTAAAATGAGGAGTTGAGATAGTCTAACGGGAAAAACTAGTCCGTATTCCTCTATCGAATGGAGAAGTACTTAAGATTCAAGGCGAGCAAGCCGAGAAGAAATTGAGACTCATTTCTTATATGTAGGCGCGATTATGTTTAAAGAAACAATATTACGCAGTCTTAGGTCAAGTGGTGGAAAAGAAGGCGAAAGAAAGGAATTTGGAGGATATTCCTGTCATATGGGATTTTTTCGAGGTAACACAACACAATTTATTTGTATTAAACTTGCATACTTACGATTCAAGTATTGACCTTTTACAGTATTTTCTTTTCAGGTAACAACAACACTTGAGGATAGTGGATATAAGTGCCTTAGGGAGACCACTATAGACGTCGATTATAGCTAGTTGTTATTTATGGTTTAGACATTACATGTTTGTTTATATGTTCTATTACATTTGTCTACTTTCGGGGGTGTTTGCCCTAGATTATCCCGAGATGTGGGACGTAAACATGTTTTAACGAATTCGCTATGTTTGTAGTGAAATTATCAAACCACAACACAAGTCTCCATTTATCTCGGAGGTGACGTCATGACACGTATTATCAATCAATATGTTATGACGATCCCGTACATTACATCCTAGTATTTGCGCTATAAGCGCATGTGTGACATTATTCATATTCTTTAAATAATTAGATGATATATTATTTATAAATTTTGTGATTGGTTAAAGATATCTTATTTTTTGATTTCTCCTTTATATACACATATATATTATTTATATATCTTATGTATATACACTTATTACATAAAATACATAAGCTCATAAAATAATTATATTCCACAGATTAATGTGTGTTCTACGCATATTAAAGATAATGAATAAACATTATAGTTTTAGTGAAAGTTTATTTATTCATTTGATATGCTGTACAGCGTAGAATAGTATTATTATTATTTTCGCAAAATAATATCATCAAATATTTAGCACCTAAACTTTTCGTATTCTATTTTAACAAATAAGTATACACTAGTTTTCCTATCTCGTCGCGCGTTGCAGTGACGGTGTAAAAAGTATAAACTACAATCAAGCCAACTCGTTTTTTAACCAAATTTACGTTGAAACATAGAGTAATTCAGATTTATACCGTTGAATGTAAACGTATTATATTTGACATGATGCGTTTCAAACAAAACTTGAGTAGAAACGTAGACCAACTCAAAGCATACATAAAAATAAGTATGAAAACTTTCTAGAATTAACCCGACTCATTTTTGAACGAAATTACGTCACAATATAGATGTATGTTGAAAAATACACTATCTCGGTCTTCGAACCTGCAAATTACAACGCATCAAACCATGAAAATAATTATATCTAATAACTAAAGTCGTGTGACACCCACCGAACTAAATTTTAAGAGCAAGTATGATGTTTTTTTCTCTCTCCCACTCTGAACGACTCACAATCATTACATAAAATATAGAAAACATACTCACGTATATATAAGAAAACTAGTATGAATGGTTATAGTGGGCCAACTTAATTTAATATCTTATGTTAATGTTATTGAAAATGATTTCAGAAACTAAGTTTGGGTATAGATATCCAATTAACCAAAATATTTTACAACAAAAAACGGTTATTCAGAATTAAAGATTCTTCGACCATACACATGAGTTGGCTATTACAATCTGTGAGGCTGCACTTGCCATCGCACAAAATCATTCTGAGTGGTTGTTGCCCTCATAGAGCAACACCATAATGGAAACACACTCGAATCATGTTTTGACACAACGTGTTCTTATTATCAGAATATATATGTCTGAGGCTACGATTCTATAGCACACAACATAGCTTATATAAAAGCAACCACCGTGGGTTCATAGGGATGAATTAGAGATAAATAAGTTCTTATGCTAGTTTCTAGATGATAAAAATGTATTTGTGCCAATTTACTATAATTAAAATGGAAGGAGATTTTTAAATGCAAAGTTAAAAGCATTGTTTTGGCGGGGGGTGGGTTGTTATTGGTGTCATTTTAGATAGTGTATATTTTATCCAAAAGTTGATTAATTAATAATCCGACAGTACAGTATAGTTGATCCGTTTCATTATGTTTTAATATCATTCTAGGCAACCAATATACAGCAACCTCTGATGTAATAAATTTAATTAATAATAATGAATATTCATATTGGAAACTAATATGGAAAGTCATTTGTTAGCCAGAATGTTATGCATAATTTATGCATTACTTAAATTGCTTGAATATAACAATGCATGTTACTTTATGATAACATAATTATATATAACTGTGGTCTTTCGCAACAATTGTCAAAAGCAATACAAAGAAGTTACGCCTGTAAGAGTAACTTTATGGTTAAATGTAGCTTCAATTTAACTTTAAGCAACAAATTGTTATATACTCCCTTTGTTTAAAAGGTACAACTATAGATTTAATTACTTTCTAGTTAATAAGTGGTGAATTCCGCAACGTTGGGCGATAAAAAAATTTCATGCGCATAAAACATAGAATAATGCCAGGTGGATGATTGAGACAACAATAGATAACATTTAACTGGTTAAGGTAATCTCAGATAAAATTACATAAGCACCTAACTTTAGATAGCATGTGTAACTTTTAGAGGGGAGGTCATGGATTCAAATTCAGGTATAGTGTAATGTATGAGTAGCAGTAGAAAAATTTGTTGTTCAAAAAAACAAAGACAGCATGAGACTTTTTGTTATTATGGATCTTCATCGTTAAGTGGATGAATAAGATAACAATATGCACCAGGTAGATTGGGATTAGTTTTGAATAAATTTTTTTATCAAAGCCTAGATAAAAACAAGCATTTAACAACGGTGCATTCGGAATTCTATAAAAAAATATTCTAAAACTTATAACAGATAAATGAAATTTGTTAGAAACTACTTCTTTGCCAGGTGTTGAATATGACGGCTCGGTTTCTATAAAGTTTTATACAGAACATAGATAGAAAAAAGTATGTCGCAACAAGTATTTTTGGTATTTCAAAAAATGTATATATTAAACGTTATAAAACGAAAACCAAATTGGTCTTTAAAAACCACAAGTTTTGCGAAACTATGAAAACGATATAGTTACGTATATGTAAGTACAAATTACGTATATAAAACTATGAGTTATTTACACGTTACTCAAAATTCATCCTGTCGTAATTGATGGTATTAAATATAAATATATAATAACCTAAAATATTAAGATCATAATTTACTTAAATACCGGAATATTTTAAACAAAATAAAGGAAATGCGGGAACAGTTTTAAGCAAGTTCAATACCAAATGTGTTAATAATGGAAGTGGTTGCCCTAAAAGCCTCCTATAGATAAAAAAGCCACCCGTAAAGGCTTTTCTCGCCTTGGAAGTTTATGCAGGACCGGTTATGATCAATGCAACAGTTTCCCAAGGTGGGCGAGTTAAAAACACTTAGCAATTCAAATAGAGAATCAGTTGGATTGCAACAAAGAATACAAGTAACAAGAACAAGAACAAGAACACTTGGATATGGTTTTCAAGAATGATGTATATTGCACTCAAGTTATTATACAAGTATTACAAAGCTTATCTAAATTACAAGTACCTGAGACACTTTATACTACATTCTACACCCGGTCATACTTTGAAGGACAGCTGGAAACACTAATCTAGACAACAAGATCAATGTAGAGTTGAAAAGGCAGATTACCTTTTTGCTAGTGACTATGACATACCAAAGCTCACATTCTAATTTATTACAAAATGAATAAAAGTACATAGTTGAAAAGTTACAGACAATATAACCTTAATCTACAGTTGACAAAAGCATGGACCTTTTCACTAAGTCATATAAGTTGGTGAGACATCAGAAGTGGCAACGGAAAGTTGTTCAGCTTTTATCAAAAGGTGATTCAGATAAAGCATGCCTTCTATGTCTTTGGAAGAAATCGGTCTTTGGCTTTAGAAGACTTTGTCTTTGAAGCTTGGGAAGACTTCGTCTTTAGCTTTGAAAGATTTGGTCTTTTGGCTTCGGAAGATTTGATACTTGATATAATTCTTTGAGTTATATCAAATCTTCCAAACTAACTTCCTTGTACATGCATGTGCATGCTGAGAGTTCTTTTGATTGCATCATCCTCTAAGTGTAATCCTTACAAACTCCGCCTAGGTTGATGCTACCAAAACTTAAGAAGACCTTTGAATCTTGCCCTTCATCTGTTGATAGTACTCATCAGAATCAAGACCATTTTCTTCAAGGTCAGGATTCCTCAGATCTTCAAATTACCTCCTCATGTCATAGAGATCATGTATAGGAAGGTCAAGTATATTTTGCAAGAAGTACATATCTTGACCCCCTTGATCTCTAGTGACACACCATCCATCTAGTTTGGTGGCAAACATCCAGGACATGATGGGTCTCTCAGCAGCAAGAGGCTTTACTTGAATGGGAGTTGGATGAGCAGCCTCTTCTTGATCACCCTCAGGATGTTCTGACCCATCCTGAGGTATAGAGGTGGATGCCTTGGACTTCTTCTTCTTCTTCTTGTCCCTTCTATTGGCCATCCTTTTCCTCTTTCTGTATTTTAACTGAGGAGACTTGCCTACATTACGAGATTGTTCGTGCTTGTCTTCCTCAATCAGGTCCTTGTCCTTCAGTGGTTCAGGGGGAGAAGGATTAGGACCCTGTTATGGATCAAAAGATGAAGCTAGCTGTGATTTAGCACTAGGTCCTGGTTGAGTTGTCTTTTGTGGTTACACCTTGACCTCAGCTTTAGGTGCAGCCTAACTTGGTGGAGATTGCAAGTTAACAAGCTCACCCGTCTTGATCTTCTGCTTGATCACTCTAATGTGCTCATCAATGGTGGATAGAGACATTGGACCAAGTCTCCTTCCGGAGAATCCATACAGCTTCCAGAAACTCACCATCTTTAGTTTGTCAGCAGACTTCTTCTGATTGGCTCGGATGGTGGCTCTTGACTTAACAACCTCTTCCCCCATCTTCCTCTTAGCAACTTTTTGTTGTTTTTGCACTTGTTGCTCAAGCTGCTTGAGGTATTCGAATTCTATGTAGTCATATGATAAGGGAAGAAGGACTGCTGCCTAATAGAGACGTGTGGCACTCAGGTAGGCTATCATGTTTTGCTTATCTTGTTCCTTATCTACCCGAGTTGGTTGCTCAGTGGCCACAGTCTCTGTCTCTGGACTTTCCCGAACTGGGGAGAGGATAGGAGCTTGGTAGATTCTCTTTGTTCTTCTTTCTTTCTTGATCTTAAAGAGTAGTTCTGCATCCTCAGCCTTTTTCCTCTCTTTTGACAATTCCCTGTCAGCCAATTCATTTAACTCTTCCAAGGGAAAGAGATGAGTTCATCGATGTTGTAATTCCATGACCCCAAATTGTTCAATTGGTTAACCTTGTCTCCTCATCTTAAGTACATGGCCTGGGGGCAGTCCTGATTGCAGCTTCCATGAAGCCATGGGTCCCACTTGAACTCTCTTCCCTTAGCTTCCTCTTCCTCTCTCTTTTCTCCTCTTTAATCTCCATAGGAGTCAATTTCCTTTTTCATTTGTCACTCACAGGCTTGGGTGACTCAGGATGGAGAGAGCTTTGGCCTTCATTGCTAGGTACTGCACTTGAGGTCTAGCCAGAGAGAGGCTGTGTGACACCTTCACCAACTGGTGCCTCACTGACGGTAATGGGTGCTGAAGCAGTTCCAGTCTTAAAGTTCACAGGCTCAACGGCTGGGCCTTCAGCCAAGGTTTTCCCTTTGAAGCTAATCTTAGGGTCCACCTCAACATCCAGTTGACCAACAGTCTTGCCTGCTAGCCTCCGTTTATATAGTCTTATTTTTAACTTGAACTCTTCAAGCACCCTTTGTTGAATTCTATCAGCCAACCTTGTAGCTTGTCTGTTTTGACTTGGGTTGGCAAGTGGAAGGTGAACTAAATAGGTGCTCACATAGTATCTCAGGATGTAGAAGTTGAAGATCTCTTATTGTCCTTAAGACCTAGAGATTACTAGGGCTCTCCTTTGATCATCATATCTCTATCCCACTATTGGGTTCTTAGCAAGGTGAGATGGAGTAGGCATAGCCCTTGGTATACCCTCTTCAAATAAGTTATGAATGAGTGAGTCCACATCAATATGGACCTAGGGAGGTTGTTAAGTATGAATAACTGCAAGTGAGGGTGGTGAGTCATTCATGTCCATACTCTGAGAGGAACTCCAGGTTCTATGATTGTAATTAAGACTTTCTCCCCCTTTTTGGTAGCATCACCCTCTTGCACAGGGGAGCTAGGGGTTAGGTCCATCACATCCACATGTTCTTGTGGACCTGGTTGAGTCCTCTAAACGGATCTATCAGCTAACTTGCCCTTGAGATCGGTGATCTCCTGTTGCTGATCATTAACCCTTCCCTGAAAACTGATAGCTTCAAAGGAAGTGTCAATGGGCTAGGTTGACATGGTTGAGGTCTTAAGAATGTAATCACTTGTAAAAGTGAGAGCCTCTTCCATATGGGCCTCCTAAACAGGTTCAGAAAGGCCAACCTCAGTTGTGGTGGATGATGTGGGCTAGACATTGGTGATTCAGGAGCACTCATCTCTCCTTGGGTAGGGGTGGAGAAGAGAGACTCATGGTAACTCAAGCCAATGTCTTCATCATCATAGAATTCTAGGCTTGGGATTGGTTGGTTATGGTGAAGTGGCTAGGGATGGTAACTTTCCCCTAAATGTTAACCACTAGAGTTTTGAGACTCTGAGTGAAGGATTAAGGCCAGGGTAGTGAGCTCATCAGGCTGAGCATGAGGAACCACAACACTGACCATTGAAACAGTGGGAGTGGTGTGCTCCTCAGAAGAAGTGGGAGCTCTAGTGTCCACTTCTTCCGGCATGGTAGGTGATTTGGGGGCCTGCTCAACCTGAGTACATTAAGCAAGGGTTTGTTTAGATTTTCTTTGGTAGGTGACAGTGATTTGAGGCTGTGTGTGTGATGAAGATGTAGAAGGTGTGGGTTCAATATTGGCTTGTGTTGCCAAGTTATCACCTTGAGCAATGAGCTCTAACATTTTCTGGACCAGGGCTGTTTGTACCCATGAGAAGCCGACAGTTGGCTTTCTTATTGTTTTATAGATATCGGGCTTCATCTGTCCTAATTTTAGAATATTACCTGTTCCCATCAACTGTGTGCCCAGTTCACAGTTGAGAATGTACTGGAAATATCTAGGAAACATATAATATTCTAAAGAGTCCAATTTGGCAAATAAATTAGTATATACAAATTGTGTGTACCTGAACTTGACCCCTTGCACCATTCAATGGACTATGTAGGAAAGGTCTTTAGGAATTTTGTCCCAGCCTCCATATTTGTTAGATAAGGAGTGGATAACTACATGGAGGAGGTACTTCCATTTTGATGAGACCTTCCTTTCTTGAAGGTTCTTACTGAGTAATCCCCTTCATAGCCCATCTGCTAGAATGAATGGTTCACAACAGACTTAGGGAAGGACAATTCCGTCTCCTTCATCATCTAGCCTTAGATGAGTGTTGATGGAGGCTGGAGTGATGAAAAGTATCCTCCCTTGCACTGTGGTAGTCAGTGCCTTCTCACCATCCAAGATGACCTCTTGGTAGGTCCTCCAGAACTCTAACAGCTGATTTTCATATATTAGAGGGTCTATTGTGAGGTCGGTAAGGTAGTTTGATAGAGCTATGAAACGAAAAACGTCTGAGAAACCAGGATCTTTCTTAGATGACAGCAGAGCAACTTGATTATGTTGCCTGTGTATTTTCACGGAGAAATCGGGTTGGTTTCGGGGATCAGGGTTGGCCATTTTAAGTAGCTTTGAGGTGAAGGAAGGTAAGAACAAGGTTGGTTTTTAGGTGAATTTAGGGTTTGAATCTTTGTTGATGAAGGAGAAAGTGAAAAAGAGGGAACCGTTGTATGAATATATATATGGTATAGATTTGAAACAAAGTTAATGCAAACGGATAAACTTTAAAATTCGGATGTCGGTCCCACCTCTGAAAAAGTGCCTAAAAAGGTAGTTTTTTTGGAAGTCTAAAATCTTCAAAAGGTAATTTGTCTTTGAAAGTTTTGAGAAAACTTCCAAAGCTAATTTGGCTTCGGAAGATATTGCTTAGCTTTCTAAGAATTTGCTTCGGAAGAAAATTACTTAGAATAATTTTACTTCCTAGGTAAATTTTTCTTCGGAAGATATAAAATTTCAGAAATCTTATTCATAAGAAAGAATAAAACTTTCGAGGCTTAAATGCGTTCGGAAGAATATGGTCCTTCAATACATATAGTACATGGTGAGAAAAATAAGCTTCAGAAGATATATTAGGATTTCTTTCGAAGGTTAATTTATCAAAAGTAGTTATTTGTTTTGAAGACATAATTTTCATCTGAAAACAACTTGATGTCTTCTGAAAGAAAATTTATTCAAAGTTCTCACAATTCTAAGGGATATCAGTTTTGAAAAGTTTCTTCCAAAGTAAACTGGACTTATATGGTGATGATATAGACAATTTAAGACACACATATTGTTAAAAATGATCTTGAGTTTAGTTTAAGAAAAATCTACTCAAAGTTAATCATCACAATAGTTGATACAAGATATTTAAATCTCTACTCATCAAAAGTTTTGTAAATAGATTAGCATGTTGTTCATTTGTTTTAACTTTGACTAGTTTTATCAATCCCTTTTCAAAATTATCTCTAATCAAACAATACCTGATATTGATGTGCTTTGTCTTTGAGTGCTGCACAGGATTCTCTATAATAGAGATAGCACTGTTGTTGTCTATGTGGATGTGAGTCTCCTTGAAGTTGAATCCATAGTCTAGCATCTGATTCTGAATCCAAAGCACTTGAGCACATCAGCTTGTAGCAGCAATGTATTCATCTTTAGAAATTGATGCAGACACATAGGATTGTTTTTTTGCATTGCCATAAGACTATCCTTCTACCAAGAAATTGACATCCCCCATATGTTGGCATGCAGTCATATTGCAGCCACCATAGTCACTATCTGTATAGACATACAGATTAAATTCAGAATTCTTTGGATACCAAAGGCCTAGCATGGGAGCACCTTTAAGATATTTGAGAATTCTCTTGATAGCAACCAGGTGTAACATCTTGGGGTTGGCTTGATATCTTTCATAAATACATGTAGCAAACATGATATCAGGCCTGCTGGCTGTGAGGTACATAAGAGACCCAATCATAGACCTGTATAGATGTTCATCAACACACTCCCCCTCTAGATCTGGTCCTAGGGAGTGGTTTATTGCTATGGGTGTCTTAGCAACCTTGCACTTTGAATGCATTGCACACCTTTTTGAACCCATTATGGGCAGGTCTGACCTTGTATACTTTTACCCCCTTGCATTTGAAATAATTCCCTTTTTCCCCTTACTTTCTTTTCTTTTCTTCTGTCTGAAATTTTCTGGGCGTTACAGGTCCACCCCCCTTATATAGGTTTCGTCCTCGAAACCTGTCACTCCTTAAAAAGATTTGGGTAGTGCCGTCTCATCTCTTCCTCAGTCTCCCATGTAGACTCAGATCCCTTCCTATGTCTCCACTATACTCGCACAAGTGGAACGGCTTTATTCCTTAGACTCTTCTCTTTTCTGTCAATGATGGCCACTGGCTGCTCCATATAATTGAGCCATTCATCCTCCTCGATGTCCTTGAGTGGCATAATAATATCTTCATCGGCTAAGCATTTTCTCAGATGAAATACATGAAACGTTGGATGAATTCCACTTAACTCATTGGGTAAATCCAATCGATAGGCCACCTCTCCTACTCGAGTAATGATTTGGAAAGGCCCTATATATCTTGGGCTTAGTATTCCTCGCTTCCTGAACTGGATGATCCCTTTCCAAGGCGAGACATTCAACATAACTCTATCGTCCTCCTTGAATTCGATTGGTCTACGTCTCTTGTCGGCATACAACATCTGTCTATCCTTCGCTGCCTTCATAAAGGCCTTAATCTTTTCCAACTTTTCAGTCGTAGCCTCGATCACCTCAATGCTCCCCAACAACTTTTGCCCGATGTCACCCAACATACAGGCTTTCTACACTTCCTACCATATAGCATATCATATGGAGGCATACCAACGCTGGAATGATAACTGTTGTTATATGAGAACTTGGCTAAAGGTAAGTGTTCATCCCAACATCCACCAAAATCAATGATGCATGCTCATAGCATATCCTTAAGCTTCAGAATGGTTCTTTTCGACTGACCATCTGTCTGAGGATGGTAAGCCGTACTGATACGTAACCTCGTTCCCATCGCATCATGAAATCTCTTCCAAAACATAGATGTAAATCGAGTGTTATGGTCAGACACGATAGACATCGGTACGCAATGATAAGTCATATTCTCTTTGATGAATAGATCTACCGACCTCTCAGATGAATACGTCTCGCGGATCGGTAGAAAGTGAGCACTCTTCGTCAGACGATCAACTATCACTCATATGGCATCGTATCCCCTTGCCGTACGTGGCAACTTCGTAATGAAGTCTATGGTGATGTGCTCCCATTTCCACTTGGGTATATCCAAGGGTTAGATCTTCCTGTATGGCTTCTGACGCTCCACCTTCACTTGCAAACAAGTAAGGCACTTACTCACATACTCAGCTACGTCACGCTTCATCCCGGCCACTAATAACCCTTCTTTATATCATGATACATTTTTGTAGTACCGGGATGAATTGAGTATCGAGTCTTATGAGCCTCATCCATGATCTTTCCTCGTAGATCTCCATAACGAGGATTCCATATCCTCCCGTATCGGGTTCAAACACCGAGATTGTTCTCACCCAACTCCGCGACTAGGCATTTCATCCTTTCGGAGTTAATCTGATCTTCTTTTAGCGCTTCATCCTGAAATTCGTCAACCTGTTTAATCACATCGGAGGTCATAACCAACTGATAAGCCTACACCCGAATTGGCTCGGGTCTCTCCTTTCAGCTAAGGGCATCAACCACCACGTTGGCCTTGCCCTGATGGTAGTGGATCTCATAGTCATTGTCTGCTGGATCAATATTTCTGATTCAATGAGCCTGGATCTTAGGATTCATCATGTTCAGATCTAAAAATTCAAAAGTAAGATGGGTGGAGGTGTGTGAATCAAAGGAAAAAGAGACTGATAATGTATAATGTTATGATTTCATTGATGTTGATGAACAAATTACAATGAGAATCATAGATGGATGATGGAATCAAACCCACCCATATGAGGATTTCTCCTTGGGTGGTGGTTCACACCATCAGAAACACACACACAAGAACCACACCTGCAAAAATGCACTAGTGGGTCTATTTATACTATTATTACATCATGAACAAATTTTGACTTTTCTTTTAGTCTTGATGTTGACTTTGTCTTGTTGACTTCGTCTAGTATTTGTTTTCTTTTGTTTATCAACTTGGTCTCTGAACTTGTACAATGAGATCTTCAGTTGGCTGTGATTATCATTTTGTAAGCTTCAGTTTATTCAATTGTTGAACCCAACATTGTCCTTGATCAACTCTAACCACCACCTTCGCTCATATTGAGATCCTTCTGCTCGAACAAGTACTTCAAGTTTTTGTGGTCAGTGAAGATGGTGCACTTCGTCCCGTACAGGTAGTGCCTCCAAATCTTCAACGCAAAGACCATCAACGCCAATTCCAAGTCATGAGTAGGGTAGTTAGCCTCGGGGGTCTTCAATTGTCTGGACGCATTAGCTATAACCCTCCCCCGTTGCATCAACACACAACCCAATCCCGAATATGAAGCATCCAAATAGACCATCAATTCTTCGTTCCCTTCGGGTAACGTCAAGACAGGAGCTTGAGTCAATATTGTCTTCAACTCTTCAAAAGCATTTTCCTGCTCTTGACCCCATTCGAACTTCACCTCCTTACGGGTCAACTTAGACAATAGTGAAGCTATCTTGGAGAAGTCTTGAATGAACCTTCTGTAGTCGCCCGCCAAACCCAAGAAATTACGAATCTCAGATGGCTTCTTTAGAGACTTCCATTGCATCACCGCCTCAGCTTTCGCCGCGTCCACCAAGAACCCTTCAGGATTAACTACGTGACCTAAAAATTGAACTTCGCGTAACCAGAACACACACTTGGAGAACTTGACATATAGCTTCTCCCTTCTATGCGTATCCAGAACTTCCAGAAGGTGACCGGTATGCTCTTCTTTGCTCTTCGAATAAATCAGGATATCATCGATAAACACAATCACTGATTTATTTAGCATAGGCCGACACACCCAGTTCATCAGATCGATAAAAGCAGCTGCCGTATTGGTTAAACTAACAGACATCACAAGAAACTCATAGTGTCCATAACGCGTATGAAAAGCTATTTTAGGAATATCCTCCTCCTTCACCTTTAGTTGGTGGTAACCAGATACAATGTCTATCCTCGAGAACCAACTGGCACCATGGTGCTGATCGAACAAGTCATCAATCCTTGATAACAGATACCGATTCTTCACTGTCAACTTGTTCAGCTCTTGGTAGTCGATTCACATCCTCATGCTATCGTCCTTCTTCATCACAAACAAGACCGGAGCACCTCACCGGGAGATACTCGGTCGAATGAACCCCTTATCTAAAAACCCTTGCAGTTGAGTCATCAATTCCATCACCTCGGAGCGAGTGAGACGATACGACATCTTTGTAACAGGTTGGGCACCAGGTATCAGATCAATTTGAAACTCAATCTTGCGGTCAGGTGGCACACCTGATAAATCTTCTGGGAATACGTCTGGGAAGTCACACACAACCAGTACATCCGACATTCGTGGAACTGTCGCATCCACATCCTTCACATAAGCTAAATAGGCACCCCATCCACGCCCCATACACTTCTTTGCCACAACCATTGAAATTATTTTTGGAATCGTACTAACTCTATCACCATAAATTGTCATCGAACTTCCATCAAGTGCGGTCAATCGAATCATCTTCTTATGATACACGATGTTTGCCTCATAGGCTTCTAGCCAATCCATCCCTAGGACTACATCGAATCCGCCCAAGGGCATCACGAACAACCTAGCAGAGAACCTATGGCCTTCCAACTCTAGGTCACAATCTTCTACCATATCGAAAATCCTGGTAGACTTTCAATGGCAGTTTCTACATCAAAGGGCTCATCATTCTTTCTGCTCTTAATAGGAAACTTATCAGAGAAGGCAGCAGAAATAAAACTCCTACTAGCACCAAAATCAAATAATACAGAGACACTAGCGTCATTAACCAGAAATGTACCTGATACGACATCGGGGTCCACTCTGGCTTCCTCGCGGGTCACGGTAAAAGCTCTCGCCCTGGCCTTCTGCACTTCCTTCCCTTTCTCAGCCTCTTTTCCACCTTCGAGCTCTCAGCTCTCAGCCTCTTACACTCTTGACTCATATGACTTATTTCTCTACAGTTATAGCACCTCATCACCCCACAATCCTTTGCCATATGCTCTGCCTTCCAGTATTTGAAACAGATGTTCGACCCCCACTTACATTCCCATACATGATCCTTCCCAAACTTATTACACCTCCTCGTCCCTGTACCTGTCGTCACCACGTTCCGATCATTCACCCTTGCCTTTTTGTTCTTGGGAGTAAACCAGCACTGCCAAATAGTTTCCCGTTCCAGTTTCGGTCACCACCATCTTTCTTACTCACCGCCACCATAGTCACCTCCTCTCTCTCACCGTATAGTCTCCCTGCCAGATCGACCATCGACCTAAACATACTTGGCTAGGCGGCAATCTGATGTCTACAGATATCTGTCGGCAATCCCTGGATGTATCTCTTGATCTTTCTTGGCACAGGCGTCACCTGATCTGGCACCAGCCTCACCATCTCATTGAACTTGGTCGTATATTACTGATGTGTCATGTTTCCCGCCTCCAACTGCAGGAACTCTCTCTTAATCTTGTCAAGTTCCCTATGAGGACATAACTCCTCGATCACTAACTTCTTCAGTTCACTCCACCTCATCCTTACAATCGCCCTTCTACCCTCGGCCTAAACAATATTGTCCCACCAACATAGGGCTGAATCAACAAACGAGTGGGTAGCAAACTTCACTTTCAGGTCCTCCCTGCACTCGCTGATGTCTAACACAGCTTCCACTTCCCTCAGCCATAGGTGAGCAGCAGTAGCATTCCTATTCCCATTAAAAGTCGGGGGCTTGCATCTCTGGAATGCCCTATAATTGCACCCCTTTGCAATTTCCTGCACTGCCTCCTCTTCCTCATCATCACTGGAGACAACCATCTCAGTCTCTAGTTTCTCCCCTTCCCCTGAACCTCTCTCCTCGCCCTCTCTCCCAATGGTTTTCCTCTCCTCCTCTTTCTTTTTCTTTTCATCCTTTCTCACGGCTCTAATAACCTCAGTCACCACAGATGGCAAAATTGTTTGGATAACTTGATGAACTTCCTCCACAACTGCCTCTTTCACTGAGGCCCTCCGGTTAGCACTCTCATCACCGCCTTCATGGTGATCAAGCTCGGGCTCTTCAGGAGCCGTTTCAGTCTTGTGACACGCGGCCCAGCACCACGTCCACCATGACCTCCACCTTGAGAAGCCTTCGAAGATCTACCACCAACCATCTCCAAACACTATAAGATTCAAACACCAACATGATCATTCAAGGTAATAGCTTAGATTACGTCAAGTATAGTAAGTCTCTAATTACAGAGGCAAGTTGTGATTAGGGACTTACTATACTTGACATATCTTGATCTATTACCTTGATTGACCGTGTTGGTGTTTGAATCTTGTAGTGTTTAGATGGTTGGTGGTAGGTCTTCTGAGGCTTCGCGTGGTGGTGGTCGTGGTGGACGTGGTGCTAGACCGCGTGTCACGAGGAGTAGAGCTATGACTGCTGAGACCGCTCCTGATGAGCCAGTGCTTCGTCACCAAGACGGTGAGGATGGGAGTGCTAATCTGAGAGCCTCAATGAAGGAGGCAGTAGCAGAGGAAGTCCAACAGGTCATGTAGATGATTCTGCCAACTGTAGTGACCGATGTCATTAGAGCCATGAAGGAGGATGAGGAGAAGGAGAGTGAGAAGAGGAGAACCGCATGACAAGGAGGTGAAGCTGGAGGTTCTAGGGGTATGGAGCAACCCGATGCTGACATGGTTGTCTCCAGTGGCGATGAGGAGGAGGAGGAAGCGTTGCAGGAGACTGCGAAGGGATGCAGCTACGGAGAATTTCAAAGGTGTAGGCCTCCTATGTTTGATGGAAATGGGAGTGCTGCTGCTGCACAACATTGGGTGGAGAGAGATGGAGACGGTACTTGACATTAGCGAGTGCCACGAGGATCAGAAGGTGAAGTTTGCTACCCACTCATTCATGGATTCAGCCTTGTGCTGGTGGGACAATATTATTCAGGCTGAGGGCACCAGGGCAATCGAGAGGATGGGGTGGAAGGAGCTGAAGAGGTTGGTAATCGAGGAGTTTTGCCCTCATAGAGAGCTTCACAAAGTTGAGAGGGAGTTCCTGCAGCTAGAGGCGGGAATGATGATCACCAACAGTACACCATAAAGTTCAACGAGATGGCAAGGCGGGTGCCAGATCAGGTGATGCCTGTGTCACGAAAGATCAAAGGTATATTCAAGGTCTGCCAGCAGATATCCATAGACATCTGATCGTTGCCCGACCAAGAACGTTTAGGTCGGCGTTCGATTTAGAGGGGTGGTTGTATGACAAGTGTGAGGTGGTGGTGATGACAGACGAAGAGGGGAAGCAGAGCTAGGATAGGGATGAAAGTGGAAGGCGGGATGATGACGATGATAGGTTTATGGCTAGAGGAAAGACGGGGAGGTTCGGTGATCGAAAGAGGATGACTGAGAGGGAAGAGGTATGGAAGAAGTGTTGTAGAAGCCACACGAGGGAGTGCAGATGGGGATCGAGCATCTGTTTCCAGTATGGAAGAGAGGGCCACAAGGCGAGGGATTGTCACATGGCTAAATTTTACGACTGTGGCGAGACTGGACACATGAGTAGAGACTGCAAGAAGTCAAGGGCAGGAGGCTCCGGTGCAAGGAAGGAGAACAGAGGATGAAGGTTAGAGCATTTGCCCTGACCGGGAGGAGGCTAGAGCGGACTTCGACTTAAGGTCGGGTACATTTCTGGTAATTTAAAATTTGTGCCTTGTACTTGATTTGTGGTGCTAGTAGTGGTTTCATTCCCGCTGCCTTCTGTGATAAGTTACACGTTAGGAGTAGGAAGATCGATGAGCTTTCGATGTAGAAATTGCTATTGGTAAGAACACTAGGTTACCAGATGTCTAGAAGATCACGTGATAGAATTGAGAAAGCGCGTGTTTCCTGCTAGACTGTTCAGGACAGACATAGGTGGATAGACGTACACCTTCGGGTGAATTGGCTAGTAGCCTATGAAGCAAACACCGAGTGTTGTAAGAAGGTGATTTGAGCAATCACGCCTAATAGGAGTTCGGTTCCGATCTACGATGAGGAAATGATGATGAAAGCCTCGTTTTGGGAAAAGAGATCATCCGAATTAGAAGGCGAGTAAAGTTAACACTGAGAAACAAAGGACCAAACTGAATTGTTGCCCAGGTAAGAGAAGTGGCATGTCAACTGGAGCTACTCGACATGTTAAGTGAAGTTATCCGACATTTCATATGTCTCGTTTAAGAAAGTGCTCAATCGATGAGGATGTGATCGTGCCACTTGAGAATACCAAGATGGATGAAGGATTCAACTACGTGGAGCAACTGAGGGTCATTTCTGATAGAATGGAAAGAAGGGAAAAGTTGAAGGATGGTTCCACCTGTGTGAGTACAGTGGAGCCCAGAAGGGGACTAAGCGTACGTGTAAGATCAAGGAAGAGGTGAGACAACGTTACCCATAACCGTTCGAGAAGCGACAGGTTTCGGGGACGAAACCTATATAAGGGGGGTGGACTTGTAACACCCTGAATTTTTATTTAAAAGAAAACAAAAAGGAAGTATCTAGAAAGAAAAATATTAGGCACAAGTTAAAAGGGGGCAAAGTGCAAAAGTGCACAAACTTCATTATTTTAATAATATAAGAGGTATGGCCGCCCCATAAAGCAGAGATATGCTTTTTGGTTCTCGGCCAAAGAAGAAGAAGAAGGAAATTTTGGGTATTTGGAGAAAGAGGAAGAAGAAGCTGCTAAGGTGAGTTCTCTTGAACACGAGTTCGGTTTCAGTTGGGTTTTAAGTCCTAAACCGAAGTTCTTGATGTTTTAGAAGTTGTTCTCAGGAATTTGAAGCTGAAATCGTAGGTGGAAGTACCTGGTTTGAAGATATGCTTCAGGTGAGTTTCTAGACCCCTCTTTTATAGATTTTAAAGTGCTTGGGGCTATTATGCATACTAGGAAAAGGTTTTTCAAAGATAACCGTATGACTATGCTTGTTGTTGTTCGACCGTACCTGCTGTGGTTTTATGTTTTGATGCTTGTTTTGAGGTTAAAATTGTTGTTAGGATGTTTAGATGCCCTTAGTATGCTAGATCTGTGCTTGGGTAGTGTTAGAATGCCTTTCGGATGATTTTTGGCAGTTTAGACACATTTCAGAATGTTTCCATACGCCTGACTGATACATGACTAAGTGTGCTGATTCGCCCAGGTGGTGTACCCAAATAGTAGCCATGCGCCCAGATAGTGCCCAAGCAGCTAAGTGTTGGCCATGCGCCTATATAGTGCCCATGCGCCTACATAGTGCCCATGCGCCCAGAATTATTTTTGTGGCTAAGTGTTGGAACGCCTGAACAGGGCTCATGCGCCCAAATAGTTCCCATGCGCCCAGGCTGTTTACACTTAGAATTTTCATGCCGATGCGCCTAGAATGTTATGTTGTGCCTAGTTTTGGACTTAGGGATTTTTTAGGGGCTTTAAGGGGTGATGTTTGAGATAGGTCCTATTGGGTTGTGTTGGCTTGTACTTGATGCATGCTTGGTGTTGTGTTGTGGTTTCTGGTGATGTGTTGTCTTTCTTCATTAAACGGTTTTCAAAATGTATGTATTATGTTTTATTATACGTTATGTATGATGTATGGCTTAACGTGGTGTGACGTATGATTGAACGTAAAGTATTATGTAACGAAATGAAAGACAATAATATTGAAAAGTGGAACGTAATAATAGTCTTGCAAGCAAGACTGAGGTGAGTGACTGTGTTGTCACAAAAGACTCGTTAGCCAAGGTTGAGGTAAGTGACTGTGTTGTCACAAAAGACTTGTATGCCAGGCTGAGGTGAGTGACTGTGTGTCACAACAGACTTGTAAGGGGTTTAATCCAAGAGATTTACCCGAGTGAGGTCTTGATGCTCGCCCCGGTGCTGTGTCGGTCTTCGGACATGACGCGGGGGTTTGTTTACAGACCCCGGCACAGTACCCGTCTTCGGACATGAGTCGGGGGTGTTGCAAATAGAGACGGGGTCCTTGTCGCGTACCCCGGTACTGTGTCGGTCTTCGAACATGACGTGGGGGTTTGTTTATAGGCCCCGGCACAGTATCGGTCTTCGGACATGAGTCTGGGGTATTGCATGAGACAGGATCCAGATTGAAGTGAAAGATAATGATGAAAGTACGAAATGTACGAATTGAACGATGATGAAGATAATAAATATTATCAATGTGTACGTATGATGTGTGATCGCATACGATTACGAAGGTTATGTTTTAACGAAAATAAAGTATTTTATATATAAAACTAGAACTCACTCAGCGTCGCTAACTTTTTGTATGCATGATAGTTGGCAGGTATTTTATTGATGCTGAGGAGTTGCAGGCATGGATGCATAAGCTACTGGGAGTGTTTCGAAGACTGGCATCCACGTTTTGACATGTTATTGTATTTTGATATGTAAACGATTTATGTAACGAGATAACATGTTTTAATTATTAATGAAAGTAAGGTTTTTTTTTTAATTCTGCTCTAAAAGAAATATTTATTTTGAATAATTTATGCGATGACGGTCCGGCTGTAAGCGTCCCGGGAATGCGGCCTTTCATAAAAGATACATTCTTGTATGGACCAATCACAGATGATGTGTTTGTGAAGCAACCTCTAGGTTTTGAAGATTCACAATATCCATATCGTGTGTACAAGCTTAGCAAAGCTTTATATGGTCTACATCAAGCCCCTAGAATCTGGTATGAGACATTGTCACAACACTTAATCCAACATGGATACATGAGAGGGAAAATCGATCCAACTTTGTTCATCAAGAAGGATGCTGATGATCTTTTATGTGTACAACTGTATGTCGATGATATCATATTTGGTTCTACAAGTCCAAAAATGTGCAATGAATTCTAAGAAATCATGAAATCTCGATTTCAGATGAGTTCTATGGGAGAGATAAATTTCTTTCTTGGAATACAAGTTAAGCAATCTGTAGATGGTATTTTTATCAACCAAGAGAAGTTCGTCAACAAACTCTTGAAGAAATTTAAGATGCTAGATTGTCAGTCAATCAGAACTCCAACTGATGTGAACACCAAGATTGAGCCTGATCCGAAAGGAAAATCAGTAGATCAAACATTATACAGATCGATGATTGGTTCTTTGATGTATCTCACTGCATCTAGACCAGACATTATGTATGTTGTTTGTGTCTGTGCAAGGTATCAATCAGACCCGAAAGAATCCCACTTAATTGCTGTCAAAAGAATATTCAGGTATCTCAAAGGTAAACCGGCTTTAGGGCTATGGTATCCTTACGAAGGAAACTTCGAGTTACATGGGTATACTGATAGTGATTATGGCGGATGTTGTCAAGATAGAAAATCAACAACGGGTGGGTGTCAATTTCTAGGAGCCAGATTAGTCTCGTGGCAATGCAAAAAACAAACAAATGTCTCTGTTTCTACTGCATAAGCTGAGTACATTACTGCTTCAGTAGGATGTTCTCAAATCCTTTGGTTACAAAACCAACTGCTGGATTACGTGTTCAACTTTCTTAAAACACCTATTTACATTGATAACACAGCTGCTATGTTCATTACAGCTAATCCTGTCCAACATTCTAAAACAAGACATATCGAAATTCAATATCATTTTCTTAGAGATAACTCTGAAAAAGGTTTAATCATATTGATTCAAATTGCTACTGAAAAACAGTTGGCCGACCTTTTTACTAAAGCCTTCTTACCAGGATGGTTTGTGTATTTGGTTAAGTCGATTGGTCTTATTAACCACATGTAAAAACTGGTTTTTGAGTATTTCAGTTAGTTGAGTCTAAATATGATCAGAACCCTCCCTCATATGAATAGGACACAGCCAGAGAACCTGTCAAAGTTAATTGCCTAAGTTTATTTTTTGTGTGTGCATGTTTATTAGAAAAAGTAAAACCAAATACAAAATTAGAAAATTAAAAAAACAAAAGATAAAAATATAAAACAAAAACTACAAAAATAGAGTATTTCTTTGTTAATTCATTATTTAGGATGAATTTATCATTGCAAAATGTGAGAAATGATAGATACATTAGTTTGATCAGTTGCATACTTCGCTTTCGACTAAAGTCTGACATGATCAGATATTATGTGCAAGTAAGTTCATACAATTAGTCTGAAAAAGTAAATTCTTGTGATTAAACTATATCACTCATGCAGTCATGTATGTCTATCCTAGCACTAATGAGTAGTGTTAATTTCTCAAATTTATTACTTGTTAAGACATAATCTCACACCTGATGGTGATATGAATAACCATTGAGTTCTAATTATTTAATGCATCTAATACTTCTCTGTTATGAGTCATCATAGACCTGAAGTGATGAGATATCCTTTGTTGTAAGTGATTACAGACCTGGATATTCTCACTGATGTAACAAGATGCCAATGTGCACAAACACCAAATGAGATCTGGTTATAGTATATGTCAGGTTAACAAGTTGAGAACAGTGACTTCTTGCATATCTTTATGAGAATTAACATCTCTAAGTCTAAGTGTGACTGCATATTGTCATATCTAATTGTACCTTAAACAATCCAAGAATTGAAAAAGTAAGTATGCTGAATATCTTGCTAAATGCACTCATTTTCTATCCTTAGATCTCGTGTCTCCTTTGCTGTAGTAATACTGACCTGGAACACACTTGATTAGGATTTATTCATTGTCTATGACTATCCATCAATTTTTTTTAATGTGCTGATCTTATCTAATATGATCTCACTGCAAACATTGATTCATTTGTAAATATTAGATTTTTATTCTGCTTTAATTTTGATTTTTGCATGTCCTTCTGTGTGCAGGCATATTAATAATGATTAGTGTACTCTTCATGTGACTTTCAAGAAACTTCTAAGTTTTGTTAAACTTAAATGTTTAGGGGGAGTAAAAAGAGTTAAAACAGTGTCTATGAAAACTGATTGACAAATTTCAAGATATGAAAAATTATGAAAAATCAAAATCTAATGTTTTGGATGGAAATGATGATGCTACATATGTTCAAGCATATGTGTGTGTAACAAAATGTAAAAATGAACCTAAAAAACATTTTAAATGGAAAAGCTTCTTGCAAAAGTTAAATAACATTTTTTGTTAAAATTAGAGACTAAAATGACGGGAAATTATTTGAAAACATAAAAAATAAATAAATAAAAATTTTCAAAATATAAAAATTCAAAATTCAAAATAAAAAAATAAATAAAAAAATTTGAAATGCAAAAAGTTCAAAATTGAGGGTATATTGTGAAAATTTTGGGTGAAAGTCAAAATTTGTCTAATTAAAGTCAAAATTTGATAAACTGTTTTAATATTAGTATGCGAACAGTGCTAATATGTCTAAACAGTGTACAGGTGGAAGATCTGAAAATTACAAGTGTTAGACACATGAAAGTCATCTCATGCGCCTAAACAGTGTTCATAAGTCCAGGATTAGGAGCATGATGATTTTTCAAGATTTGTACAAGTGTTGGACGTTTCAGACAACCTCATGCGTCTAAACAGTTGTCATGCGTCTAAACAGTTGTTATAAGTAAGAAAAAATGTGGTTAAGTGTTAGGCGTTTCGACATTCTCATGCGCCTACACAGTACCCAGACTTTCAAGAATTGGGCATATCAAGTGAAAATAACCAAGTGTTGGGCGTTTCAGCTAAGTCCAGGCGCCTGAACAGTTCAAAAGCGCCTAAAACAGTGCTTATGCGCCTAAAATTTTTCACTTAGTATATAAACAACACATTGTGATTTCACATTTCATTCACAAAAATATCCCCTGAACACTAAATTCTTAAATCCATGTCCTCTCCATAAACCCTTGTCTCTCATTTCGATTAATTTCTATATTGCACTTGCATTCGAAAGTCATATTTCTTGATTCTAAGTGTAAGTTTGTGATCAAAGTCACTGCTATCTTTGATTAACAGGTTGAATTGATTTGGGCGTTTGGAACCTATTCGGGCGTTCTAAACCCTAGATTATGTATAAATCTGTAAAATGTTGATTGAAATGATAAAATGAACGGAAATTGATGCTTGAATGATAATATAAACTTGATTTCGACCCTGTTTGTGCATTCAAATCAGATTATTCATCAACTATTGATTCTGTGATGGATTTTCATGACCTATGATGAAGATGAATAGTCAAAATAATATTTTTCCAAAATTAAAATGGTTGATAAAATGATAACAAATAAAAAATATGTAAAAGAATTAAATGTGCAAAGTGACTGAACAGTGTGATTGATCTCAACACTTAGAAATTTTTGAAAATTATAAATTAATTTTGTTAAAACATACAACATCTTCAAATGCAATAAAATGTTAATTGATTTTAATTGTTAAAATTTTGAATTCTAAATGTCTTTTGTTTAATGTTGCAGATGGCTGATTTAAAGTTCGAGCCAAAACACAATGTTGCTGCTCTTCTTAATGAAGAAGGTAGAGATGCTATCGGATATGAAGAGATGATAAGATTTTTGTTGAGAACCAAATATGTTTATGCAATGTGTTACCAACCAATTATCTATTCAAGGCTGATTAAGAAATTTTGGAACACTAAATACATTGACACTGATGATAATGGAAGAAAAGTTGTTAGAGGTTTTATTAACAATCTGAGGATGATTGAAGTCTCTGAAGATTCTATTCGAGAAGCTCAGAGATTAGGACAAAATGATCCTGATGATTATTCTGAGTTGACTTTTAATGAATGTATAGAAACATTCTTGGCAATGGGCCACCCTGATCACTTTCCAAAGAAGCAAATTTTCAGAGAAAGAGTATACAATCATTGGAAGTTACTGTGCTACATTTTCCAACATTGCATGTCCAAGAGAAGTGCAGGATGGAATTCTTTTCCTGTGAACATTACATCCCCGATTGTAGCATTGGCAACAAATAGAAGGTTTAACATCGCCAAATGGATTCTGAATGGATTCATCTTTAACTTGGAAAAAGGAATTAGAAATAAGTACTTGATGTATCCAAGATTCTTCAAATGATTATCAATGAAGAACATACAGACATTAGAGTTCATGGTTTTAGTGGAGAAACCATGATTCTTGAACACATGTATGAGATATCTTATAAGAGATTGTCTATGGTGACAGGAGCTCAGAATGTTCCATTATTTGATTATATCAGGAATGTAGCAAATGATGATGTTGATATAACGGTTGATCAGTATCACTTATCTGAAGAAGAACCTGTTGATCCTAATGATTTGATAGAGGAACTTCCTATTGAGGAGGAGAATGATGAAAATGATGATGAGGAAAATGAATTAATGAAAGAAGAATTGGAGAAGTTGAAAGAAAAGAATAAGTCTCCATCTCCTGATTTAATGATTATTTCAAAAATTACTCCTATTGATGTTGAGAAGATTCCAGAAGTTGACAAAGGAGAAAGAAGAATAGATGATGTAGATATTTCAGCTATGCCTGGATCATCGTCTAAAATTCAAAAGATGATTGATGAAACTGTTGTAGAAGAATATGATGATGTTCAAGAACTTATTGGTGCACTTGATAATATTGAGGGTGAATTTGAAGATGACTGGTACAATGAAGTATTTGAAGATGAGGATTTGTCAGATGCTAATGTAGATGAACACTTTTCATCGGTTGATTTGAGCCATGATGACATACCTATGGATTTGAAGATGGTTATAACTATTTGGTGACAAAGAAGTATAATAGAGTATTTCTAGATGGACTAACAGTATCTCCAATTAATGAAGAATTTGAGAAATGTCTAACTGCTGAGTCTGTTGCTTCGATAGATCCAGATGAAATCATTGTTGAGCATGGTGAATGGAATCCTTTACAGGAAAGTATAAACATTAAAGAGTTATCAACATCTGAGTTGCACCATCCTAATCCTGATGATATGAATATCAACGCTCTAAGGATGTGGTTGCAATCAAGAAATTACCCGAGAAGAAATTGAATAGATTACAAGGAGAATCGTTGAGAAACTTGGTCAGAAGTTTTCAGGAAACTGAGAAACAAACTTAGAAAATGATTGTACTTGATATGGATAATCCTCAATACCTTGATATTACCAAGAGATCAAAGATTTTGAAGCCTCAGGAGGTAAAAACTATTGCTATGAAAAGTTCAAGATATGAAGCAAGAAAAGAATTAATTAAGATGTTTCCTGAAACAGAGAGGCAAGGATATCAAGTCTCCAGTGAACAAAGGCAACTTTGGAGTAAAGCTCGAACAGCAGGAGACTTAGTGCGCAACGTTTTACAAAAAGGACAATCGATATCTGAGTTATTAAATGCAATGATTGTTCCTGATTCAATGAAAGAAGTTAAAATAGTTGCATGGAAGTATGATGAGGTGTTTGATGCATTTTTAATCAAAAGAGTTAATGCTATATGTGATGTATATCATTTCTTTTCTAGCATCATACAACTTCTAGTGCAAGATTTGAAAGAATTGAACAAACTTCCATTGATAAACCCAACAAAAGCCAAGAGAGGTGAAATGTTTGTACAGTTACTCAACAGAGGTATTTCTCGTATGAGTTCTTTTCTGAAAACAAGATTGGGATAAAGATATGATATCATTGTTTGGTGTTTTTAAGCTTAAACTTTTACATCCCAGTTATATCTCGTTTCTGTCCATTCAAAAGTTTGAGAAAGTAGTTCCTGAAACAGCAAAAATCGATAAGAAGTATTTTATGTCTATAATCAAAGTGATGAACGTAGCTATGGAACGAATTTCATTGAGGAAAGCCTTAGCTTATGCAAACATTGTGAAGAAAGACATAAAGGATATTGAGTTCATGAGGATTTCTAGTAAAGGTGTATTGGAAATTCATTGTAAAGACAATTCTAACCCAATCGAATGTTATGCAAATGTTGATAGAGCAGGTCTGTCAAAGCAAACACTGGAATTGATGAACAACATGGAGATTAAAACAAATGAAGCAAAGCCAGAACAAGGCATTCTTGCTAAAAAATTCAAAGCAGCTATTGCAAAAGCATTAAGGGAGCAGGAGTTATACAAAGAGAAACCAGTTTTCACAATCAAAGAAGAACCAGAGGATTTCTTTGGAGCATGAAGACTGAAGATCAAGCTGGAGATTAAGAGGGGAGACTGAAGACAGAAGATCAAAGAATGAAGATAAAGATGAAGAAAAAGATTTTGAAGACTGAAGATATGTTGAAGACCGAAGACCATGTGAATCTTAGGGGGAGTATTGTAGATGCTTCTTAAAAGATTAACATTAGTCTTTGTGTGTCTTTTGTATTTTTGTCATAGTATAGGGACTTTTTATATAAATATGTTCCTTTGTTTTCTTGATTAGTATAAATAGCATAGATATGTTTTGTGTAGGAAGTTTTTTTGAGTGAGATTGATTTAGATGTCTTGTATCTGTTTCCTACACTAGATATTCTTCTATATGCTAATCAATGAAAACTCTATGAATTTTTGTTGATTTGCTTGAGTTGAATTGAATACTTGTGTGTTTTAGATTGAATTTTGTTCATATATCATCACAGATCGATCCATTTTGAGCTCATCACTTTTTATTAATAATTAAAAGCATGTCAAATTATCATATCATTTGATATACATCCCATAAATCATATTAATACAATAAGATTATCAAAATATGGATACCAGACTCGAATCATCCCTAGTAGCTTATGCATCCACGCCTGCACCACCTCAGCATCATCGATTACCTGCCAACTTATATGTATATAAAATGTTAGCGACGCTGAGTGAGTTCTAGTTTATGTAATAATATACTTTACTTTTGATAAAACATTTCCTTTACATTCTTACGTGATCACACATTATACGTACATCTTGATAATAATCATTTATTATCTTTCATCATTGTTCATAATCGTTCGTTTCATTCTTTCCTTCATTATTATCTTTCACTTTTATCTAGATCCTGCCATATACTATGCCCCATCATTTGTGCATGAAGCGACTACAGTCTTGGGGTCAAGCGGCAAGGATCCCGTTTCTTACGTTTCCATCAATCATGAAGACTGACCCCTTTGTGTGCATAAGACACACTGTTGAGTTGACAACCATAATGAGTTATGAACCCCTTTTAATAGGCTTGCAAGAGTTTCATTCATTCATTACGTTCCACTTTTCATTATCTTTATCTTTCACTTTCGTTACAATAATACTTTACATACATAATCATATCATACCATATCAATTCACATCATAATACATAACATGGAAATCATCATCAAAATAATAGCCCACAAGCATACATAACATAAACAAGCATAGGCCACCATAAAATATTAGTACTTAGCACTTAAATTTTATTTCCAAATTTCCAGAATAATTCTAAGTGTCCACAACACATGAGTAAGTTATACAGCGGATGAATTAAATTCTAAGTGTCCACAGCGGAGAGCTAAGGTCCACAACGGATGCCCAAATCCACAACGAACAGCAAAGGGTCCACAGCGCATGAATAAGACACTAAGTTTGTTCATAGCGGATGACTTAAAACATAAGTGTCCACAACAGACAGCCATAGTCCACAGTGGACAGTCTAAAATGCTTAAGGGTCCACAGCGGACAGTGGACATTTTGTGTCTACAACGGATAGCATAAAATCTCCAAGTGTTCATAGCGAACATGCAAAGTCCACAGCGGACATGCAAAGTTCACAGCGGATAGTACAACTGCCTAAAGTGTCTACAGCGGACGTGCATGAATTCCAAAAGTGTCCACATCGGACAAAAAATGTCCACAGCTAACGGTCTAGATCACAAGTGTCCATAGCGGACACTTAGTATCCATAGTGGATGGCATGCATAATTCTCTAAGTGCCCAAAGTGGACATACATAGCCCATAACGGACAGCATGCATAATTCTCTAAGTGTCCAAAGTGGACATACAAAGCCCACAGCGGATAGCATGTACAATTCTCTAAGTGTCCAAAGCGGATATTCAAACCCCACAACGGATAGCATGTTTCACCTGCAATCCAACTTACGCAGTTTCTAATCCCATACATCATTTTAATCTTATTCTTAGGTTAGATTAATCAGTTATACACTTAGAACACCATAAACAACCATACAACTTCATAGAAATCTTTCAAACACATATATTTTCGTAAAAAGTCATTTTAACAGTGGAAAACATAGTTTATCCAGTAACATCATTTTCAGTAAGCATATCAGCCCTGAACAACTAGAAAATCAGTAAAAGAGGGGATCAAGAACTCACCTTAAACGGCTTTCAAGTAAAACACCTTAAACCCAAGAGCCATCTGGAGTTCTAGCACCTAAACACAAGAAAACAAGCAACTATACACATAGAAACACATAGAACTCGGTCTAGAAGCTGGAATCCGACTGAAACGGAGAAGAAACACCTTAAAATATTACCTTCTTAAAGATTTCTTCCACTTCTCTCTCTAAATTCGGATGAGAGCTTCTTCTTCTTACTCTAGCCGAAAATATGCATGAGAGATGGGGTATGGATGGCCTTAACATCTTTTTGAATCCATTATGGGTAGGTTTGACCTTGTATACTTTTACCCTCTTGAATTTGAAATAATTCCCTTTTTCCACCCTTACTTTCTTTTCTTTTCTCCTGTCTAAAATTTTCCGGGCTTACAAGTCCACCCCCCTTATATAGGTTTCGTCCCCGAAACCTGTCATTCCTTAAAGAGATCTGGGTAGTGCCGTCTCATCTCTTCCACAGTCTCCTATGTAGACTTGGATCCCTTTCTGTGTCTCGCTGTACTGGTACAAGTGGAACCACTTTATTCCTTAGCCTCTTCTCTTTTCTGTCAATGATGGCCACTAGCTGCTCCACATAATTGAGCCATTCATCCACCTTGATGTCCTCGAGTGGCATGATCATATCTTCATCCGCTAAGCATTTTCTCATATGAGATACATGAAACGTCGGATGAATTCCACTTAACTCTTCGGGTGACTCCAATCGATAGGCCACCTCTCCTACTCAAGTAATGATTCAGAAAGGCCCTATATATCTCAGGCTTAGCTCTCCTTGCTTCTTGAATCGGATGATCCCTTTCCAAGGCGAGACCTTCAACATAACTCTATCGCCCACCTTGAATTTGATCGGTCTACGTCTCTTGTCAGCATACGACTTATGTCTATCCTTAGCTGCCTTCATAAAGGCCATAATCTTTTCCAACTTTTCTGTCGTAGCCTCGATCACCTCAATGCTCTCCAACTCTTTTTGCCCTATGTCACCTTAACATACAAGCGTTCTACACTTCCTACCATATAGCATCTCATATGGAGGCATACCAATGCTGGCATGATAACTGTTGTTATATAAGAACTAGGCTAACGGTAAGTGTTCATCCCAACTTTCACCAAAATCAATGACGTAATCTCGTAGCATATCCTCAAGCATCTAAATAGTTCTTTCTGACTGACCATCTGTCTGAGGATGGTAAGCCTTACTGATATGTAACCTCGTCCCCATCGCATCATGAAATCTCTTCCAAAAGTTAGATGTAAATCGAGTGTCACTGTCAGACACGATAGACAATGCTACACCATGATGAGTCATAATCTCTTTGATGAACAGATATGCCAACCTCTCAGATGAATACATCTCGCGGATCAGTAGAAAGTGAGCACTCTTCAACAGACGATCCACTATCACCCATATGGTGTCGCATCCCCTTGACATACATGGCAACTTCGTAATGAAGTCCATGGTGATGTGCTCCCATTTCAACTTGGGTATATCCAAGGGTTGGATCTTCCGGTATGGCTTCTGATGCTCCGCCTTCTCTTGCAAACAAGTAAGGCACTTACTCACATACTTCGCTAAGTCACGCTGCATTCCCAGCCACCAATAATCCTTCGTCATATATTGATACATTTTTGTAGCACCAGGATGAATTGAGTATCGAGTCTTTAGAGCCTCATCCATGATCTTTCCTTGTAGATCTCCATAACGAGGAATCCACATCCTCCCGGATCGAGTTCAAACACCGAGAGTGTTCTCACCCAACTCCGCGACTGGGCCTTTCATCCTTTCGGAGTTAATATGATCTTTTTTCAGTGCTTCATCCTGAAATTCCTTAACCTGCTTCATCACATCAAAGGTCATAACCAACTGATAATCCTTCACCTGAATCGGCTCGCGTCTCTCTTTTTGACTAAGGGCATCCGCCACCACGTTGGCCTTGCCTGGATGGTAGTGGATCTCACAGTCATTGTCGTTGATCAACTCTAACCACCTCCTTTGCCTCATATTGAGATCCTTCTGCTCGAACAAGTACTTTAAGCTTTTGTGGTCAGTGAAGATGGTGCACTTCGTCTCGTACAAGTAGTGCCTCCAAATCTTCAATTCAAAGACCACTACCGCCAATTCCAAATCATGAGTAAGGTAGTTAGCCTAGTGGGTCTTCAACTGTCGGGACACATAGGCTATAACCCTCCCTCGTTACATCAACACGCAACCCAATCCCGAATAAGAAGCATCCGAATAGACCACCAATTCTTCGTTCCCTTCAGGTAATGTCATGACAGGAGCTTGAGTCAATCTTGTCTTTAACTCTTCAAAAGCATTCTCCTGTTCTTGACACCATTCGAACTTCACCTCCTTGCGGGTCAACTTAGTCAATGGTGAAGCTATCTTGGAGAAGTCTTGAATGAACCTTCTATAGTCGCCCGCAAAACACAAGAAATTACAAATCTCAGATGGCATCTTTGGAGACTTCCATTGCATCACCACCTTAACTTTCGCCGGGTCCACCATGATCCCTTCAGGATTAGCTACATGACCCAAAAACTGAACTTCGTGTAACTAGAACGCACACTTGGAGAACTTGGCATATAGCTTCTCCCTTCTAAGCGTATCCAGCACTTCCCGAAGGTGACCAGCATGCTCTTCTTTGCTCTTTGAATAAATTAGGATATCATCGATAAACAAAATCGCTGATTTCTCAAGCATAGGCTGACACACCCAACTCACCAGATCTATAAAAGAAGCTGGCGCATTGGTTAAACCAAAAGACATCACAAGAAATTCATAGTGTCTATAACACGTATGAAAAGCTATATTAGGAATATCCTGCTCCTTCACCTTCAGTTGGTGGTAACCAGATCTAAGGTCTATCCTCGAGAACCAAGTGGCACCTTGGAGCTGATCGAACAAGTCATCAATCCTCGGTAACGAATACCGATTCTTCACTGTCAACTTGTTCAGCTCACGGTAGTCGATGCACATCCTCATGCTACCGTCCTTCTTTTTCACAAACAAGACCGGAGCACCCCACGAGGAGATACTCGGTCAAATGAACCCCTTATATAACAACTCTTGCAGTTGAGTCATCAATTCCTTCATCTCGGAGGGAGCGAGATGATACGGTGCCTGTACAACAAGTTGGGAACTAGGTATCAGATCAATTTGAAACTCAATCTCACGGTCAGGTGGCACACCAGATAAATCTTCCAAGAATATGTTAGGGAAGTCACACACAACCGGTACATCCGACATTCGTGGTAGTGTCGCATCCACATCCTTCACATAATCCATATAGGCACCCCATCCACGCCACATACACTTCTTTGCCAAAACCATTGAAATTACTTTCGGGATCGCACTAATTCTATTGCCATAAATCGTCATCGAACTCCCATCAAGCGCGGTCAATCGAATCATCTTCTGATGATACACGATATTTGCCTCATTGGCTTCTAGCCAATCCATCCCTAGGACTACATCGAATCTGCCTAAGGGCATCACGAACAACCTAGCAGAGAACCTATGGCCTTCCAACTCTAGGTCGTAATCTTCTACCATATCAGAAATCCTGGTAGACTTACCAATGACAGTTTCTACATCGAAGGGCTAGTCAGTCTTTCTACTCTTAACAGGCAACTTATTAGAGAAGGCAGCAGAAATAAAACTCCTACTAGGACCAGAATCAAATAATACAGAGGCACTAGCATCACTAACCAGAAATGTACCTGATACAACATCGAGGTCCACTCTGGCTTCCTCGCGGTTCATGGTAAAAGCTCTCGCCCTGGACTTCTGCACTTCCTTCCCTTTCTCAGCCTCTTTTCCTACCTTTGCGGTCTCAACTCTCAAACTCTTTCACTCCTGAATCATATGAATTCTTTCTCCATAGTCATAGCACCTCATCACCCCACAATCCTTCGCCATATGCTTTGCCTTCCCGCATTTGAAACAGATGTTCGACCCCTACTTACATTGACCCGCATGTTCCTTCCCAAACTTATTATACCTCCTTGTCCCTGTACCTACCGTCACCACCTTCCAGTCATTCACCCTTACCTTTTTGTTCTTGGGAGTAAAACAACCACTGCCAAATAGTTTCCCGTTCTAGTTTCTGTCACCACCGCCTTTCTTACTCACCCCCACCATAGTCACCTCCTCTCTCTCACCGTATAGTCTCCCTGGCCAGGCGGCAATCAGATGTCTACGGATATCTGTCGACAGACCCTGCATGTATCTCTTGATCTTTCTTGTCACAGGTGTCACCTGATCTGGAACCAACATCGCCATCTTGTTGAACTTGGTCATATATTGCTGATGTGTCATATTTCCTTCCTCCAACTGCAGGAACTCTCTCTGAATCTTGTCGAGTTCCCTCTGAGGACATAACTCCTCGATCACCAACTTCTTCAGTTCACTCCACCTCATCCTTCCAATCGCCCTGCTACCCTCGGCCTGGACAATATTTTCCTACCAAAAGTCAGGGCCTTGCATCTCTGGAATGCCCCATAATTGCACCCCTTTGCAGAGTCTTGCACTGCCTCCTCTTCCTCATCATCACTGGAGACAACCATCTCAGTCCCTGGTTGCTCCCCTTCCCCTAAACCTCTCTCCTCGCCCTCTCTCCTAACGGTTTTCCTCCTCTCCTCTTTCTCTTTCTTTTCATCCTTTCTCACGGCTCTAATAACCTCAGTCACCACAGACGGTAGAATCGTCTGCATGACTTGATGAACTTCCTCCACAACTGCCTCTTTCACTGAGGCCCTCAGGTTAGCACTCTCGTCACCGCCTTCATGGTGATGAAGGGCTGGCTTTTCAGGAGCCGTTTTAGCAGTCCTAGCCCTGTTCCTCTTGACACGCAACCCATCACCACGTCCACCATGACCTCCTCCTCAAGAAGCCTTTGAAGATCTACCACCAGCCATCTCCAAACACTATAAGATTCAAACACCAATGGTCATTCAAGGTAATAGCTCAGATTACGTCAAGTATAGTAAGTCCCTAATTATAGTGGACAGTTGTGATTAGCCACTTACTTTACTCTTCATTCCCTAAGCATTTCCTATCCTGACTACATCAGTATCCAAATCTACTAAGAGCACATAATTCACATAGCACGCACATAATTCCGTTTTCCATTAATTTACATGCAACGTTTACATAAAACATTTACCTGCTGGTATGTAGCTACTAGGACTGGCATACCTTTCCCTTTCTTGTCCCATTCTCAATTTATGTTTAGGTTTTGAAAATAATTTACCCAATTCTCTTAAACTTTGGCTCTGATACCAACTTGTAAGGCCCCGTTCCCGGGATGCTTACAGTTGGTCAATCATCACATAAAACATATAAAATACATCATTTTGCAGCGGAAATATAGCTTTTCATTAATAATTAAAAACATGTCAAATTTTCATATCATTTAAGTTACATCCCAAAAATCGTATTAATATAATAACATTCTCAAAATATGGATGCCAGACTCGACTCGTCCCTAGTTACTTATGCATCCATGCCTGCACCACCTCAGCATCATCGATTACTTGCCAACTGATATGCATATAAAAAGTCAGCGACGCTAATTGAGTTCTAATTTATATAATAAAATACATTACTTTTGATAAAACATTTCCTTTACTTCGTACGTGATCATACATCATACGTACATCTTGATAATAATCATTTATTATCTTTCATCATCGTTCGTAATTAGTATCAGATTGAACTTCTTTTTGTACTTACTGTACTTGTAATCAAATCAGATATCAATAGATTGTGAAGTTTGTTTACTCGTGTGTTATTCATTTCTATATTCAATGTTATCTTCCGTGATGATTACGTTCTGTATTCTTATCACAAGATCGATCTAATTGTATTGTACTAATCCTTACAACTGGTAGCAGAGCCTTGTTGCTCTAGATCGATTGATTGAAGATTGAAGAAGTGTTTTTGAAGAGTTCGTGAGCATCGTATTCACTGTTATTCGAAGTTTTCTGCTTAACTTCTGCTGATTTTGAACATTTTGAAAATGATGAAGCTGCTAAACTTGGTGTTCGTTGATTTGATGCTCTTTTGAGCTTAAAATGAGATTAATTGAATCAATTAGAGACAATTAGGATCATAATTGAACCTAAATCCCTATTTGAACACTTAATTAATCAAAATTTAATCAATTTGGTGAAAAATTAAGGCTGAAACATTCAGAATCGACGGGAACTGTTCAGGCAAATAGTTGTTTTCCATGCGAAAAGATACATTTCGCGCGAGAAGTTGAAGATTTCGCAAGAAATGGTTAAAAGTTTGTTACAACAGAATCAATTCGCGCGACAACTTTCAATTTTCGCAAAATTCAGTTACAAAAGTTTCCACGCGAAAAGTTTGCACTGTTCGAGCGAGAACATTGAAGATTTCGCGCGATAAGTTGATCATTCGCGTGAGAACTTTTAGTTTGAGGATTTTGTGAAGAATTTGATTTGCAAAGTAAGAAAAATGGCTAATCTGAAGCACATCACTACCACTTTGAATCTCGATAGTGAGATTGGTACAAGCACAAAGCCACCTCGCCTACTCAGTGAAGAAGATTACCCAGATTGGGCGTTTAGGTTTGAGAACCATGTTATATATACTGAACCCCAGATGATGAGATCTATCAATCAAGGTCCATATATTCCGGTGTATACAAATGACAAAGGTGACTTGGTTCCAAAACTTGAGCATTTATCGGATGAGGAGGACATGAAAAAGAAGGAACTTGATGATAAAGCTTATGCTACAATCACAATGGCACTTACTACTAAGATAGCATAGAAGTTTAAAGACTTTACAAAGGCTAAGGATCTATGGGATGCCATGGAAGAACAGATTATGGGAAATGAGGATATGAGGGAAAGCAGGAAAGATATGTTAAACAAAGAGTTTAATATGTTTAATCATATACTGGGTGAAACCTTGGAGGCACAAATGTCTAGATTTATGAAGCTTACAACCAAGATAAAAAGTATAGGGATCACACTGGAAAACATTGCAGTGAACAAGAAGTTGTTGAATTCACTCCCATATAGCTGGAAGAACAACTGCACTACAATCAAAAGAGCCAAGGATCTGTTCACCTTGTCCCTCGGTGATCTAATTTCTACCATCAAGTCCTATGAAATGAATAACAAACAAAGAGCTGGTAATTATATCAATTCAATGGGAGCTGAAGCATCTGCTTTGTATGCTAAAATGGCTAGTAATCCAAATTACTATGTCAGCTATTCCCAGTTGTGCCAGTAACAGCAACAAGCATCACCAGGTTATCAGGTTGTTAAGGATCAATCAATGCTTCAAATTCAACCATTTATCCCATCCTATTCTCAAAGTCAATCATCTCCACCTATACAACAATCATTTGTTGTTAATTCCCAACCCAGCAAACAGACTATCCAGATTGTAGAAGAACACCTTGCTCTATTTACCTCTTTCATGAACAGCTATGAAGCTTTCTCTACTGGAAAACTTAATACACCTAACATCATGGTTGATGATCTGCAACAAGTCAAACCAGATGATGTTGAAGAAAATGACATTAAGTATCAGATGGCAATGGTGGTGTATTGTGCCAAGAATTTTGTATGAAGAACTGGCAGGAAAGTTTTTGGTCTGAACAACTCCAGCAAAATAGGGTTTGATAAGTCCAGTTTGAGATGCAACAACTATGACAAACCCAGTCACTTTGCTAGAGAATGTACTGAGGGAAGGTCTGTTCAAGCTGACAACAGGAAAAAGATGGTAACAGTGGAGATTAAAACAAAGAAAGATCAAGCTAGTTCATCCAATAAAAAAGCATTGGTATCTCAGACAGATGGTGAGTATGACTGGTCTGATCAGTTAGAGAAACTTGATATGAAGCTATCCACTACTTTGATAGCAGAGATTCAGAGTGACGAAGATTGTATTGAAGAGAATGTTTTGGATGAGTTTGTGTCTGAAGATGTGCTTGAAGGAGTATTTGAGAAAGTGGAAGTAAAGAAGGTTGAAAGTGTCAAAGAGAAAGTTAAACTGAAAGAAAGTACTGTTGAGAATACTCCAGTCCAAGTTGAAGAATCTATTTGTGCTGATAAAGAAAGTGCTATTGAGATCACTCCAGCAACAAAAGCAGAAGAAACAAGAGTTCTAAAGGCCTTCATGGTACAAGTTGTGCCTGAACAGACAAAGAAATCAGAAGCAACCAAAGATGTACATTCTAATCTTTGTTCAGATGTTTGCATTGAAAAGGTAAATAGATATAGAGTTCATAATGAACGCCTGATATTAGAAGTTGAAAACTTCAATATCAAGCTTGTAAATATAAATCAGATGAGAAAATTCTTAAAGAAAAGATAGATGGTTTAAACAAATCTACTTACCAATCAAAATTAAATCTTCATGATAAAGAATGTAATATAAAAGATTTGACAAAACGTAATGATGAATTATATTTAAAAATTAACAAAATCAATAGGGAACTTTTATCTGCAAAATTAGTTGTTGAAAATTTTGAACTTTCATAAAAAATGGTTGAATGTATAATCAAGTCACAGATGACATAAAAGATTAATGGTGGTAAAAGTGGAGTGGGTTATGCTAACATTGCACCACCTATTAATCATGATTATACATCTTTGCCTTCATCAATTACAACTCATGATGAAGAGACCTATGGTTTAGGTTTTCAACCAAAAACAGACTTCACACTTCCAGTCAATGTTTCATTGACTATTGACCCTGTCACAAAAACTAAAATTAATATTAATAATTACAATTCTTTTGCAGAAAGTGTGAAGATAGAAGGTTTGGTTGAAGAGTGGGAAAGCGATGATGAATTAGATTTTATGGAAAATAAGATTTGTAATGAAAAACAGACTTGTAATTCATCATCTATGATAAATGAAAAATTAGAAGTGTTTGTTGATTCAAATGATTGTCCAAAAATGACAAATAAGGATAACAAACGAGAATCAAAAATGAACTTTAAAAACAAACAAAGTAAAAGTGTCACATCATCCATATCTGACTTGAAAACTGATTTCAAGAACAGATTTGTTTCTATAGGCAACATTGATAATGAGGATCATATTTTTAAACAAACAAATGCTAGTTTCTTTAAAAATAAATCTTTTATTATTGCTAACACTGTGAAACAAGATGTGTGTAGAACAGGTTTGAAAGACACTGGTCCTAATTCAATAAAGATGATTCATAAGGATAAAGTCATAAATCATGCTACATCAGCATCAATAATGAATCCAAAAGCTAGGACCAATACCTCAGTTTCTCCGAAATCATCTCGAGCAATTCAGAACGAGAGAAAGGAAAAAGAGACTGTTAAAGAATCAAAAGGCCAAGGACATACTAAGGCCAGATTCTATGATAACTATGGAAGTTATCCAAAACAGTTTGTGCAAAACATAAGAGCGCCAAATACATATAATAAAATTTGTTGTTAAGTCTGTTGGGTTCAACAATAGAATAAACTGAAGCTTACCAAATGACAATCACAGCTGAATGAAGATCTCATTGTACGAGTTCAGAGACCAAGTTGATAAACAGAAGAAAACAAATACAAGACAAAGTCCACATCAAGACCAATTAGAAAAGTCAAAATTAGGTCATGATGTAATAATAGTATAAATAGACCCATTATTGTATTTTTGCATGTGTGGTTCAAGAGTGGTTCTTGTGCGTGTGTTTCTGATGGTGTGAACCACCACCCAAGGAGAATTTCTCCTTTGGGTGGGTTTGATCTTCATCCATCTTTGTATTTGATTTCTCATTGTAATTTGTTCATCAACATCAATGAAATCATCTACTTATTATCATCTGCTTCTTGTACTTCTTTGTTTCACACACATCCACCCATCTTAATTTTGAATTTTCAGATCTGAACATGATGAATCCTAAGATCCAGGCTCATTGAATCTGAAATTTTGATTTAGCAAAATGGTATCAGAGCTGTTGGTTGCTGGATTAATGTATTTTTCAGATCTAATTTCATCTTTAACGATGTCAAGAACAATGAAGAAACAATAAAAATGAAGAAGGTCTCTATTCATCGAAACCCCATCTGTTCATCAACAAAATACAAAGAAAATCAACAAATCTGTTAATTTTGGTACGATTTGAAGATGATTAATCATGGATCTGATTACTCCTTCAAAACTCGATGCAACTTAACAAGATTAAAATCAAAGAAAGAGAAAAAGAAGATGATTTTGTTGTTCATCCAAAACCATCAACAACTCAGATGGGTTTCAAGCAAATCAGTGTTTAAACAAAACTGTGTTCGAATGCATCTAAGTCTGCAAACAAATGCGGATGCATCATAATAAATGCAAATACATCATAACAAATGCGGATGAAGCATAAAACAAATGCGAATGCATTACCAGTCAATGCTCATGCACTAATGAAGACTCAAAACAAATGCGGATGAACATCACACAAATGCGGATGATCATCAAACAAATGCGGATGTTCATTAAACAAATGGGGATGTTGTGCCAACAAATGCGGATGTGCATCATAGAAATGCGGATGGTGTGCCAACAAATGCGGACGATCATCTCACAAATACGGATGTTTTGCATACAAATGCGCATGTGTAACACACAAATACGGGTGTGTAACACACAAATGCTGATGGAACCATACAAATTCGGTTGGAACCAAACAAACGCGGATGGAACCATACCATTACGGATGAGTTACTCACCTAATGCGGCTGAGTTAATTTCAAATGCAATTCATCCAACAACATAAGATGATGATCAGATGATGAACAGTTGACAACAACAAAAGAAAAAGACATTATCATGAATGCAGATGAATGCATCCTACAGGAACATCCATTTTGAGCATTCAAAACAAAAGAAGAAATCAACTTCGGTCACGAAATCATTGATTTATTCAGGGATTTGTACAACTGTCAGACACTCCTTCTGAAGTACTTGACTTCATCGGCTGTGATGACATTTTGCACCCGTGTCTATCTACCAAGCGGAACAGTTAGATAGACTTTAACTAAGGGAAATGATCATCAAGTGAATGTGGCAATTATCATGTTATTTCAGAGATTCAAAGAGTGGAAGTGTTTTCAAGATTGATTTATGTTCCTGATGCTGTTTAGTGAAGTTCAAAGCCTCATCATATGCCTAATACATTCTAATCCTTTGAGTGTGATATGAACAGTAATCCAAAAGTACGACCCATATCCAATGCACTAAGTATTCTCAAAGAGATTCTATCCTTTGTTAGAAATATATTAGGAGAAGCTTAATCTGAGGGGGAGAACTACAGTGAACTATGTCAGAACATTAGTTGATCAAGAAAACATGTGACGGAGAAGATCTTCAAAGTTAAAGTTTGGCAAGCATCAGTTTAGGGGGAGTATTGTTGGGTTCAACAATAGAATAAACTGAAGCTTACCAAATGATAATCATAGCCGACTGAAGATCTCATTGTATGAGTTGAGAGACCAAGTTGATAAACAGAAGAAAACAAATACAAGACAAATTCCAAATCAAGATCAATTAGAAAAGTCAAAATTAGGTCATGATGTAATAATAGAATAAATAAACCCACCAGTGCATTTTTGCATGTGTGGTTCAAGAGTGGTTCTTGGGCGTGTGTTTCTGATGGTGTGAACCACCACCCAAGGAGAATTTCTCCTTTGGGTGGGTTTGATCTTCATCAATCTCTGTATATGATTTCTTATTATAATTTGTTCATCAACATCAATGAAATCATCTACTTATTATCATCTGCTTCTTGTACTTCTTTGATTCACACATATTCACCCATCTTAATTTTGAATTTTTAGATCTGAACATGATGAATCCTAAGATCCAGGCTCATTGAATCTGAAATTTTGATTCAGCAATATGGTATCAGAACAATGAGCCTGGATCTTAGGACTGTAGATGGAGGTGGTGCTGATGTAGTAGCTACAGAAGGTTCAGGTTCTGTCTGTGTAGGATTTAGAATAGCCTTGATCATGTTGGAGAAGTCTTTAGCATCATTCATCTTGTCTCGGCTAAGGACATGTATCTTTATTTGGCTAATAGTATGAATTCCATCAATGGGCATTTTTCTCAAGGAGATTGGTTCCCATAATGAAACAATGGAAAGACCATCTCTATGAATCAATAAGGACTCATCAGCATCTACCTCTAACTTCACAATATCACCCATTTAGAGAGGCACTTTCTTTCTCTTTTTTGTTCTCTTTTCTTGTGTATTCTGTCATAGGCCATCTTCAAAATTTTGACACATTTCAAAATGAACTCTAAATCATCTTCTCCCAGTTTGTTGTTCGGTGTTCTAAAGTGCCTTATGAATATGTTATGAACATAAGATTCATCCAACAGTCTTACTTCATATCCACTGAACAACCTAATTTCTGGTGCTTCCTTTCCACTCCATTTCCTTTCAATTACCAACTCATAGGACTTTTCATCACAATACATATTAGATATTGGCTTTGTCTTGTGAGTTCTAGCAACCATCTTCCTTTTTAAAGATTCAGTTGGCTTTATATTCAATTCAAGAAATATCAACTCTTCTGCTTCTCTCTTTTTCTTCTGTTCCAGAGGATTTCTGAAAGATCTATCTTTTCTTAAACTAATAGCTTTCAGAGATTTGAATTTGTTTGTCTTCTTAAACATTTTCAGAATGTCTTCAAATTCATATCCTCTATACATGGCATCATGATTGATCAATTCAAGATCTGCTAATTCCTTTAGATCTTGAATCTTCATGGAGTTCACCAGAGCAGAGTACTCTATGAAGAATTGAACAAGCTCAGAGATCCACTTCATCATGAACATGTTCCAACTACTTTCATACTTCCAGGAAATGATTTTAACATCAGTTTTGCCTTTAGGAGCATACACACCCATAATCATCTCAGAGGTGGTTAACCCTTCATGTAGCTTTAGTTGGGAGGGTTCAATGAACCATTCTGGATTCTTGTCTAACATGGGTGCCAAGACATCTTAATCCTTGGTAGTAAGTTGAACATCTTGTGGTGAAGTTCTTGTTCTTGGTTTTCTCCCTGTCACCTCTTCTTCAATAGACTTCAGTCTTTCTTTCTTTTCTTTGATTAACTTCAAAGTTACAGCCCTGAGGGAGTTTGTTTTCATGTTGCCTAGCTTTCTCTTTATGAACCCTTTCTTGGAAAAATAATCCTTCATTTCCCTGTTAGTCATACTGTAGGGATCAGGATATGCTGATTATGGTTCTTGCTGCTTTAGAGACTGAGCAGCACTTGTAGTAATTTGAGTAGTTTTAATCTTCTTCTCATAATCAGTGACAAAAGTGGGGTCAAGTAGCTTTTACTTCTTCTGCACCTCTTCAACCATTGCCTCATAAGTCATGCTAAACACTTCATCTGCCTCATATCCATGATTGATCTGATACATTGCTTTAATCATGAGATCATCTCATTGTGTTTTTTCTACCGTTTCTTCAACTGATGACTCAACCTTTGTAGGACTGTCCCTAGTCAAAGGGTCATCAACTGATGTTTCATCATAACCTCCTTCAATTTCTCCTTCTTCTGGAACAATTACCTTAAGTATGTCTTTCAGTTCTTTATCAGCCTTCTCATGTTCTTCTAAAAATTCAGCTATAGCTACAAGGCTTCTTGGATCATCTTTTTGTTTCTTAACAGGCTGTTCTTCTTCTACCATTGGTAGTTACCTTTGGCCTTCTCTGTTAAGTATTTCCTCTTTCTTGAATAATATGCAATCTAGGACCAGATATTGATGGGACAGAGGCTTCCATTTCTTGTTTCTTTCTTTCTAGTTCAAGTTTTTTAGCTTCCCCCTTCAGTTCTTCACATAAACTTCTAATCAATTCATGTTGTTCAACAGTCAAGGTGACTGCTGGAACAAGCTACATCTTCAATTCTTCTTCTATAAAAAGTGGATTCAGAGGGATTACAATAATTGGCTTTAAAGATGTTCTGATATCTTTGATGTAGTCCTCAAATTCTTCATCAATAATGAACTCACTAGAGGAGTACATATCCAGATCTTCAATAAGCTCTTTCATGACTGATTCTTCTTCAGTAGAGGGATCAGAATGCATAACCATTGCCAAACTTTCTTCACAACCTCACTATGTTCTGCTTATTGTGAGGTTTTAGCTTTTTTAGTTTTCGCATCATCTTGATCAGGCACTTCCCTTGCCACTTCTTCTTTTAACCATACAAGCATCTCTAATTCAGAAACTCTCTTGTTTAGAGCTTCAATCTGTTTATTGAGATCAGCTATGATGTCTGTTTGGATCTCAATGAGGTTTTCTTGTTCTTCTATAGCAATGGTCTGGATAGCTGTAGTATCCAAGTGACCACTGATTTCTTCTCTTGACATATCTAAGGCAGCTTTGAGTCTTCCAATCTCATCATCCTTTTCTTTCTTTTCAGAATCATGTTTGGTTCTTAGTTCTTTGAGCTCCTTTTCTTTTTCATCTAGCTCAAGAATTCTGTCATTTATGATCCCAGCCCTTCTTTCTAGTGTTTTCACCATTCTTGCAACCTTTTGTAATAACTCTAAGATCATTTCATCCTTTTCATGAGGACGGTTAGTCTTAGATTCAGTAAAGCTTTCAGAAGGTCCTTCCTCTGAGAGTATTTGTCTCTCAGACCTTTATGTAACTGGATGATCATTCTCCTCATCGGAAGATGATTCAAATAAATCTGATGAGCTGGCAGATTCACCAGACTCAACAGATGTAGCAGCAACATATGGAGAAGAAGTAGTAGGAGATACTTGATGAGTTTGGATTGGTGAAGGAGCAGGTGATGCTCAAAATGGTGATGGTATTTCTTGCTCATGTACTGAAGGCACAGTGTGAGAATCACCACCTTCATCAACTTGTGGTGACACTTGCCTCAATCTTTGTTCAACCTCCTCAGCATGCTCTTTAATAGTGTGTTGATCATGAGCAGCTGGTTGTTCTTCAATGATCTCCTGCATATCAGCATGCACATCCTCATGTGCTTGTTCCTCAACAGCTTGTTCCTTAACAATAGGAACAACTTCTTCAGCAGCTTCTTTAGGAACTTCTTCTGGGTTTATCTGATGTAACATCCAAGGAAGTAAAGGAAAGAAAGTTCCACTATAAAAGTTTCTGGGATCTCTTTTCTTGATGTACTTGTAAGACTTGGAATTATAATGAGGAATGCCCATAACAGGTCCCTCTAGTACAAGATTAAGAAAAGCTTCATTGATGAACCTTGGATACATCAGGAACATATGCCTTCTCCCTTCCTGAATGTTTGAGATTAGGCCATTGAACACATAAGTGGACATGTTGAAAGGTCTGTTAGTGCACAAGGCACAGATGGCTGATGATATGGTGATGGCGATGTCATTCCAACTAGTCTTCCTCTTAGATAAGCAATGTTGGAATAAATGAATGAGAAATCTCCATTGCATATCAACCAACCCCTTGACAACATGTTTTCCTTCAAAGCCATCTTTATAACCAATGTTGGCAAAGAAGGTCATAATATCATCTTCTTCAAGTTCTAAAGGAGTGTTGGCATCATCTTCAAATTGTAGGCACTGTCTCACAGTTTGTTCAGTGATTACTAATGTATGATCATTAGTAGTTCTCCTTGAAATAGTATTTTCACCATGAATCTCTTCTACTTCAGCTGTTCCCCGGAAAGATCTAATGAAGTTCTCATAAATGAGGGGTCTAACAGTAATAGCATGTGCCACTCTGGTTGTAGAGATGAATCTGATCATATCTCTTAACCCTTCAGCTTCAGGCACAGTATGATCAAGAAATCTACTGACATTATGGAGCTTGCTCCATGTCAGATTAGCCATGGATTCTGCAATAGATACAAATGTATTAGTAATATACTAACACTCATTATATCATATGAACATGATCATGTTTGATATTTCACATTTTGACATTTTCAGGTCAAAATTGAAAGATCAAATGTTACTGTTTTATTAGATTTTTGACCTAATTTTAATTTCAGTGACGGAGACACATTAAAGTTATGATTTATGATTAATTTTTGATCATTTTACTATTTCAATCAGCCTTTGCAGCTTAAACATTGGATTTGATTTCCATATTTTCATGGTTCGGTTCCCCTGTTCATCATGGTCAAATTAGGGTTTGAAAATCAGTTGTTCTTAGATATTCACATTAACATCCGTTTCAATGAACTTGAGAATGCCATTTAAATCCATTGTCCTTGGTTGAATTTAGGAATTAACTTAAACCTAGGGTTCTATGTTCATTCTGGTTCGACATATGAAAAAGTTTAAATCCATCGAGAATCACCTTGTTTTGATACAACTTCGGTTAAAGATCAAAATGAGATGGAATGGAGTTGTATGAACAACAGAAACACACGATTTGAGATAGTTTGGATGATAATGAATAAAAGTAAGAAAACGCTCGTCGCACTATAGCAAATGCGGAAGAACAAGTCTACCTGTCCGCATTAACTGTAGCAAATGCGAAATAACAAAACAACTTAACCGCATTTAGTGTAGCAAATGCTGAAGAACAAGTTAAACTGTCCACATCTATTGTAGCAAATGCGGAAGAACAATAAGTTGTCCGCATTAGTTACACTTGTACAAAAAAAACAGTTACCCGCATTGGTTATGTGTCTGGGTTACCTTCACTTGTATTAACCAATACTCTTACCTGCATTAATTTTTGAACTAGTCAAAAATTAATATTTTTGCAAAGGATGATTCTGACTGTTTTTGCATTGATGTTCTGATTTTTATGAATATGAGTCTTCTGTTTTGATTTTATGAAGTTTTAACCGTTGAATTGATTGTCAATTCTTGCTTGGATTGACATGTATACCCTGTGTGATACAAGTTTCCTAGTTTTGACTGATCTTGGACTTTCTGCTTCCAAATATCTACATACACTGAGATACTTATGGTATAGCTTCCACACCAACACAGTCAAACCTTTTTGTTTTAATTTTGTATAAAACAAAAAATTGTTGCAAATTTTATGTTTTTGTGAAAATTTTCTTTTAAAATTTTAATTACTCCCCCTAAAGTTTATATCCAAATTGGATAGAAACTTTAATGAATTTTTAAAATTGAAAAGAAAATATTTCTAAATTTTTTTTCTCTTATCTATACATGAAAAGAAAGTGTACCTTATTTTGGATCATATCAATCTTACCTTTCACAAGTGCAAATAGTCATGATCCTATTAATTGTAGGTATGATTCTCCTCTTAAACTCATGCTTGGTTAATATTTTAATGCATGTGATCATTATCGTGTTTTGAGTGGTTTAAACATTCAGCATCTACCTCACACTCAGAAGCATAGCAAGATCAACTACCCTCATGAAATGTATGGTAGAACTTTTTTACAGCTTGCATGACCAAGTCATTTAAATTATGAAATCTCATTTATTTTTGGGTAAGGGGGATCCTCATTGAGATTCTTTTATTTTGATCCTTATATTTATTTGATCCACATTAGGATTCTTTTTGCTCTTCACTTTGGAAGGTGATCCACTTTGGGATTCTTTTTGTTCATTCACAAGAAATGTAAGTCATCCAGATTGGATGTGTTCCACATTGGGAATCTTTTTAGATATTGACATCAACACTAAGAGCTTGTTTATCAAGATCTTTGCTCAGCAAAACAGAGGAGAAACTAATATGGGTGAATATAAGGTATCATGACCTGGTGTGTTTAGATTACTACACAAACACACATTCGAATAAGTGAAATACTTACACAACATGAGATGATGGCCTCATAGTTGAATGTGATCTTTAGTTTATCACAACATTTATCTTCTTTTCCAAGATGAGCCTACCCGCATATCAAGTAAGTCATGTCAGTTTTTCAAGATTTTTGCTGAGTCAATATTTTAGATTCAATGAGCTTGGATCTTAGGATTCATCATGTTCAGATCTGAAAATTCAAAATTAAGATGGGTGGATGTGTGTGAATAAAAGAAGTACAAGATGTAGATGATAATATGTAGATGATTTCATTGATGTTGATGAAAAAATTACAATAAGAAATCAAATACAAAGATGGATGAAGATCAAACCCACCTAAAGGAGAAATTCTCCTTGGGTGGTGCTTCACACCATCAGAAACACACGCACAAGAACCACTCTTGAATCACACATGCAAAAATGCACTAGTGGGTCTATTTATACTATTATTACATAATGACCTAATTTTGACTTTTCTAATTGGTCTTGATGTGGACTTTGTCTTGTATTCGTTTTCTTCTGTTTATCAGCTTGGTCTTTGAACTCGTACAATGAGATCTTCAGTCAGCTGTGATTATCATTTGGTAAGTTTCAGTTTATTCTATTGTTGAACCCAACAATACTCCCCCTAAAATGATGCTTGCCAAACATTAACTTTGAAGATCTTCTCTGTCACATGTTTTCTTGATCAACTGATGTTCTAACACAGTTTACTATAGTTCTCCCCTTCAAATTAAGCTTCTCCTAATATATTTCTGACAAAGGATAGAATCTCTTTGAGAATACTTAGTGCATTGGATATGGGTCGTATCATTTTTGGATTACTGTTTATATCACACTCAAAGGATTAGAATGTATTAGGCATATGATGAGGCTTTGAACTTCAATAAACAGCATCAGGAACATAAATCAATCTTGAAACACTTCCACTCTTTGAATCTCTGAAATAACATGATAATTTCCACACTTCAATTGATGATCATTTCCCTTAGATAAAGTCTATCTAACTGTTCCGCTTGGTAGATAGACACGGGTGCAAAATGTCATCACAGAAGATGAAGTCAAGTACTTCAGAAGGAGTGTCTGACAGTTGTACAAATCCCTGAATAAATCAATGATTTCATGACCGAAGTTGATTTCTTCTTTTGTTTTGAATGCTCAAAAAGGATGTGCCTGTAGGTTGCATTCATCCGCATTCATGATAATGTCTTTTTCTTTTTTGTTGTTGTCACCTGTTTATCATCTGATCATCATCTTATGTTGTTGGATGAATTTCATTTGAAGTTAACTCAGCCGCATTAGGTGAGTAACTCATGCGCATTGGTATGGTCCCATCCACATTTGCTTGGTTCCATCGAATTTGTATCGTTCCATCCACATTTGTATGGTTCCATCCGTATTTGTGTGTTAGACACCCACATTTGTGTGTTACACATGCGAATTTGTATGCAAAACATCCGCATTTGTGAGATGATCATCCGCATTTGTTGGCACACAATCCGCATTCGTATGATGCACATCCGCATTTGTTGGCACAACATCCGCATTTGTTTGATGATCATCCGTATTTGTGTGATGTTCATCCGCATTTGTTTTGAGTCCGTCAGTGCATGAGCATTAACTGATAATGCATCCGTATTTGTTTTATGCTTCATCCGCATTTGTTATGCTGTATCCGCATTTTTTATGATGCATCCGCATTTGTTTGTAACTTAGACGCATTCGAACACAGTTTTGTTCAAACACTGATTTGCTTGAAACCCATCAGAGTTGTTGACGGTTTTGGATGAACAGCAACATCGTCATCTTTTTCTTCTTTCTTTGATTTTAATCTTGTTAAGTTGCATTGAGTTTTGAAGGAGTAATCAGATCCTTTTTGATTTTCTTTGTATTAATCATCTTCAAATCGTGCCAAAATTAACAGATTAGTTGATTTTCTTTGTATTTTGTCGATGAACAGATGGGGTTTCGATGAACAGAGACCTTCATTTTTATTGTTTCTTCATTGTTCTTGACATCGTTAAAGATGAAATTAGATCTGAAAAATACATTAATCCAACAACCAACAGCTCTGATACTATTTTGCTGAATCAATATTTCAGATTAAATGAGCCTGGATCTTAGGATTCATCATGTTCAGATCTGAAAATTCAAAATTAAGATGGGTGGATGTGTGTGAATCAAAGAAGTACAAGAAGTAGATGATAATAAGTAGATGATTTCATTGATGTTGATGAACAAATTACAATGAGAAATCAAATACAAAGATGGATGAAGATCAAACCCACTCAAAGGAGAAATTCTCCTTGGGTGGTGGTTCACACCATCAGAAACACACACACAAGAACCACTCTTGAACCACACATGCAAAAATGCACTAGTGGGTCTATTTATACTATTATTACATCATGACCTAATTTTGACTTTTCTAATTGGTCTTGATGTGGACTTTGTCTTGTATTTGTTTTCTTCTGTTTATCAACATGGTCTCTGAACTCGTACAATAAGATCTTCAGTCGGCTGTGATTATCATTTGGTAAGCTTTAGTTTATTCTTTTGTTGAACCCAACAATGTGTGTGGAAAGCCAAATCACGTGGCTAGAAATTGTCATTATCAACATCAGTTAACAAGCAAACATAAATTTCATAATTCAATTGCAAACAATAGAAAATGTTTCTTTGTAAATGCAAATTTAAAAAGGAATTTAAATCAATCAAATGTGTTTGCTAAAAATAATACTGATTTAAACAAAGGAAAGACAAAAGTAAAATCAGTACAAGTTGATGATAACAATTTCACCACACTATCAAACAAACAAGTTCAAAGGTGGAAAATTAAAAACAATTCACCTAAGTCTATTGTTGTTGAAAAATGCATTTTTGATGACAAAAGAGATATGATATTGCAAAATGTATCATATTTAGATGAAAACATAAAGCTCAAGTCAATCATGGCTTGGGTTCCTAAAAATGAATAAATTTGTCCAACTGTGCAGGAACAACCAAAACAAGCTATCAACATTGTTTGGCATGTAGATAGTGGTTGTTCATGGCATATGACAGATAATATATCTCTGTTAAATAACATACAACCATACAACGGAGGATATGTTATCTTTGCAAGGGACAAAGGAGGTAAGTTTACAAAGAAAGGTACAGTGGCAAATGGTGTATTAAGCTTTGAAGATGTTAATTTTGTAGAGGAACTCAAAGATAATTTGCTTAGTGTCTCTCAAATTTGTGAAAAAAAATATTCAACACATTTCACTAATAAAGAATGTCTTATATTAAAACCTGGCTTTGTAATTCCCGATGAATGGATTTTATTGAGAACTCCGAGAGACAAAGCACGTATTTACTTGATATGAATGGTTCACATTCATTTGTAACTGCGTCGTGTTTGTTATCTAAAGCCTCGGAAAGCGACACATTGTTATGGCATCGTCGTCTTGGTCATGTAAATGATAAAACTATGATCAAGTTGGTTAGAGGAAATCATGTTGTTGGCCTACCTTTGAAAGAATTTTAACTAATAGACCATTGTCTATCATGTTCTAAAGGAAAATAACATAAACTTCCTCATAAACCAATTGCTCATACTCAAATTGACTCTATTCTCTAATTGCTACACATGGATTTATTTGGTCCTGTAAATGTTTTGAGTTTGGGACGTCATGCATATTGTTTGGTTATTACTGATGATTTTTCTAGCTTTACATGGGTTTTCTTTTTAGCAACCAAAGATGAGACACCTCATTTGCTGATGAAATTCATGACACTTGTGGAAAATCAGATGGACAAAATAGTTAAATGCATATGCAATGGTAATGGAACCAAATTCTGTAATCGTATCTTGAACGAGTTATGTGATTCAAAGGGGATAGCAAGACAATACAGTTCTACAGGAACTCCATAATAAAATGGAGTTGCTGAAAGATGAAACAGAACCTTAATTGAAGCAGCTAGAACTATGATATCAGCAACCACATTAACTTCATTCTTTTGGGCTGAAGCTGTTAACACTGCCTGTTATGTACAGAATCATGTTTTAATCAATAAATAACAAAATATGACTCCTTATGAAATCTTTTTCAGACATAAACCCAAAGTCAAATATTTCAAAACTTTTGGATGCTGTTGTACTTTGTTAAACATATCTGATAATAAATCAAAATTTGATGAAAAAGCAGATGATTGTTATTTTATTGGTTATGCAGCGAACAAAGTAGCATGTCGGGTTTATAATAAAAGAACTAAACAAATAATTGAGTCATTTGATATTGATTGGCACGAATCTAACAAAACAGATGCAAGTTCTGCACCTTCCTGGGTTTATGATTATGCTTCTTTATTTGAAACATTTAATCAAAAATCTGTTGTTTCTACAGCTAATCCACTTTTGACATCCTTAATTCATGATATCTCTGCTGATAATATTAGATCTACGTCTTCTCAAGCAAAAGGTATAGCTTCAGATATACCTTCTTCTTCAAGTGTTGCACCTATTCCAACTTCTATTTTTGAAATGGATTTACCTCATGATGATCCAGTTGTTGAACAAGCTCCACAAGTTTCAAATTAGAGTTTCTCTTCTACTCAAGATGATCCAATTGATACAATTCAAGTACCATTTGAAGATCTTTCTGTCAACAATGATATTCAAGATGAAGATATTGTTTATCAACCTGAAGGAGGGAGCACTGCTGATGAAACCGTTGGACATATGTCTAACTTAGATGATGTTATCACTGAAGATGCTATACCATAGTTGAGAATTCATAGAAACCATCCAACAGATGCAATCATTGGTCCATTATCATAAGTGTCAGAACTCGAAGTCAATCAGGAGGTATAAACACATGTTTATATTCATGTTTTATATCTCAAATAGTGCCAAAAAATGTTGAAATGGTATTAAAATAAAACAGTTGGGTAGAGGCCATGTAGGATGAACTGATGCAATTCAAAAAGCTGAATGTTTGGCATCTGTGTGAATTGCCAAAGGGTAAGTTGCCAATCGGTACGAATAGATTTTTAAGAACAAGAGGGATTAAAAGGATGTGATTGTTCGCAAAAAGGCTAGACTTGTTGTTCAAGGATTCTATCAAATTGAAGGGCTTGATTAGGAATAAGTATACGATCTTGTTGCAAGACTAGAAGCTATACGAATTTTTCTGGCATATGCTTCATTCAAAAACTTCAAAGTTTATCAAATGGATGTCAAAACTGCATTCTTGTATGATGAAATGAATGAACAAATCTATGTTTGTTAACCACCAGGTTTTGAAGATCCAGAACATCCAGACTATGTTTACAAGTTAGATAAAGCACTTTATGGTTTACACCAAGCACCTCGAGCTTGGTATGCCACTCCCACTGAACATTTACTTGCAAAAGGTTATACACGAGGTGCAATTGATCAAACTTTATTCATACGAAAGACTGGTGATGATCTGATTCTAGTTCAAGTTTATGTCGATGATATTATCTTTGGATCTACCAATGATGATTTATGCAAGGAATTCGAAGCAGTCATGAAGAAGAAATTTGAGATGACTTCTCTTGGAGAAATGGCGTTTTTCTTGGGTATCCAAATTAAACAAGATGAGAAGGGAATACTGATACATCAAGAAAAGTATATTCACAGTATCCTGGATAAATACAAATTCCAAGACTTCAAGACAGCTTCTACTCCTCTGTCTTCTTGTCCTACTTTGACTCCATATCTCACGGGAGAAGATATTGATCAACATATGTATGGATCAATGATCGGATCTCTGATGTATCTCACTACAAGTATACCGCACATCATGTTTCCAGTTTGTTAGTGTGCACGTTATCAAAGTAATCCAAAGGAATCTCACATGAAAGCTGTCAAGAGGATTTTTAAGTATCTCAAGGGTTAACCAACACTCAGCCTTTAGTATCCTAAAAATTTTGATTTCAATTTATTTGCTTACACTGACAGTGATTATGCAGGAAGTAACATGGATAGGAAATCTACTACAGGCGGTTGTCAAATTCTTGGCAATAGGTTGATTTCATGGCAATGCAAGAAACAGTAGACAGTATCCACTTCAACTGAAGTAGCTGAATATGTGGCTGCATCAAGTTGTTGTTCACAAATCATTTGGATTCAACAATAACTCCTTGATTATGGTCTAAAAATTTATGATAGAAATCTTTTGTGATAATATTGCAGTTTTAAACATTATGAAGAATCCAATCCAGCATTCAAAGACAAAACACATAGACATCCGCATGTATTTCATTCGTGACTGTTTTGAATGCAAACTTATCCATTTGGAATCAATTTCCACAGATGACAACATTGCTGATTTGTTTACTAAGGCATTTGATCATTCCATATTTGACTTTTTAGTTAAATCTTTGGGCATGATTAACTTTAGTTAACTTTTATTCTTACATCCTTTACAAATTATTTTTCTTTATTTTTAGTTAAAATTGCTCTTTTCTGTTTAGATAATCATAATTTTAGGAGGAAAAAAATTGAAAATACTTAAAAAAAGATTTTGTTCATAGGGGAGTAAAAGTTTGAAGAAAAGTACAAAAAGATTTTGATTTTAGTTTGAAGAAATGTACAAAAAGATTTTTATTTACAAAAACTTGAGAAATTAAATTTTCAAGAGTTTACAGGAAATGATAGTACGTTTCTTGATTTTGAATCATTGCATCCTAAGGCTTACAAGAAGCTGACTTGGATTATGTTTGATATGTTCATAGGCTGGACATTCAAGAATGAAAAGCACTATGTTCTGTGATGCACTAAAAGTAACTATCTATGATTAAAGTGGGTAACTCATCAAGATTTTGTGGTAACTTTGATTCCATGCTAAAACAGACTGAGAGTTATAGACTGGTCATACTCAAGCCAGTTACAATCTGATTCAGTTTCTTTCAGATATTGTATATGTATGCAAAAAATAAAAAAAAAAATCATGATACAAAAATAGATATACAAATGAAAAGAAAATACAATAGAGAAAAACAAACAAAATGAGCAAAAAGAAGCCAAAAGGCCATATAGGAATAAAAGATGCCAATGAGCACATCAATAAAAGATATGTCATAGACATACATACTATATGATAAATATTTTTCCATTTTGAGAATATGTTCTAACACAGGAGGCAAAATCAAAAGATGGGGCATGTAAGTTCGACTTGGCATGTAAGTCCTAAACGTCTCGCGCGGGCAAAAACATAAGTCCGACTGGCTGTTAATAAGTCCTAAAATTAGTTAATATTCTGTGTTCAGAAACGTTTCTCAGGCTAGTTATGCTCATAATATATATTATATTAGAAAATTCTTTTTGAAAAGGCTGATCAGAAGTGAAAGGTTTAAGTCAAATTGGGGTGACTTGAAATCTCAAAAGTGTCTTGAAGTTGGATAAGGTTCTATAGGATTTTTGATTATGGGACACACTGAAGACATATACTTTAATCAAAACATGATAAATATCAAAGCTTAAGTGTCAAGTAAACTTGAAGTCTAAGTTTAAACTGGACTCAATATATTGACAATCAACATAACCAGTTACATTTATAATAAAGCTGGATGATGTTAATGATCAACTTCTAAAATATGATCCTGTACTTGAAAATTATCAAAAATAGTTATTGTGTCAAATTGATTTTTGATTTTTGTTTTTTGTTAAAAGAGTATTTTGTTTACTTGTTTTAGTTTTCATTTTACAAAATGTTCAAAATTAAGGGTGTTAGAATAATTATAAACATTTTGTTAGACACAATCTTTTTCATAACATATAAGAAGGCTCAATAAGATCATTGAAATTCAATAAAAAGTAAAAATTAAAAATAATAATAATAAAATAATTTTTCAAAAAAAAATTAACATTTCCCGCGAAAGGTTCACATCACGCGAAAAGTTCATCAAGCAAGAACCCTGACTTCTCGCTCGAGAAGTCAGAGTCTTATTTAAAGCACAGTGTGCGAAAAGTCAAGTATTCACACAAACTTACTCTAAAATTTCACTCTCAAATTCTAAGTGTTGAAAGTCTGTCCAAATAGAAAACTTTGTTCAATGTGATCGCCCATTGATTCTTAATCACTTGCTAAGGTATATAGACATTAATGACTTCGATTTGAATGTGTTTGAAATCTGTCCGAAACTTAAAAGACTTAAAACATGTTAAAATTGAACAAATTAATCACAATAAACCTTAATAATGACTTAATCGACACCTATGAAACATGTTTTAATGTCTAAAACCCCTTGAAATTAATAGATTGAAAATTTGAAGTGCAACAGACTTTTTGTGTGCGAAAAGTACTCTGCATATGAACAGATGCGAAAACTTAACTTGTCACATGAGAAGTTAACCTCTGGTCAAATTCAAATTCAAGTGATAACTTGACTTGTCGCATGAGACTTGACTTATAGATTTCAAGCGAGAACTTGGAGTTTTCATGCGAGAAGTTCAATATTTCAACTAGTGATACAAGCAGGGATCCGAAAACTGCGCTAAGACTATCCAAGGTGATGTTTTCTGAGATGCAGAAGAATGTTATTGCTACGATGGAGAAGAAGTTCATTATGTACCCCAGATTTCTTCAGATGATAGTGAGTGCTACTCATGCTGAGCTAGCAGTCTCTGATTCATCCACATAAATGGTAATGACGATAAAGAAAGACATATTCACCTATCTTATGGGTTCACGAGGGAATGCTTGGGATGGTTCCCATTTTGCCAAGTTGGGAAGGTTTGTTGATGATTTCCAAGCTGAGGCTAGACCAAAAGAGACTGATACTCTTCATGTTCATAGAGATGTTACAGCTGGTACATCTACATCTTCTGCTCAAGCTACAGAAGTTGATACAGCTGGTCCATCCATGAGTACTGCTACCAGATCTTATGTTGATGCTGAGATAGATTCATGGTTCACTAACAGTGAGAGTGAGACTGACAGTGATCATATCGGGAATGTTCCATATGTTATACAAGAATGTCCCATAGTGTGAGAAGCTCCTGGAAAACGCACTACTGAGGAACGTGATTCTGATTTTGTTCCCGAAGAAACTCCAGTGTCTGGGGGGAGGAGAAAGAGAATGGCTAGAATAGCGGTGAAGTCCTCGTGGTAGGGGTAGATGACGTGGCGTGTTGAGGAAACGTCAGACTCTTGTGACCACTGAGTCGATTGAAGAGGAGGTTATAGTTATTGAGACTCCTATCACAGTGAGTGAGGCAAAACCAACTGAAACACCATCTGAGTTGCCCACTTCTACTGCTGATATTATGAGAACTCCTCCGAGAGAACAAGTGGATGATGAGACAATTGGTATGGAAGACATCATAAACACACCTCCTGAGCTGAGACATGGTGCTAGTACGTCAACTAGTTCTCCTACACGTATTACACTTGAGAATCGTGTATGTACTTTGGAGAGGGAAATGTTTGAGAAGACTCAGGCAATTGATGAGTTACAGAGGCAATTAACAGAAAACGATGAAAGGATTAAGGGTCTAGAACATCAGCATACATTTATCTTCAGCTATGTTTAGATCGTCGAGCAAAATCTGAGGGAGTTCATTTCAAGTGGGTCATTTCAGTTTTCTCAACAACTGAAGTAGAAGAGAGTAGTGGAAAATAATCTGCTGGTCCTGAACCTACTAAAGATCCTATAGTATCTACTAAGCTTCCTGTTGATCCTATTGTTTAGGAAAGGACAACAGAGACTGCTGATGTTGGTCAAGAGTCATCCTTCACAGATGTTCATATGACTACTAAGGACCAACCTGTAGTTAATACTAGAGAGGCGTTTGTAGAGCCAAAGCATATGATGCCTATTCCAAATCTAGTTTAAGATAAGAATGAAGGGTTGGATTTGATTGATTATGATTCTTATGATGATGAGAATGAAGTGGATGATGATGATAATGGTGATGATGGTGATGAGGGAGATGATGATGATAAGAGGGATGATGGTGATGATGATGATCAGGGAGGTGATATGGGTTTACAGCTATTGGTAATACTGGATCATCGGGCACTGACAATGTCTCCAGACCAAGTCCTGAGGATACAGTTGATTACACACCATTAGACCCTGAAACTGAGGCTACGTATGAGAAGGAGTTTAATATATTCAAGCAAAGTCTGATTGCTGGGGAGTCGGAAGAAGATTTTGGTGTATTTGATGATTTGGAAGAAGGAGTGGAATTCACAGATATATTTGGAAACAGTCTTAAAGACTTGTTTACAGATACATTGATTGAAGAAGGTGAGATCGTAGGGGAGTCGAGCAATACGCAAACAACTGACAAGACCGTAGATGTTATGGGTCAAGGTGTTGTGCATCAGGTCAGTAACTTAACAGTTAGTGCTCCTCCTCCACCAACTTATATTCATACGCTGAGGCATTAGAAACATTTCACAAGGTATGGAAACTTAGAACCCATCATTAGTTGGGCATACAATCAAGAGAAAAAGATGTATATAGTGAAGAGGAAGGGTGTAGCAATAGAGTATTTTCAAGACGAACACAATTTTCATACACTCAGAGCATCAAATTTATATGCTATGGGTCGTGTTCCGTTCATTAACCCGAGCAATTACAGCAAGGCGAATTGGATACAAAACATGATTTGGAGGCAGAGCAAAACTAACTTTGATGAGTTCAAAACTGCTAAATCTAAAGTCATTGAAGATGAGACCTAGATTGACCCAAACACAAACAAGCCTATGAAGATAAGGGTTTACAAGCATCTGGGGTATGCTATGAAGATTCCTATTCACACACCAGTGCCAGTTAATAGCTTGTCTAAGCTTAAGGGGTGGAGTTGTGAAAAAGAGACGGGTCACGCGTTGATTGAATGTGAAGACAAAGAGTACCATATCATCGACCCTGTGGATTTGCTATAGTTTGGTAAAGAAGATTTGATGAAGTTGTAGGCATGTCCAATTGCAGTTGATGAATCTGTACACTTCATAGCAAAACAGTTCGGTTGGATGATTACGAAGGCCCTGAATAACAAGATGTACGCATATGGAGGAAGCTATCAGGTTGCAAACGTGGACTTCTAACAACATTAATTTACCAAGCCTTGGGGAGATTGTTGGAGTTGAACCTAGAGGCACAGGAAATCAAAATCAAGATGAAATCAAGATGAAGATCAAGATCAAGTCCATGCGAGAACCAAGAGTTACCGTGCGAAAACTGCTTCTCGCGCGACAACTACTAGTCGCGCGAGAACTGATGTTTTCGCGCAAGAACTTCTTTTTGTATATAAATAGAAGTTTAGCTTTGCAATTAGATAGAACATTGATAGAGAGATTTTTTAACTTTCCTGATTTATACTTACTATACTTGTAATCAAATCAGAGATCAATAGATTGTAAAGTTTATTTACTCATGTGTTATTCATTTCTATATTCAATCTTATCTTCTGTGATGATTACATTCCGCATTCTTATCACGAAATCGATCTAATTGTATTGTACTGATCCTGACAAAGGTCCACAGCAGACGACCAAATCCACAACGGATGGCAAAGGGTCCACAACGCATGAATAAGACCCTAAGTTTGTTCACAGCGGATGACATAAAACATGTTAAGTGTCCACAGCGGACAACCATAGTCCACAGCGGATAGTCTAAAGTGCTTAAGGGTCCATAGTGGACAGGCAAAGTCTATAGTGGACATGCAAAGTCCACAGCGGATAGTACAACTGCCTAAAGTGTCTACAGCGGACGTGCATGAATTCCGAAAGTGTCCACAACGGACAAACAATGTCCATAGCTGACAGTCTAGATCACAAGTGTCCACAGCGGACGGCATGCATAATTCTCTAAGTGTTCAAAGCGGACATACAAAGCCCACAGCGGTGTTGCTGAAAGGTAGAATCAGACCCTTGTTGACGCAGCAACAACTATTCTGATTGAGTCAAAGCTTCCAATTGTTTTCTCGGCAGAAGCTATCAATTGTGCATCCTATGTACTAAACATGGTTCTTATTGTGAAAGAAAAAACAAAGAATCCTTATGAGCTTCTTCGTAAAAGGGAACCCTTGATTGACTTCTTTCGTCCATTTGGTTACTCATGTACTTTGCTGAATACTCAAGCACATAAGTCAAAGTTTGGTGCTATCTCTGATGAATGTTTCTTTGTTGGCTATTCTACTTCTCAAAAGGCGTATCAAGTGTACAACAAAAGAATACATATTATGTAGAAATCCTTTTATGTTGATTGGCAGGTGTCTAATTCACCAAACATGGGGTCTGACCCAGAATGCTTTTATGACTCCAACACTATCTTCAAATAATTCAATCTTCCAGTATTTGATGATGATGTCACTCCTCCAATCAATATGCAAATCATTCTTCCACCTGAACCTCTTCCATAACTTCCAGTTGATCCTCCACTCCACCTCTATTTGATGTTCCACCTACACCTCCTACATCTTCACCACAGCCAATTCCTCCATCACAACCAACTTCACCATCACAACTATTTCAAACTGCATCCTCATTTCAATCCAACCCATTAACCCTTAACACCAAATTCAAAACCTTAAACGATCACCCAAATGATTACATCATTGGTTCCATTACTGATGGTGTGACGACTTGGAGTCAATCTGGATTGATAAATGAATGTCTCTATACATGTTTCTTATCCCAAACTGTTCCCAAAAATATCTCATCAGCACTTCAAGACTAAAGTTGGGTTGAATCTATGCAGTTGGAGCTTCAATAGTTCAGGAAGTTGAAAGTTTGGGAGTTAGTTGATCTTCCCCCAAACAAATATCCTATCGGTACCAAATGGGTATTCAGGAACAAGGCTGATGATTGAGGTGTGGTAATTAGGAACAAGGAGGAAGGAATCGACTACACTAAAGTGTTTGCTCCAGTTGTCCGCATTGAAGCCATCAGAATCTTTCTTGCTCGCGCTGCTCACAAAAACTTTAATGTTTTTCAGATAGACGTGAAGTGTACATTTCTCTACGGGAATATTGATGAGGAAATTTATGTTTGTCAGCCTCCAGGTTTCGACAATCCAGATTTTCCAGAAAAAAGTATATAAACTTGATAAATCCTTATATGGATTACATCAAGCTCCTCATATCCGGTATGAAACACTGACACAGTATCTGCTCAGCAAGGGTTTCTCTCGTGGAACTATGCATATGACATTATTCAAGAAGGAGGTTGATGGTGAGATGTTGATTGTTCAAGTGTATGTTGATGATATTATTTTTGGGTCGACAAACGAGAAACTATGTAGAGAATTTGAAGAAGTGATGAAGGATCGCTTTGAAATGAGCATGATGTGGGAGATGTGCTTTTTCTTAGGGTTGCAGGTTGAATAAAATCCTGATGTATTCTTATTCACCAAGAAAAGTACATTCAAGAGATTCTCAAGAAGTTCAAGATGGATGATGCTTCTCCAGAACTTACTCCATTCACTGCTTAAACCTGCTTAACTCCAGATGATAAGGAGATATCCCTGGATGCTCATCGCTATCATTCTATGATAAGATCTCTCATGTATCTCACAGCTAGCCGTCCAGATATTACATTCGTCGTGTGCTACTGTGCCCGTTTTCAAGCCAGCCCAAAAGAATCATATGAAAAAGCTGCTAAACGCATCTTTTGTTACTTAAAGTGTTCTTCTTGTTTGGGTCTTTAGTATCCAAAAGGAGGGAACTTTGATTTACATGCTTATTCTGACAGTAATCATAGTGGTTGCAGGATCAACAGGAAATCCATCACTGGTGGATGTCAATACCTCGGGGATTGTCTTGTTTCAATGCAAAGCAAGAAGCAAACAACAGTATCTCTATCTACAGGAGAGGCGGAATATGTTGCTGCATCAAGTTACTACTGCCAATTGCTTTGGATACAACATCAGATGATGGAATATGGAATCAATTTTCTTCATACACCACTCTTTTGTGATAATGAAGCTGTTATTGGAATCGTAAAAATCCAGTTCATCATACTCGTACCAAGCACATTGAAACAAGGAATCATCCAATCCGAGATGCTCGGGAAAATGGTTTCATTAATATTATTCCTATTGACACAAAGAATCAAAGAGCACATCTTTTCATAAAAACATTTGATAAACTTCATTTTTATGAATTGATTTCAATGCTGGTTTTAATATCCTTTTGAAAACTCATTTCATAACAAATTGTGTAAATATTGTAAATAACTCTTTTGTTCATTTTTTTAATAAACTCTTTGTGAATAACTTCTGTGTCCCATATTCGTTCACTTCTTTGATCTTTAACAAAATATGAGAAACAGAAATTTCTATTACATGGCAGTTAAAAAGAAATTTTAGGGGAGAATACATATTAAACTCTTAAGTTTTTCAATTTTGTCTTTTCAGGAACCCCGAGAAAAATAAGTTTGAAGGAGGTCAACATCCTTGTGTTGGGATATGCATGGTAGGCTCAGCCCGAAAACAAAGTAAACTGTAATCGTGTAGCTAAATTAAAGTTGAAGAACTTGGTGATAAGGATTATCCTCTTGACATTTTGGCCTGCACAAAGTTACAAGTCCTTGTCAAAATGGGTTGAGATTTTCCAATCTCTTCTTTGATATTCCCAAAATCTCCTTATTCCCAAGTCCTGAATGATGCTTCTTGTTAGCACAATAAATGCTTCTAGTCTAGCGCTTCAGAAAAGTCTTTCAATTGAAGCTTCTTGTTAACTCTTCAGATGTATATCTCATGCTTATCTCCTCTGCTATGTATAAACATTGACCTGGAGTGATGATCTCCTTTGTTATACGTGAGTATAGACCTGGAGCTCTCATCGGCATGTTCTGATGATCTTCTTTGTTATACATAAGTATAGACCTGAAACTCTCATCAGCAAGTTCAGATAATCATCTCCTCTGTTATACGTAAGTATAGACATGGAGTTCTCATCACCGGTTCCCCAAAATAAAGGCAAAGTGATTGTTAAATTAAGATCATTGTTGAAACCTCAAAAGAAAATCAAGTAGAGTTAATCATATTGCTCAATAAACCATGAGGACTGTATAAGTACTTTGCCAAATATCTGTGGGGACCAAGTCATTAGAGTTTCTAAAATTAAACCAAACATGATAAAGACAGCTGTAGATTACGTGTTTAAAAGAATAAGGCATGGGCTTAAAAGGACAAACATATCGGCAATCCCGCCAATCTTTGACTCTTTGGAACAATTTCTTGAAAAAGAAGTGTCTATATCCTTTTATTCTTAATTTTTATCTTATTTGTTATTCTATTCTATTTTATTTTATTTTATTATCTTCTTTTATTTTAGTTTTCTCTTGTTTTTTGTTTTAGTGATGGTTTTTTGAGGCGAATTTTTTGTGAAAGCTTAAAATTTAAAAATTTTCAATTTTTTTAAATGTTAGGTCTCAGTGAAACTATGTTTTGCTGTCTCTTTTGCTAAGCGAATCTATAGATTTGCTGGCACATATGCTAAGATTTGAGTAACATGATTTCAAAAGTTATGACGAGCTAAACTATAGTTTCGCTTCAGGCAAAACTTGGGTATTTATATAGAACAATGTGAGATTAATTTCTCACTTTTGTGTTTTGATGAAACTAAGCCCTAGTTTCTGAGCTATTCAAAACCTTTTAGTGTTGATTTCTGGAGCGATTCTGTGTCACTAAGTCTCGGGGTGGGTGTTTCGAACTCATTCAACCGCTTTAATCATGCTTTTAGCTGATGCATTTGTGTTTCGGTTTGATTCGTTGGTTTGAAGTTTTGCTGATTCGATCAGCGAAACTGGGTGTTTAAACAGCGAAACTGAACGAAAGTTCAATGTTCCGAGCGAAACTGTCTAGTTATGTTGTCCACACGTACTTGATAGTTTTGCTAGGACAGTTTCAGCGAAACTACAAATTCGCTCGGACACATGATTTTGTGTCTGAGTCACAGCGAATCTATACTTTCACTCTTGAGAAACTATACCGAAACTACAGTTTTGTCAGTAGTGAAACTGTTGAACACTCTGAATTTTTTTATATTTTGTTTCAATTCATTGTTAATTCATATATCAATGCTTTAACTAACCCTCTTCTATTTATTTTCTTATATTGATGGCAAACTTGATGTTTGATGAGAGAACAAACATTTTAGTATTACTGGATGACAGCAACCCGAAGGCCGTTGGATTTAGAGATTGCATCAAGTGGCTGAAGCAGTCCCCAATTAGTTATGCTATGTCTCACATGCCCACTATCTATGATCTTCATGTAAAAGACTTTTGGAGAACTGCAGAGTATGACCTTGGGTCGAATCCACATCGGATTACTACAAGAGTCCTTGGCCACGACCTTGTTGTTAGTGTTGAGACTATGGCCAGAGTATTGAAGCTGGAGGAATATTGTAGGGATGAGGCGGTGCTGTCTGATGTAGAAGTGTTAAATGCATTTAGAAGCATCAGGTATGAAGGACCTTCTTTGGGCTCAAATAAAGAAATCAAGAAGTCCCTTCTATCTAAGGAATAGAGATACATTGCACATGTATTCATTATGTGCATGGACCATAGGAAAGGAGGGTCGGATGGTCTAAATCAACACTAGGCAAGGGCTATGATTGTATTTTGCAGGGGACAGAAGGCCAACATTGCTAAGTTGATCTTTGATTGCATGACCGAAAATATAATGGCTTTGAAGAAAGATAAGTGGTTGTTGTATCCAAGATTTGTGCAGATGTTGATTAATGATTTGAAGCCAAATCTGCCTAGACATGGAGAAATTAAGAGACTGGTGCAAATGATTACCAGAACATTTGCAGACTGCTCGGTTATAAGGCAAGACTTCAGTTGGAAGATATGATACCTTTGGGAAAATATGTACTCTGCTGATAGATGGAATTACATCAAATGGTTGATTGAAAATTAAAATAAAAATGTAGAAGAAAATCAAGAAAAGCAAGTTGAGGCCACAAAGAAGAGAAAGAGATATGCTAAAGACAAAGAGTATAATTTAGAAGATGAAATTAACGAGGTTGAAGAGGAAATAAGGGTTCAGAGGGAGAAACAGACAAAGAAGTGTAACATCCGGAAAGTTACAAAAAAAAAAAAGAAAGGAAAAGAGAAGTATAAAGAAAGAAAGGTGAAATAACCCAAGTTAAGGGGTTAAAGTTGTGCAAGAGGCAAACTTTATTATAATTATGTTTAAAAGTTGGGCATGGCCGCCCACTCCCCCTGCTCACCAACTGCTTCGACTGCAGAAAAGAAAAAGAATAGAGTTTCAATCGGTCTTAGAGAGAAGAAGAGGAAGATCAACTTGAAGGTTAGTTTTTTGTGTGTTTAGTTCGGTTTCAGCTGAATTTTTAGCTTGTGGACCGAGTCTTATGTGTTCCTCTGTGTTCGGTTGGGTGTTTTTGGTCTGTTTAGGTGTTTGAACTCCAAGAGCTCTCGAGTTTGGAGGAGTTTTACTCTAAGGCTGCTGTAGGTGAGTTCTAGATCCCCGGTTTTTCTGTTTTAAACTTGTTTTGGGGTTGAAATGCATATAAATTATTATTTTTGTAACTCCCAGTATGTTGAACCATATGTTTACCCCTGTTTATGGGTGGGTATGTGTTTGTAAATGTTTTGACTGAATATTGTGGTTGTATGCTTGTTCTAAGTGCTTAGTATGCTAGATTTGGGCTAGGGATACGTTTGGATGATAATTGGAAACTGACATTAGTATAAGTTAGAATAAATGAACTGCCCATGCTCCTAACATTTTTGCCCATACGCCTAAGTACTGCCCATGCGCCTGCATAGTTCCCATGCGCCTAAGTTTTTGCCTATGCGCCTGTGTTTGCCCATGCGCCTAAGTTTTCCCATGCGCCCAACTGCCTGTGCACCCACATAGTACTCATGCGCTTACATAGTACCCATGCACCTAAGTTTTTCCCCATGCGCCTAAGTGTTTGCCCATGCGCCCAAGTGTTCCCATGCGCCCAACTGTCCGTGCGCCTGCATAGTGCCCATGCGCCCACATAGTGCTCATGGGCCTACACTGACTTAGGATTTTTCTGAAATTTTAGGAAATAGAAATTAATTGTTAAGCTCTGGAATGTTTTGGTGGGTTATGTTTGTTCATGTTATGCATGTTTGTGGCCTGTTGTTGATGTTCCTTATTGCGTATTATTACGTGACTTTAGTTGGTGTGTTAATGCTCTTATACGTAAAGTATTATTATAAAAGAAGCGGAAGATTAAAGATTATGTAAAGTGGAACATAATGAATGAATGAATGAAAGTCTTGCAAGCAAATTTAAAGAGGTTCACAACTCATTGAAGAGTTGTTAGCTCAACTGTGTGCAATGTAGCTTGCGATCTTGGCTAACCCCTAAGGGTGTAAACACAAGGGGGTCAGTCTTGGTGACCGATCTATACGTGCGAAACGGGATCCTTGTCGCTTAACCCCAAGACTGAGGTGGCTTCGTGCCCAATGATAGGGTATAGCTTATGGCAGGATCTAGATAGAAGTGAAAGATAATGAAAAAGTGTGAAATGAACGATTATGAATGATGATAAAAGATAATAATGATATTATCAAGATGTATGTATGTTGTGTGATCACGAACGAAAGTAAAGAAAAGGTTTTATTTACTAAAGGTAAAGTATTTTATTATTTAAAACTAGGACTCACTCAGCAACGCTGACTTTTGATGCATTTTTAGTTGGCAGGTAGCTTGTTGCAGAGGATGGCACGAGGGTGAAGCTAGTTGGCGGGACTGGCATCCATCTCATGCACGATAATGATGTTTTTTGTAATACAACTAACGGATATTTTGTAATATTTTAAACGACGATGTATTACTTGGCAAATGTATTTATTAAAGCATGAAATAGTTTTTGATGAATTATTCAGCTGCAATGTTTTATTTACTTAATAAATCTTAATATGTTTTGATATAAATGAGGTTGTGATTGACCAACTATGGGGTTCCCGGGAACAGGACCTTACAAGTCGGTATCAGAGCCAAAGTTTAAGAGAAATGGGTAAATATTTTCAAGACCTAAACTTAAACTGAGAATGGAACCGAATGGAGGGATGCCAGCCCATGTAGCTATGTGCCCCCAGGTAATTTATTTTCTTAAGGTTAAACGGTATTATGTGCGCGTGCTATCTGATATATGTGCTCTTAGTAGATTTGGATACTGATGTAGTCTGGATCGGTAATGGTTGGGGGATGAAGAGTAAAGTAAGTGGATAATCACAACTGGCCATTGTAATTAGGGACTTACTATACTTGATATAATCTAAGCTATTACCTTGAATGACCGTATTGGTATTTGAATCTTATATTGTTTAGAGGATGGGGGTGGTAGATCTTTGAAGGCTTCTCAAGGAGGTGTTCAGGGTGGTCGTGGTGCTAGGCCACGTGTCACCAAGAACAAGGCTAAGGCTGCAGAGACAGCTCCTGCAGAGCCCGAGCTTCATCACCAGGAAGGCGGTGATGAGAGTGCAAATTTGAGAGCCTCTGTGAAAGAGCCAGTTGTGGAGGAAGTTCATCAGGTCATGCAGATGATCCTGCCATCTGTGATGACTAAGGTTATTTGGGTTATAAGGGAAGATGAGAGGAGAGAGGAGAATTGGAGTGGAAAATGTGCTGGTAGTTGCAGTTTCCTTCCCAAGGGCAAAAGGGCGAAGGTAAAGGTTGCCAGGTGACTGCAATCGAGTTAGGAGTGAAGGCGTGCGGGAAGTGTGGGAAGGGGCATGTAGGAGAATGTAGTTGGGGATTGAACCTCTGCTCTAAGTGTGGAAGGGAGGGCCATATGGCCAGGGATTGTCATGTGGTGAAATGTTAAAACCATGGCGAGAAGGGGCATATGAGTAGGGTCTGCAAGAAGACGAGGGTTGAGAGCTCCGTGGCGAAGAAGAGCATGCCGGTCATATTCATGAGGTATTGGAGACACTTAGAAGAGAGAAGTTGTATGCTAAATTCTCTAAGTGTGCTTTCTGGTTGCGTGAGGTTCAGTTTTTGGGTCATGTGGTAAATTCCGAAGGGATCATGGTTGACCCGACAAAGGTTGAGGCGGTGATACAATGGAAGTCTCCAAAAATGCCATCCGAGATCCGCAGTTTCTTGGGTTTGGCGGGCTATTATAGAAGATTTATCCAAGACTTTTCCAAGATAGCCTCACCATTGACCAAGCTGACCCGCAAGGATGTGAAGTTTGTATGGGGTCTGGAGCAAGAGGATGCTTTTGAGGAGTTAAAGACAAGATTGACTCAAGCTCCTGTCTTGACGTTACCCGAAGGGAATGAAGACTTGGTCGTATATTCAGATGCTTCTTATTCAGGATTGGGTTATGTGCTGATGCAATGGGGAGGGTTATAGCCTATGCATCCTGACAGTTGAAAATCCATGAGGCTAATTACCCTATTCATCACTTGGAGCTAGCGGTTGTGGTCTTTGCATTGAAGATTTTGAGGCACTACAGGTACGAGACGAAGTGCACTATCTTCACTGACCATAAGAGCTTGAAATACTTCTTTGAGTAGAAGGACCTCAATATGAGGAAAAGGAGGTCGTTAGAGTTGATCAAGGATTATGATTGTGAGATCCACTATCATCTCGGCAAGGCCAACGTAGTGGCGGATGCCCTTAGCAGAAAGGAGAGACCCGAGCCAATCCGGGTGGAAGCTTACCAGTTGGTGATGACCTCCGATGTGATGGCACAGGTCAAGGAATTTCAAGAGGAGACGCTGAAGGAAGATTGAATCAACTCCGAAAGAATGAAAGGTCTAGTCTCGGAGTTGGGAGAGAACAATCTTGGAGTTAGAACCCGCTTCGGGCGGATGTGGATCCCGTGTTATGGAGACCTACGGGGACGAATCATGGATGAAGCTCATAAGACTTGATATTCCATCCATCCCAGTGCTACGAAGATGTATCATGATATGAAGAAAGATTACCGGTGGCCGGGTATGAAGCTTGATGTAGCGGAGTATGTGAGTAAGTGCCTTACTTACTTGCAAGTGAAGGCGGAGCATCAGAAGCCATACGGGAAGATCCAACCTTTGGATATACTGGAGTGGAAAAGGGGGCACATCACCATGGACTTCATTATGAAGTTACCATGTACAATGAGGGGGTAGGATGCCATATGGGTGATAGTTGACCGTTTGATGAAGAGTGCTCACTTTCTACCGATCCGCGAGACATATTCATCTGAGAGGTTGGCGGATCTGTTCATCAAAGAGATTGTGATGCGTCATGGTGTACCAGTGTCTATCGTGTCTGACCGTGACACTGGGTTTACATCCAAGTTTTGGAAGAGATTTCATGACGTGATGTGGATGAGGTGGCACATTAGTACGGCTTATCATCCTCAGACGGATGGTCAATTAGAGAGAACTATATAGACTCTTGAGGATATGCTCTGAGCATGCGTCATTGATTCGGAGGAAGTTGTGACGAACGCTTACCGTTAGCTGAATTCTCATACAACAACAGTTATCATGCCAGCATTGGCATGCCACCATATGAGATGCTATATGGTAGGAAGTATAGAATGCCCGTATGTTTGGGTGACATCGGACAGATGGAGTTGGGGAGCGTTAAAGTGATCGACGCTACGACTGAAAAGTTGGAGAAGATCAAGGCCTTAATGAAGGTGGCAAAAGATAGGAAAAAGTTGGATGCTGACAAGAGGCGTAGACCGATTGAACTCAAGTTGGGTGATAAAGTTATGCTGAAGGTTTTACCTTGGAAGGGGATCATTCGGTTCAGAAAGCGGGGTAAGCTGAGTCCGAGGTATATTGGACCTTTCCGAATCATTGCACGAGTAGCAGAGGTGGCCTATAGGTTGGAGCTACCTGATGAGTTAAGTGGGATTCATCCAACATTCCATGTATCTCATCTGAGAAAGTGCTTAGCCAACATGGACATGATTGTGCCACTAGACGATATTGAGGTAGATGAATGGCTCAATTATATGGAGCAACCGGTTGCCATCATTGACAAAAAAGAGAAAAGGGTGCAGAATAAAGTGGTTCCACTGGTGAGAGTACAGTGGAGGCACAGAAAGGGATCCGAGTCTACGTGGGAGACCGAGGAAGAGATGAGACAACATTATCCACAACTGTTCGAGGAGTGACAGGTTTCAGGGACGAAACCTATATAAAGGGGGTAGACTTGTAACACCTAGAAAGTTACAAAAAAAAGAAAGAGGAAGAGAAGTATAAAGAAAGAAAGGTGAAATAACCCAAGTTAAGGGGTTAAAGTTATGCAAGAGGTAAACTTTATTATAATTATGCTTAAAAGGTGGGCATGGGCGCCCACTCCCCCTGCCAACCAACTGCTTCGACTGCAGAAAAGATAAAGAACATTGTATTCATCAGTTTTAGAGAGAAGAAGAAGAAGATCAACTTGAAGGTTAGTTTCATGTGTTTTGTTCGGTTTCAGTTGAATTTTCAGCTTGTGGACCAAGTCTTATGTGATCCTCTGTGTTTGGTTGGGTGTTTTTGGTGTGTTTAGGTGTTTGAACTCCAAGTGCTCTTGAGTTTGGAGGAGTTTTACTTGAAGGCTGTTGTAGGTGAGTTCTAGATCCCCGGTTTTTCTGTTTTAAACTTGTTTTGGGGCTGAAATGCATATAAATTATTATTTTTGCAACTCCCAGTATGTTGAACCGTATGTTTACCCCCTGTTTTTGGGTGGGTGTGTGTTTGTAAATGTTTTGACTGAATATTATGGTTGTATGCTTGTTCTAAGTGCTTAGTATGCTGGATTTGGGCTAAGGATACATTAGGATGATGATTGGGAACTGAAATTAGTATAAGTAAGAATAAGTGAACTGCCCATGCACCTAACATTTTTGCCCATGAGACTAAGTACTGCCCATGCGCCTGCATAGTTCCCATGCGCTTAAGTTTTTGCCCATCCGCCTGTGTTTGCTCATGCGCTTAAGTTTTCCCATGCGCCCAACTGCCCATGTGCCCATATAGTACTCATGCGCCTGCATAGTACCCATGCGACCAAGTTTTTCCCCATGCGCCCAACTGTCTGTGTTCCTACATAGTGCCCATGCGCCCATATAGTGCTCATGCGCCTAAACTGACTTAGGATTTTTCTAAAATTTTGGGAAATAGAAATTAATGGTTAAGCTCTGGAATGTTTTGGTTGGTTATATTTGTTCATGTTATGCATGTTTGTGGCCTGTTATTGATGTTCCTTATTACGTTTTATTGCGTGACTTTACATGGTGTGTTAATGCTCTTATACATAAAGTATTATTTTAAAAGAAGCAAAATATTAAAGATAATGTAAAGTGAAACATAACAAATGAATGAAAGTCTTGCAAGCAAATTTAAAGAGGTTCACAACTCATTGAAGAGTTGTTAGCTCAACTGTGTGCAATGTAGCGTGCGATATTGGCTAAATCATGAGGGTATACATATAGGGGGGTCAGTCTTGGTGATTGATCCATACGTGCGAAACGGGATCCTTGTCTCTTAACCCCAAGACTAAGGTGGCTTCGTGCCCAATGATGGGGTATAGCTTATGACAAAAGATAATAATGATATTATCAAGATGTATGTATGTTGTGTGATCACGAACGAATGTAAAGAAAATGTTTTTTACTAAAGGTAAAGTATTTTATTATTTAAAACTAGGACTCACTCAGCAACGCTGACTTTTTATGCATTTTCAGTTGGCAGGTAGCTTGTTGCTGAGGATGGCACGAGGGTGAAGCTACTTGGCGGGCAAAGACTGGCATCCATCTCATGCATGATAATGATGTTGTTTTGTAATTCAACTAAGTGATATTTTGTATTCTTTTAAACGACGATGTATTACTTGGAAAATGTATTTATTAAAGCATGAAATGGTTTTTGATGAATTATTCCGCTGCACTATTTTATTTACTTAATAAATCTTAATATGTTTTGATATAAATGAGGATGTGATTGACCAACTGTTGGGTTCCCGGGAACAGGGCCTTACAAGAAGAAGGCAGATCATGAAGAACCATCTCATGTCATTGTAAGGAGAACCAAGCATAAGCAACAAGTGTTTGAAGAAAGGAGAGATCCCAGATCAGAGCTAGACCAAGATGTCATTCAAAATCTAGATGCATCGTTGGCCAATGAATTGGGGATGATCAAGACAAAGTTGGTGAGTCAAGAACTGAGAAAGAAGGAGAAAGATAAGGAAACGAAGAGCATGAAGAGATTGATTTTAGACCAAAAAGATTTAATCACAAGACTACTCAAGGAAGTAAACGAGCTAAAAGATAATGCTGGGCTGCCCAATTAGTTAACTCAAGCTGAGTTAGATGATCTAAGTATTCCTTTCTGAAAGTATGGAGTTCAACTGGGGTCGGAGAAGGCACAAGTGGAGCTAGAGTTGATGCAAGTGTTGTTGATATTGTTAGAGTTGGTGCTAGTGGTACTGGTGCTGGTGGTTCTGGTGTTGGTGGCATAGATGCTGAAGTTGGAATTAACAAAGAAAGTGGAGTGAAAGAAAGTGTTGTTAGAGATGAAGCCGAGGTTGTAGAAGAAAGGTTTGCAGACATGGGGATTGAAATAAATACTGATTTGACTGGCGATGAAGTATTTAGAGAAGAAGCAGATGGAGTAGCCAAGAAAGGAGCTGAGCTAAATCTAATAGATGAAGAAGAGGAGTATGAGGAGTAATTGGTGGATTACGACTCTAAGCCTAAATACTATGAAGTAGATGAGCAACCACTGACATATGTGGCTCAGAGAAGTTCAACTGAAGGAGATGTAATAGAGATGGATAAGGAGGATTGGTTCATGAAAGAGAAGGAACATAACAAGTGACTCCTCTATTTTAAAATATTCAAGAACAGAGCAGAAAGGAATCAGATAAGAAGATAATCAGCTGGAAATACAACAGTGAGCTGAAGATGTTTATGTTCAAGAAAAGAGGAAGTGGAATCTCATACTTACATAAGAGGAAGGCATTCAAGACCTTGCCAAGATGGGATTTAAGGAGAATGGATGAGATTCCACTACTAGATTAAAACTTAAGTGAAAGAGCTACGATGCTGGAGCAAGAGATTAAGAGGGCACTGAATGATAATTTTGAGTCATTCGGGTATATGAAGACTGATAGGAGAAGATTAAAGAAGGACAAGGATTGGGTGACCAAAAAAGGCAAAATTGTATTGAAGTTGAAACCAACAAAGATGATGAATAGAGTGAGAGTACCCAATCCATAACCCCCAAGATTGAAAAAGTATGAAAAGTGGTTTTATGATAATAACACGGGAGATGCAGTGATTAGAGTGAAGGATGTAGAGGAGATTAAACTATTTGATCCTATGGAAGTATTCTCTTTTGTGATGAGGATTTGGTGGTTTTGTGTGAAAACCACATAAAAGCTAGAGCAGGAGCTGAAACAAGAACTGAAGCAAGCCTCTTCATGAGGGTTGCAAACAAGGCTCGAGGAGTTAGGGCTGAAGTCAAGGAGCTAGCATAGAAAGTACTTAAAGCTGACGAACTGAGAATGGAAGTGCAGGATTTAAAAAAGAAATTTGAAAAGGCCAATGCATGGGGAGAGGAAGAGAGTGCAGCTGGAGCTGAACAGGAAACATCAGATAAAGCTGCTGAGGAAGTCGTAGCTGAATGAGAAGATCAAGTGGGTAAGGTCCAACCTAGAAGAAGTATTGATGATCTAGAATAGGTTAGACTCACCGTTGTTGTTTATGTTTATTTTGTTTATCTATGTAATAGGATGAATGTTAGTTTATTTCGTTTGTATTTTGTATTTGGTAGTTTTAGTACCCAGCGAAACTACGAGCGAAATTGAGTTTTGCTCGTAGTCAGCTGATCTGGTTCACCCGGTGAAACTGTGTTTCGTCGCCGGGTGAAACTAGATGCTGGTCTAGACAGTTTTGATGGTCAGTGAAACTAGGTCTGCTTATATATTGAAAGTTTTCATTCATTGTAAGCAAGTTTTGCAAAACCCTAATAGTGAAATATTATTATTGCAATTCTATGTTTTCATGTAGAAACTTACTTTTAATTATAATTGATCCATTGTTTCATATTCATTGTGTGAGTTTGGAGATTATTGGATATATTTGAAATTTGTTCATTATTTTATTGTTAGAGTTGTGTTGATTCAGTGGGATTTCCATGTTTTATGAATCATTTGCCCTGATTATCGATCAAATGGACCAACATTTTCAATTTAGAATTATTTCCAAATTATTCGAAACCATCTTGTGAGAATGTTTTAGCTGGAACAGGAACTCAAAGTGACCCCTATGAAGATCAAATGTTTGTGTTACCAAGACATATTCCATAATCTCCAAGAAGAAATGAAGATCAAGCTCCTTCAGCTGAAAGTCCTGAAAGCTTGAATATCTCAAGAAACAATGGAACTTCAACAAGTTGTCAGCCAACTAGGTCTCATAACTCAACAGATGAAAACTCAAATATTCAATACCAAGCTGATGAAGATAGTGATCTGGAGGAATAGGCAAGTGTTGATGCTGCGTCTCAGCAAAATACATTGATGTTGTCACACATTCATTGAATCGGTCCTCATTTAATGAGTGTGAGACACCAGCAGGTGATTGTGTTAAAAATCCTGAACAAAACCTTTCAAACTTGGATCTATCAATGCAACTAGATGTGATTTCTAGGATCAGGATACACAACACTCATCCAACTGAGAACATCATTGGGGATGTCTCAAACGGTGTGAAAACAAGAAGTCTGACCCAAAATGGGAATTTTTTCTTGTACTCATACGTTCTCTCTTAAATGGAACCAAAGAAGGTGGAAGAAGCCCTCATGGATAACAACTGGATAGAAGCAATACAAGAGGAGTTGCTTCAATTCAAAAGGCAAAAAGTATGAAACTTGTGTCCATTACCACTTGGTCAAGTTCCTATTGGCACTAAGTGGGTGTACAGAAGCAAAAGAGATGATAGAGGTTTGATTATCAAGAACAAAGCAAGACTTGTTATTCAAGGCTACACACAGGAGGAAGGCATAGATTACACAGATGTCTTTGCACCTATTGCAAGACTTGAGGCTGTGCGAATCATTCTTGCTTTTGCTGCATCCAAGAACTTTACAGTCTATCAACTTGATGTGAAATGTGCATTTCTGTATGGGGATATCGATAGAGAAGTCTATGTGTGCCAGCCACCTGGATTTTAAGACCCATAACACCCCCAACTATGTGTACAAACTTGATAAAGCTCTTTATGGGTTGTATCATACACCTAGGCTGTGGTATGAGACACTATCTAATTTTCTTCTCAAGAATGGCTATACCAGAAGCACAATAGACAAAACATTATTCATTAGGAATTCTGGGAAAGACATGCTGCTTGTACAAGTCTATGTTGATGACATCATATTTTGTTCCTCAAATGACCAAATATGCAAAGACTTTGAAAGTATCATGAGGAAAAAGTTTGAAATGAGTTCCATGGGAAAGATGGACTTCTTCCTTGGAATTCAAGTGAAACAGATAGAAGAAGTGTTCTTCATCCCTATCGAAGATTAACATTTAGTCTTTATTGTCTTTATTAATAGTTTTGTCATAGTTTAGGGATTTATTTCTAAATATATGTTCCTTCTTGTTTTCTTTGATAGTATAAATAGCATAGATTATGTATTGTGCAGGTAAGCACAAAGACTAGACTAGTGCACCTTAGAATCAGTTGAATGAATTGTAACTGTTCTCTACACTTGTATTTCTATGCTTTCTATCAATGAAAAACTATGAATTTTTCTGATATGTTTGCATTGATTTGATTACTTGTGTTTGTTTTGATTCAATTACATCACAATATCATCACAGATCGATCCATTTTGATCCTATCAAATGGTATCAGAGCTGTTGGTTTAGTGATTTGAGCTTATTGACATATTGAGCTCTCTGAATCACTTGAATCTGTGATTGATAAGCAATTTGATCAAATAATTGTTGAATTCAGTTGTGTTTCATCAATAGAAACATGATTTGTATCACAATTTCATGTTTAATTCGTTCAAATATGAGAATTTGACCTAAATTATGTTCAAACCTGTTCTTCATATTCGTACTGTATTTTAATCAGAAGATTGAATTATTGTTGTTGTTTGTTGAAATTGAAGAGGAAGGATTGATTATCAACCTATAAACTACCTAATTAGAAATTTTTAGATCAATTCAACAAGTTTTGAATATTTTCAGAAGATTTGAGTTCGTTTGAAACTGTGGAATTAGGCGCATTAGGTTAAAACACTACCGAAAATTGGCTAAGTATATAGGTGCTTGACAACTGTTTAGGCGTCTGAACACTATTCTGGCGTTTTTAGTCTAGGCGTTTGACCACTGTTGAGGCGCATTACAACTGTTTGGCCACTTTGAAACTTTTAAGAAACTAAGTAATTCTAGGCGCATAACCACTGTTTAGGCGCATTTGAACTGTTTTTGCATTCTACAACCCAGGAGCTTGACAACTGTTCAGCGCTTGACAACTGTTCAGGCGCATTATCAGTTGGGCGTTTCAGAATTCTACTAAGGCAGTCCCTTAGGCATTTCTACATCAAAGTTGGGTGTTTGACAACTGTGCGGCTGCTTCATCATTGTTTAGGCACATCAACTCAACAAATCTTTTTCAATTCATTGTTTTAATTCAAAAACTTAAAAAAAAGACAAAAACAAATCTTTTTCTTAAAAACAAAAATTCAAAATGGTCAAATCTGAAGATTCTGTGAACAGAGTTCCTAAGTTGAAGAACACAACTGATTTTAAGAGTTGGTCTCTTAGATTGAAACATCATCTTAATTCTATTAACACTGACTTGTGGAAGTCAATAGAAAAATGACCTCATATCCCAATTACATCAGATGGTCCTGATAGAGGTTTTGTCTACACAAAAGACACTCCAAACCTTATCCTGAAGATGGGTTACAAGGTGATGATCTAAGAAAAGTAAAGAATGACATTAAAGCATATTCATTGATATGCAAAGGATTACCACTAGAAGTCTTAACTAGACTTGATGGATATCAAACTGGATATACTATGTATAAAGCTTTGAAGATAATATGTGTAGGTGGTTAGGAGATTCAAGATCTCAAGAAGCAGAAACTGAAGAGGCAGTTAGAGCTGTTTGAGCATTTATCTGGTGAAACTATAGACCAAATGATGAATAGATTTATGCAACTTACAACTGATATGTCAACTGCTGGCATCAAAAATGATCTCAAAGATATAAATTTCAGACTTCTCAATGTTGTTCCATCATCATGGAAACAAACAGTTACATTGTTGAAGCACACTGAAAAATTCCCTATGGATCTTGATCTATTGATTGCCAAAATTGAGTCAGTTGAGATTGACGAAATCTCAAGAAACAATGATAGAGTATCATCAATGTCTCAGTACAAATATGTTGCATCTCCATCTAGCACAGTGGAGAATGCCTTTATGGCAAAGTATGAGAATTCACCAGAAGAAGAGGGTGATCTGTTTGTTGGAGCAGGGTTCTTTACAGATTCTTCATATACATGTGCTCATGCTTATGCAACTCAACCACAACCTCAGTCTCCTCCTAAACCTCAAAACTCTAAACCTCAAACTGGAGACTCCATCTTCTAACTCAGCTAAAACTAGCAAAGTTAAAGATGTTATTAACATCTTATTATAGGATGAGGAGTCCAAAACTGCTTTTACTGCTTTTATGGCTAGTTTTCAAGCTTATCAAAGTAGTCATTTAACACAATTAGATCTTCTTTTACAGGACTTATTCGAGATGGATCCAGATGATGTAGAAGAGATGGATTTAAACTGGCAAATGGTGATGATTTCATATAGAACCCAGAAACACTCCTATGTCAATAGGAACTATGAGACAAGTGCTAACAAGACTGTTGGATTTGACAAATCTAAGTCAAAGTGTTTCAACTACAATAGCTATGGCCACTTCTCACGGGAATGCAAAGCTCCCAGAAACAAAGGAAGGAATGGTCAAGCTAGTTCAAGCAATCAAAGATATCCACAACTGTCTCAGAAGACATTCCAAAAGCCATATCAAAGTCTTCTAATGCCTGAACTTAAAGATGACTCAAAATCTTCTGAAGAGCCTAAGAAAGCTCTTGTCGTGAACATCAAGGATGGATATGACTGGAGTACGTATGCAGAGCAGTTTACAGCTGACTTAACATCTAGTCTATCTCGTATTGCAGAAGTTCAAGGTGAAAATTGGTCAGAAGACAGTGATCCTAAGGCTGAAGGAAATTCTAAAAATGAAGAAGAAGATTATGACTGGAGTGATAAATCTGATCCTAAAGAGGATTCAGAAGAAGTTGCATTAATGGCACAGCCAGATCAACCAAAGGTTGAAAATTTATCTTCTAACTCTGAGACTTCTTCACCTAAATATCCTGAAATAGCAGCTGAAGTAAGAGAAAAACTATGCACCAAATCTTGCTTTGAACATGTAGAATATTACCGAACATACTCATACAAAATTTGTAAAAAGCTCAAGCAAGAGGAATTAATGCATAATAAACTTATAAAAGATCACAAAATATTAGATGAAAAGATCATTTCTCTATAAAATTCATGGAACAAAACTTTGAAAGAACTAGAAATTATTTCCAAACAACTTGAAGAAATGACTAAGAACTTGGAAGAGGAGAAGATAGCACATGCTGTTACACAAGTTGATCTTGCAAAAGTCAAAATTTCCAAAACAATTATGGAACAACTGGTAAGTGAACGAAAGGACAAACAAAAAGCAGGCTTAGGATTTACACACGAACCAATGCCTGAATCCATAACAAACACTTTACCAGAGAACTTCAACATGCATGATCATTCTCCTAAAAATAAAGCTAAACTTAAAGCTTTCCAAAACAAAAACAACAAGATTTTTGATAGTGAAGAAGAGAAAACCAATGTTGAAATCTTTGAAGAAAAAGATACTGAAAAGATCAAAAACGGTCATCCGGTAAAAGTAAAATCATATGAACCACGACCAAAAAGTAAGAAAATATTTGTTCCAAAAGAATCTGTGTTGGAAGAAGTGATCATTAAAAATAATAAACAAAAATCCAAAAACAAAGATAAAGCAAAACAAGAAGGAACATCAGAAGATTCAAACTCTTATGGTCTAAATAATCCAGAGTTTATTAAATGGCAAAAAGATCAGAAAGAGAAAGAAACTGGAAAAGAATCTTCACCTGAAGATGTTCAATCTCAAATAAAATCAAGTTCTACAAAATCAAGGAACCAAAGAAGAAGAATAAAATTAACTAAAGCTAAAACTGATCAAAATAAGAGTCAAGAAAATCAGACAAATCAAGCAACTCAATTTAAACCAATAAAATTTGTGTCTGCTGGTAGTTTGAACATGAACTTAATTCAAGAAGTTAAACAAACTCCTAAGAACAAATCAAACACTGATCTGAAAACAGGTTCAGATTCGAAGTCTTTTGTTGTCATTAAACGATTTGTTTCTAAGGATTCGAAGAATGTTGTTCATGTACAAAAGTCAAAACCAAATATAGAAAAGAACAAATTTTCAAATCAAAAACAAAATTTGTCCAATCAAAAACAAAAGATTAAGTTTTCGAATCCTAAATCTAAACAAGGATCAAACGTTGCGTCAACATCAAAAGTTAATAAACAGTTGTTTAAAACACCACAAAGGTACTGTGAAATTTGTGACATGTATAATCATAAGATTGCTGAATGTTTTTTTAACAAGTACTGTCACATATGTGATATGAGAAATCACTCAACAGCAGATTATTACTTTAATAAGTACTGTACATTCTGTGATGAAAGGACTCACAATACAGAAAGTTGTTACTTTAGAAAGAGTTCGCCAAGGAAAGGATTTGCCAATACACAATTGAGCAAAGGCTATGTTAATCCTTAGTTTAAAAGAAATCAAACCATTGGTTTTCAAAGATTAACTAGCCAACCTTCCTTAGGCTTGAGATCTTTCAAAAGAAATGACTCTGTGAGACCAAAACAATACATTCAAGATCAATTCATTCCAAGGTCTGTGAGAATGAATGATAAAAATTTTGGAAATAAAATTTTTTAAAAAAATTGGTCATTCAAATGGTATTAATTTTCCTTAATAATGATCAAAAATTTGTGAATAATAGAATTGGTAAATTCATTAAAAACAAGCCTGATATGAATAAACTCTATTTTAAACACTTCATCATTGTTGATAAGTTTGGCAAACACAAGACCATCTCGGCATGGGTCGATAACTCAACTTAATTTTGTTTGACTTGAAGGTACGCCCGAGAAGACCTATCAACACATGGTATGTGGATAGTGGGTGTAGCCAGCACATGACAGGCAATCATGCCTTACTTCAATAATTTAAGTTAAAAGATGGTACACACGTCGCCTTCGGTGGTGATACGGGAGGAAAAATCACAGGCGAGGGAACAATATCCAACGGGATAATAAGCTTTGATAAAGTTAACTACTGCTCACAGTTGAACTTTAATTTGTTAAGCATTTCCTAAATTTTTGATAAATCATATTCTGTTCTTTTTGATGATTCCTTTTGCTACATTTTGAAGCCAGGTTTTCAGATTAGCAAAGACTGGGTGGTTGTTAAAGCTGTTAGGGATCAAGATGTATACAAGTTGGATATGTCTCAAGTTGATCCATCTACAGAAACAACTTGCCTTATTGCTCAAGCATCAAATGACGAAAGTCAGCTTTGGCATAGACGTCTCGGGCATTCCAACTTCAAGAATATGAACAAGCTTGTAGGGGGAAATCATGTTATCGGCCTTCCATCAAAGAAGTTTGCCACTACTGATCTCTGCTCAACATGTTTAAAGGGGAAGCAACACAGAGCGTCTTATAAGCCCAAGCAAATAAACTCAAATTCCAAACCTCTCCAGATGTTGCATATGGACCTTTTCGGACCAACAAATGTGAAGAGAATTGGAAGAAAATCTTATTGTTTAGTTATCATTGATGACTTCACAAGATTTTCATGGGTTTTCTTTTTATATGCTAAATCTAAAACAGCTAAATTATTAAAAGAATTCATCACAAAAGTTGAAAATCAATTAGAAAAAAAAGTAAAAATAATAAGAAGTGATAATGGAACGGAATTTAAAAATGTAACTATTGACATGTTTTGTGCAGAAAAAGGAATTGTTCATCAGTTCAGTGCTCCTAGAACTCCTCAACAAAATGGAGTTGCTGAAAGGAAAAACAGAACTTTGATTGAGGCTGCACGATCCATGTTAGCAGATGCGAAAATTCCTATCACTTTCTGGGATGAAGCCATATCTACTGCGTGTTTCGTACAGAATCTTACTTTAATTGTGAAAGACAAACTAAAAACTCCTTATGAGGTAATGTTTGGCATGAAACCAAATATAGATTTTCTTAAATCTTTTGGTTGTCGAGTTTTGATTTTAAATTCAAGTGATCATCTAGGAAAATTTGATTCGAAATCTGATGAAGGATTTTTCATTGGATATTCATCTATTTCAAAAGCCTATCGAGTTTATAACTCTAGGAGAAATGTTATACTTGAAACATTCAACGTTAAATTCCTTGAAAATTATTTTCCATCAGTTTCAAATGGTCCAGCTTGGTTATTTGATTTAGATTCATTGTCAAACTCTTTTCAATCTAACTTGTTTAATCAATCTAACTTGCTTGATTCTATAGGTGAGAAGAAACTTTAAGGAGATCTCGGTTCTTTCAGTGATGATTCAGATATGGATGACTCAAGCCCAGATTATCCATATTTTCTTTTGTCAAAAATTTAATAATTTGGTTTAATAATAATGATCAATCTCATCAAGATGAAGATCATTCAGTTTCAGAAGATCATGATGTTTCACAACCTATTCCTAATGATGGTATAGAAATTGTACAACCTGAGCCTGGAACGTCATCTATTTCTTGTGAGTAGTTGGTACCGGTAATCTTGATTACTTCATCAACTCACCGACTCAAGTTCCCAATTTCAATCCATATTCTTCGAACCAATTGTATCAGCTTTCCAACTTGAACCAAACTAATCTAGATGTTCATGTTCAAGCGAATGAGATTCCAAACATCTCGTATTCACAAGAACCATCCAATGTCTCAGATTATAGGTCCATTGAATGAGAGAACAACGAGAAGTAAATCAGAACAAGCAAATCTTTGCTTATACTCATGTTTTCTATCTCAAATTGTTCCTAAAAACGTCACCGAAGCGTTAAACGACAGTAGTTGGATTGAGGCTATGCAAGAAGAATTATTGTAATTCTGTAAACAAGAAGTGTGGAATCTTGTGGATTTACCTAAAGGAGAAAATGCCATAGGCACAAGATGGTTGTTTAGAAACAAAACAAATGATCGAGGAATAGTTATTAGAAATAAAGCAAGACTCGTTGCATAAGGATACACCCAAGAGGAAGGAATAGATTATGATGAAGTATTTGCTCCAGTTGCAAGACTTGAAACAATTCGTGTCTTCCTGGCTTATGCGTCATTCATGAAATTCAAGGTGTTCCAAATGGTTGTTAAAGGCGCTTTCTTGTATGGACCGATCACCGATGATGTGTATGTAAAGCAACCTCCGGGTTTTGAAGATTTGGAATTTCCACATCGTGTGTATAAGCTTAGAAAAGCTTTGTATGGACTACATCAAGCCCCTAGAATCTGCTTTGAAACATTTTCACAACACTTAATCCAACATGGATACAAGCGAGGGAAAATCGATCCAACTTTGTTCAAAAAGAAGGATGCTGATGATCTCCTATGTGTATAAGTGTATGTTGATGATATCATATTTGGTTCTACAAGTCCAAAATTATGCAATGAATTCGAAGAAATCATGAAGTCATGGTTTCAAATGAGTTCTATAGGAGAAATAAATTTCTTTCTTGGACTTCAAGTGAAGCAATCTGCAGATGGAATTTTTATCAATCAAGAGATATTTGTTGATAAACTCTTGAAGAAATTTAAACTGCAAGATTGTCAATCCATAAGAACTCCAGTTCACGTAAATTCCAAGATTGAACTTGATTCGAAAGGAAAATCTGTTGACCAAACTTTGTACAGATCTATGATTGGATCTTTGATGTATCTTACTGCATCTAGACCTGATATAATGTATCCTGTTTGTGTCTGTGCCAGGTATCAATCAGACCCAAGGGAATCTCACTTAATTGTTGTTAAACGAATATTCAGGTATCTTAATTGAAAACTAGCTTTAGGGCTATGGTATCCTTATGAAGGAAACTTCAAGTTACATGGATATACGGATAATGATTATGGAGGATGTTGTCAAGATCGTAAATCTACTACGGGTGGTTGTCAGGTTTTAGGTCCCATATTAGTCTCATGGCAATGTAAGAAACAAACAAATGTCTCCGTTTCAACCGCAAAAGCTGAATACATAGCTGCTTCAGCAGGATGTTCTCAAATCCTTTGGTTACAAAACCAATAGCTGGATTACGGGTTCAATTTTCTAAAAACTCCAATTTACATTGATAACACTGCTGCTATGTTCATTACAGCTAATCCTGTCCAACATTCAAAAACAAAACATATCGAGATTCGATATCATTTTCTCAGAGATAACTCTGAAAAAGGTTTAATCATTTTAATCCAAATTGCAACTGAAAACAGTTGACGGACCTGTTTACAAATGCCTTTTTACCAGAAAGGTTTAAGTATTTGGTAGAGTCAATTGGTCTTATTAACTATGTGTAAAAACTGGTTTTTGAGCATTTCAGTTACTTGAGTCTTAAAATGATCAGAACCCTCCCTTAACTGAATAGGAAACAACAAGAGAAACTATCAGAGTTAATTGCCTGATTGTATATTGTGTGTGCATGTTTCATAGAAAAACAAACCAAAATACAAAAATAGAAAATTGAAAAATCAAAAGATAAAAATATAAAACAAAAACTACAAAAAATAGAGTTTTTCTTTCTTAATTCAATTTTTTAGGAATGAATCTGTATTTGCAATATGTGAGAAATGATATATACATTAGTTTGATCAGTTGCATACTTTGCATACGACTAAAGTATGACGTGATCAGATATGATGTGCAGGTAAGCTCATGTAATTATACTAAAAAAGTAAACTCTTGTGATCAAACTAAATCAATCATGCATTCGTGTTTGTCCATTTTAGTACCCATGAGTAGTGTTGACTTCTGAAATTGATTGCTTGTAAAGTTACAAACTCACACCTGGTGACGATATGAATAACCATTGAGCTTTAATTAATTTAAAGCATCTAATCACTTCTTTGTTATGAGTCATCATTGACCTAAAGTGACGAGATATCCTTTGTTGTAAGTCATTACAGACCTGGATATTCTCATCTGATGCAAAAAGATGCCAATGTGCACAAACTAAACATGAGATCTGGTTATAAGTATATGTCAGGTTTTCAATTTGAGAAAAGTGATTTCTTGCATATCTTGACGAGGGTTGAGCTCTCTAAGTCTAAGTGTGACTTACATAATGTAATATCTAATCGTACCTTAAGCAATCCAAGAGTTGAAAAAGTAAGTGTGCTGAGTACCTTGCCAAAAGCACTCATTTTCTGTCCTTAGATCTCGTGTCTCCTTTGCTGCAGAAATGCTGACCTGTAACACACTTGATCAGGATTTATTCACTGTCTATGACTATCCACCAATTTCTTTTATTTCAATGTGCTGATCTTAACTGATATGATCTCACTGCAGACATATGATTCAATTGTACATAATAGAGTTTTATTCTGCTTTAATTTTGATTTTTGCATGTTTTTCTGTGTGCAGGCATATTAACAATTATTAGTGTGCTCTTCCTATGACTTTCAAGAAACTTCTAAGTTTTATTAAACTTAAAAGTTTAGGAGTAGTAAAAAGTAAAAGTGTCAAAGAGAAAATTTTTAAATTTCAAGATATGAAAAATCAAAAATTAAATGTTTTGGATGAATAGGATGAAGCTAAAAAGCTCAAACATGTGTGTGTTTGATATAATATAAAAATGAATCTGAAGAAAATATTTTAAAGTGGAAAAGCTTCTTGCAACATTTTAATATGAGATTTTTGTTAAAATTAGAGACTAAAATGACGGAAATTATTTTTTTAAAAATTTTTAAACAAAAATAAAAAGGTCAAAACATAAAATATATATATTATATATATATATATATATATATATATATAAATTTAAATTAAAAATAAAAAAAAATTTAAATGTTAAAAGTACAAAATTGAGGTTCAATTATGTAAATTTTGGGTGAAAGTCAAAATTTGAGAATTGTTTTAAAAATTAGTATATGAACAGTACTAATGCGTTTAAACAGTGTTCAGGTGGAAGATTTGAAAATTACAAGTGTTAGACTCATGGAAGTAATCTCATGCGCCTAAACAGTGTTCAAACGTCCAAAATAGGAGCATGATGTTTTTTTTTCAGAAATTTGTACAAGTGTTGGGCGTTTCAGAAACGTCATGCGCCTAAACAGTTGTCATATGTTAGAAATTTGTGGTTAAGTGTTGGGCGTTTCATCCATACTCATACGCCTACACAGTACCAGGCTTTCACGAGTTGGGCGTTTAAAGTGAAAAATTACCAAGTGTTGGGCGTTTCAGTTAGTCCCATGCGCCTGAACAGTACAAAAGCGCCTAAATAGTGCTTATGTGTCTGAACAGTGCCCATGCGTCTATACCTCATGCGCACAAACAGTGCTCATGCGACTAAATACTTAGTGTAAAAATTAACCCATGCGTACAAACAGTGCTCATGCACCTAAATTCTTTGTGTAAAATTGAGTCTCATGCGCACAAACAGTGCTCATGCGCCTAAAAATTTACACTTAGTATAAATACAACACTTGTGATTTCAGGTCTCTCATTCACTCTCAAATCCCCTGATCTTGCTCCAGACTATCATTCACCCTTGATTCACCAGTTCATCTTTCTGATTATTATTTGTTCAATACTTGCGATTGATAGTTTGTTTTTCAGATTCTAAACGTAAGTTCATGAACAAATTCATACAATTTCAAGTTTATAGTTTGAATTTGATTGGGCGTTTCATAACTGTACGGGCGTATTCGACTGAAATTTTGAAATCTGTGACCTTAATGTAAATGTTTAACTGAAATTGAACATTGATAGATGATATACACTTGATTTCGAACATATTGTGATAATCAAATCTGATTTTCATTAAATTTGTTCTTGATGATAATGTTCATGTTCATCAGTTGAAGTTCTTGAATATGAACAGTCACATTCAAGAATTTTTAATAAAAATGGAAAATTAATCTCAAATTCATTCTTTAATTTGTTTTTTGAGAAAATTTAATGAATTGATATGTTTGAAATCGTTTACACTCTAACTTGAATGTATTTTGTTCTTTAACAGAATACTTGAACACTTAGAAACTTTTCAAAGTACAAGTTAGGTTAACAAAATTAAAACATAATAATTCAATTAATTTCTATAAATATCAATTTGATTCAATATTGCAAATTCTTAAGTGTCCAATTCTTTTTGTCTTATCCTTTCAGATGGCTAAATTTAAGTTTGAGCCTAAACACAATGTAGCAGCATTTCTAAACGAAGATGTTCGGGATGCTACAGGCTATGAAGAGATGATTAGATTCATGTTAAGGACTAAGTATGTTTATGCTATATGTTACCAACCAGTCATTTATTCCAGACTGATCAAGAAGTTTTGGACTACTGCAACTGTTGAAATCAATGAAGAAGGGAGAAAAGTTTTGAGAGGATTCATAACCAATGAAAGAATGATTGAAGTGTCAGAAGAATCCATTAGAGAAGCATTAAGGCTTGGAAACAATGACCCTGAAGACCTACCAGAACTCTCATTTAATGAATGTAGAGAAACTTTTATTGCTATGGGTCATCCAGACCACTTTCCAAAGAAGAAATTTTTCAGAGCTAGAGTGTTTAATCATTGGAAGCTTTTATGTTATATCTTCCAACATTGTATGTCAAAGAGAAGTGATGGATGGAATACATTTCCAGTTGATATAGCATCTCCAATTGTTGCATTAGCCACAAACAGAAGATTTAACATGGCTAGATGGATTATGAATGGATTTATTTTCAACTTGGAGAAAGGAATCAGAAATAAGTATCTGATGTATCCCAGATTCCTGCATATGATCATAAATGAAGCCAATCCTGATTATTATGCTTATGGAGTTTGTGGTGAAATATTAATTCTTGAGCATATGATAGAAACTTCATACAAATGACTATCAATGATGACTGGTGCTCCTAATGTACCAATGTTTGACTATATGAGGGATGTGGTTCAAGATGAGGTAAACATAAATGAAGATCATTTTCATTTACTTGAGGATGAACCGGTTGATCCAAACGACCTGATTGAAGTAGATCCTCTAATGTTAGTTGATGAAGATGATGATAATGATGAGAATATTGATGATGATAGTTCTAGTTCCACATCTGATGATGATGATGATGGTAATGATGATGTAAATGACATTGAACAATTAAATGAAGATGTTAATGAAACTGAACAAGTTGAAGATGTTCAGGAAGTTGAGCAAGTTGAAGATAGAAATGAAGAAAGTCAAACTATTGAGGAGATAGTTAATATGATTGAAGAAGCAATTGAAACAGAAGAACAAACTGAAGTTAATGAAGATGTTCAAAACTTTGAAGTATTTGAAGATGTGATACATGATGATCCTGTAAGTTTGAATCAACAGCATACACATGTAATGGAAGAAACAAACTTGCAGTTGATTATTGATGGATTAAAAGAAGAAAATGCTAAGCAAGTGAATCTCATTGAAAAGTTAAGAGAAGAAAATGAGAAATTGAAGGAGGAATTACAAAAGAAAGATAAAGTGATTGTTGATTTGGAGAAAGATAAAGAAATAAATTTACAAAAATTTTAAGTCATGATGAAAGATTATGACCTAATTGAAGAAAAGTTCAAAAAGTTGAAAGAAAACAATGAGGGTTTAAAAGAAGAATTCAAAAGAATGAAAGATAGTCTAAAATCTCCATCCCCTGAAGTTATGATAGTTTCTGAAGTTACCCCAATTGATGTTGAGAAGATATCTGAGATAGATAAAGGAAAAAGAAAAATTGATGATGTAGACATTTCAGATTTAGTTAAATCATCAAAAGTTCAAAAGACTGCATCTGAAGGTGAAACTCAAGAAAGTCAAGAACCTATAGATCAAGAGAAGATTAAGGCAATTGATGATTTAGAATCTGAGTTTGAAGATGGATGGTACGATGAAGTATTGGAAGATGAAGACATGGTTGAAGTTTCTCACTCACCAATCCAGGAAACAACTGAAGTCATACATGTTGATATTGAAGATAAGTACAATTACTTGATAAGAATGAAATACAACAGAGTATTTTTGGATGGATTAACTGTATCTCAAATAAATGAAGAATATGAAAAGTGTATAATCGCCGAGTCTATTGCACCTGTTGATCCGGATGAAATAGTAGTAGAGCATGGAGAATGGAATCCGCTTCAAGAAAGTATCAATGTTAAAGAACTTTCAACTTTTGAGTTACAACATCCTGATCCATATGATATGAATGTAACTGCTTTAAGGATATGGTTACAATCACATAACTATCATAGGAAGAAATTAAATAGACTTCAAGCAGAATCCTTGAGGAACTTGGTGAGAAGTTTCCAAGAAACCAAGAAACAAACAAACAGAATGATAGTCCTTGACATGGACAACCCACAGTATCTCGAGATCACAAAGAGAACAAGAATTCTAAAGCATCAAGAGATCAAACACATGGAGTTGATAAGAAGTGGACACGAGAGAAGGAAAGAGCTAATGAAGATGTTTCCTGAGACAGAAAAACAAGCTTATCAAGTCTCTATTGAACAAAAGCAATTGTGGAATAAAGCTAGAACAGCAGGAGACTTGGTACGAAATGTTTTACAAAAACAACAATCAATTTCAGAACTACTTAATGCAATGATTGTTCCTGATAAAACAAAAGAAGTTAAAATAGTAGCTTGGAAATATGATGAAGTATTTGATGTCTTTTTTATCAAGAGAGTAAATGCTATATATGATGTTTATCACTTTTACTCAAGCATCATTGAACTTCCTGTGCAAGACTTAAAAGAGTTGAACAAACTTTCTTTGATTAACCCGAAAAAAGTTAGACGTGGTGAAAATTTTGTTTCAATTTCTAAACTGGGGAATATCAAGGATAAGTTCATTTCTTAAAACCAGATGTGATCAGGAAGATAAAGAATACTTTAAATCATTGAAAAGCAAAAGAAAACTTGGAGAAAAAGGTGTAAAAGAAGATGTATTTTGGATGCTTTTAGTGATAAATATTTTGATAAAGTAACAAATCCTGGTCTGAAAGTGATTGATGGATCTCAAACAACAAAACCAATTCTACGATGGTTTTATAATGTTGACACATTTGAGTTGAAGGTTGTTAGAAATCTGGATGATTAGGACAAAGATATGATTTCTTTATTTGGAGTATTTGAGCTAAAATTGCTTCATCCAAGTTACATTTCTTTCTTATCAATTCAAAAGTTTGAATGGGTGTCTTCTGAAGTTGCTGAAAATGACAAGAAGTACTTCATGACAATCATTAAAGTCATGAATGCTGCAATAGAATGACTTGCATTACGCAAAGCGTTGGCGTATGCAAACATTGTTAAGAAAGATATTATGTCAATTGAGTTTATGAGGATATCAAGTGAAGGAGTGCTAGAAGTTTATTCTCAATATTATCCAAAACCTTTGGAATTCTATGCAAACATTAACATTATAGGTTTGTCCAAGAAGACGTTGGAAAGAATGGAAAAGATGGAGATAAAGACAAATGAATCAAAGCCTGAGCAAGCTATTCTAGCAGAAAAATTCAAGTCAGCAATTACAAAAGCATTAAGACAACAAGAGCTGTACAAGGAGAAGCCTATGTTCAAAGTAAAAGAAGAACCAGGAGAGTTTTTTAATGTCTGAAGAATGAAGAATGAAGATTGAAGACAAAAGAGTAAACAATTGAAGATTTTAAAAACCGAATACCAAAGATTGAAGATTTTGAAGACTGAAGACAATGTCAATCTTAGGGGGAGTATTGTAGAAGCCTCTCAAAGATTAACATTTAGTCTTTATTGTCTTTATTAATAGTTTAGGCATAGTTTAGGGACGTATTTGTAAATATATGTTCCTTCTTGTTTTCTTTGATAGTATAAATAGCATAGATTATGTATTGTGCAGGTAAGCATAAAGACTAGACTAGTGCATCTTAGAATCAGTTGAATGAATTGTAACTATTCTCTACAATTGTATTTCTATGCTTTCTATCAATGAAAAACTATGAATTTTTCTGATACGTTTGCATTGATTTGATTACTTGTGTTTGTTTTGATTCAATTGCATCACAATATCATCACCGATCGATCCATTTTAATTCTATCACAATCAATAAAGTATGTCAAGGAAATCTTAGAATGATTTGATATGAAAGATTGTAAGCCAGCTAAGACACCTATACCTAAAAATCACAATCTTTGTCTTGATTCTGAGAGGGAGGATACTGATCAGCATCAGTATAGGACAATTATTGGATCTTTGATGTATCTCACTGCAAGTAGACCTGATATCATGTTTGCAACTTGCATCATTGCAAGATATCAGGCTGCTCCAAAGGTGTCTCACCTAATTGCTGCCAAAAGAATTCTTAGATACCTTAAAGGACCTCCTAAACTGGGTCTTTGGTATCCTAAGAATAGGGATTTTAATCTCTCTGGTTACACTGATAGTGATTATGGTGGTTGTAACATCAACAAGAAATCCGCATCCGAGGATGTCAATTTCTTGGTGGAAGGATCATCTCCTGGCAATGTAAGAAGCAATCATGTGTATCTACATCAACTACTGAAACTGAGTATATTGTTGCTGCAAGCTGCTATGCTCAACTGCTTTGGATTCAGAATCAAATACTGGATTATGATTTCAACTTCATGGAGACTCCTATCCACATAGACAAGAAGAGTGCCATTTCTATCACAGAAAATCCAGTCAAGCACTCCACGACAAAGCACATTGACATCAGTTACCATTTCATGCGAGATATTCATTAGAAAAATCTAATAAGGCTACTCAAAGTCTATTCAAATTAACAATATACTGACATGTTCACAAAAGCCTTTGATGAACAAAGATTTAAATATTTAATCACAACTATTAGAATGATTAACATTAACTAGTCCTTCTCTTTTGAAAAAAAACCTTTTAAAATTTATCTTGTCTATGTTGTCTAAATACAATTTAAGCCCTGTTACAAAAAGGTTTTCTTCAAAATTTCTAGGTAATAATTCTTCCGAAGAGAAATTTACCCTCAAAAGAGATCTTTATTCATCTTCCAAAGGCAAATTCCTCTACATAAGTATTCTCTTCCGAAGAGTTTCTAGCCTCGGAAGGACATTTGATCATAGATCAAATCCACTTCTGAAGCTTACTAACTTCATTTTACTCTAGGAAGCAAATTTGCCACTAAGACATGGTTTGCCTTCGGACTTCAAAATGGCTTCAGAAGACAACATTGAGAAACACAAGTATTTTCTCTTGGAAGGAAACTTTTACTGTGTAACAGAAATATTTAGGCCCCACTCTGTAAAAAGTAAGATTTTATTGATGATTGTCGGAATATTTTAAATGGTTTATCTTGCCGCCCAAGTCCAATAGAAACCAAAACCCTCCTTTCACCCTATCCGTTTCGACTTTTAACCCCATTAAAACTTTCAACTCGCTTTCTCTACTTTCTTTACTGTTGCTAAAACCCCAAATTTCCACTCACTCTCAATTCCTAAATCAAACAGTACTCTCAAAACAATTGCCTTGAATCCCCAACATAACCAAGTTGCCATCCTTGATTCATCAAGGGATGCCAATTTTGCCCCTATCGTCCAATTTCTTTCTCAATCAACATACTTCACTGCCCTTACTATAAACCCCACCATCTACTCAAACCACATGGCCGAATTTTGGGCCAATGGTCAAAGCAAAACGATCAATGATGAAAGGGTCATCAGATCATGTAACACCCCAAATTTTATTAAAAAGAAGAAAAATTAAAAGTATAAAGAAAGAAATGAGGAATAACACAAGTTTAAGGACTAAAGTTGTGCAAGATGCAAACTTTAAAATAATATTGTTTAAAAGAGTGGGTATGGCCACCCACTACATTGCCATACCCATCTTCTCGGCTGAAAAGGGAAGAAAGAAGAAAAGTTCACGGTTTTAGAGAGAGAAGAAGCTAAAATCTTCTAGAAGGTGAGTTTTCTTGGGTTAATGTTCTGTTTCAATCGAATTTTCAGCTTCTAGGCCGAGATTTGTGGTGCTAAGTGCATGTTTTCATGGGTTTTAGGACCTGAATTTGCAGGTGGAAGTGTGTTGCTTGAAGGTTGCTTCAGGTGAGTTCTTGAACCCCTCTTTTTACTAGTTTTCAAAGTGTTTGGGGCTATTATGCATACCGAGCAAAAAGATTTTTAAGTAACCGTGAGTTTTACAGCATGTTGTTCGATGGTGCTCTTTTGTTGTATGTTTAGAGGTTGTTTTTGAGGTTATGTTTGATGTTTAGCATGTTTTAGTGTTTGTAGCATGGTAGATTTATGTTAAGATGTGCTAGACCAATGTTTTGGTGCTGTTTGTAGAATTTGTTATATTTCAGATTGTTGGTCATGTGCCCAGAATGTTCCCATGCGCCTGAAATTGTTTTCATGCGCCTAACTGTCCCCATGCACCCAAGATCAGGCACCCAAATAGTAGTCATGCGTCCAGCATGATGCCCATGCACCTACGTTTAGACCATATGCCTAAACAGTTGCCCATATGCCCAGAGTTGCCCATGCTCCTAAGTGTTGGCCATGCGCCCCAGCAGTGCCCATGCGTCTAGAGTTGCTCATGTGCCTAAGTGTTAAATGTGCCTGAGCAGGGATCATGCGCCTGCTTAGTGGTAATGCGCTTAAGCAGATAGTGGTAATGTGCCTAAGTAGGGATCATGCCCCTGCATAGTTGTAATGCGCCTAAGCAGGGCTTATGCGCCCGCATAGTGGTAATGCGCCTAGGCTGTTTTCCTTAGAATTTTTATGCTCATGCGCCTGAGATGTCCAACTACTCTCCATTTTGGACTTAGGGTTTTCTAAGGATTTTATGAGGTAGTTGGTTGAGATATGTTCTATTATGATGTGATGGCTTGGGCTTGGTGTGTTATGCATGTTTGTATGATGTGTTATCTTTCCATGTTTAACGGTTTTCAAAATATATGTATTGTGTTATGTAATACGTTATGTATGATGTTATGACTTTACGTGGTATGATGTATGAATGTACGTAATGTATTATGTAATGAAAATGAAAGATAACGAATGATAAGTATGGAAGTAACGGATGATGAGATCCTTTTCGCGTACCCCGGTACTGTGTCAGTCTTCGGACACGAGTCCGGGGTTTGTTTACAGGCCCCGAAACAGTATCAGCTTTCGAGCACGAGTAGAGGGTATTGCATGAGATAGGATGGCATGAGACGAGGTATGTTGCTCGCCTCAGTACTGTGTAAGTTTTCAAAAACGAGTCGGGGGTTTGTTTACAGGCCCCGTCACAGTATCAGCTTTCGAGCACGAATCGGGGGTGTTGCATACGAGATGGGATCCTTGTCACGTACCGTGGTACTGCGTCTATCTTCGGACACGAGTCTGGGGTTTGTTTACAGGCCCCGGCACAGTATCAGCTTTCAAGCAAGAGTCGGTGGTATTGCATGATGCAGGATTCGGATGATAGTAAGTATGTATTGTTTGATGATGAACGATGACGAAGATAATAATAATTATTGTCAATGTGTACGTATGATGTGTGATCATGATCGAAAGTAAAAGGTTGTTTTAACAAAAGTAAACTATTTTATTTTTAAAACTAGAACTCACTCAGCATCGCTGACTTTTTGTATGCATAATAGTTGGCAGGTATTTTGTTGATGCTGAGGAGTTGCAGGCATGGATGCATAAGCTACTGGGGACGTTTTGAGGCTGGCATCCGTATTTTTAATATGATGTTGTATTTTGAAATGTAAACGAATGATGTAATGTAATGATATGTTTTAAATTATTAGTGAAAGTTTTAAATTCCGCTGCAAAGGTAATGCATGTTTTAAATATTTTATGCGATGACGGTCCAGCTGTAAGCTTCCCGGGAACGGGGCCTTACAGATAAAGGATCTGCGGATAGGAGATTATCATTAGTGAAACAACCATTAGGAAGCATCTGGAACTCCATGATAAAAGCACCCCCACTGATTTACCCAAGTCTGATTTAGAAGAAACCTACCTTCAAATGGGTTATGGAGGTGATGTGAGCAGCTCAATGGTCTACAAGTTCAACTTCTCTTACAACTGGAAGTTCCTACTTCACTTTGCCCAGCATAGCCTCTCTAACAAATCAGGGGGATGGGATCAAATTCCCTATGATCTGGGATGCCTAGTCCATGGGTTGGTAAAAGGCCTCCACTTCAGCTACTCAAGGTTCGTGCTGAATAATCTGGGTAGCAATCTCACCAGGGATCCATTCTACAAGTATCCCCAATTCATTCAGCACATCATCAACTGTGAGTTGGACCAGGACAAACTCCAATTTGGTAATGGTCTACTGGTCCCTCACATGACGCCTGGAATCTTCAAGACTTTGAAGAAGGTGTCCACCAACTTCACTAGAAGATTCACCGATCTCTATCCAGGTATGCTTGAGCCACTGGCTCCTGGTGACATCCCTACAAGCCTAGCAGGTGATGAACCCATATCAGACACAACCCTTATACTGCCATCTACTTCTTCCCACCCAATCAAAATCCCATACAAAAGATGCCCCAAACAAACCCTTGATCACTCTACTCTGATTAATCAATCCCCCTCTGTTCAAACCAAAAAGGCTAGAGTGGAATCAAGGGCTCCCACTCAGCCAGAGGTCCAACCATCCTCCTCAATTGACCTCAATATCAGTGTTGAGTCTCCTCACTTTCAATCTGATGAGCCCATTACCCAAGCCATAGGCCCTCAGGGTAAGTCTTAACATTCCCCAGAGTAGCCAAAAAGAGATGGCCATATCATTGGCTAAACTCCTTTTGTAGAAAAGCCATTAAGTGCTGACCAAGATCTCGGGTCAATAGATATAACCTCTGTATCCTTTCTTGACCTTTTAACCCAACCTGATGAGGATATCATGTTTCATCATGGCTATGATGTTGATCTACCTCACTACTCTCTAGATCAAGGGAACCTTTGATATTGTTGGTCCTTCTGATCTATATAACAGTGCAATTAATGTGTAAACAAAGAATTCCCACTGAATCAACACCACAATATCAATAACATAATGAACAAATTGAGAATCTAAACAATAATAATCAACAAATGGCTCAAAAATAATGATAAATGAACTTCCAAACGAAACACACAGTTGCAACAAAGATATTTCAATATTAGGGTTTTGCAAAAACTTGCTTACAAAGATAAAAACATGACAATATATAAGCTAAGCTAGATTCGCTGACTGTTTCGCTGGCTAGCGAATCTGTCTTGACCATTAACTTGATTCACCCGGCAGCGAACTACAGTTTCACGGGGTGACCTAGGACAACTGACTACTAGTGAAAGTATAGTTTCGGTTGTAGTTTCGCTGGGCCATAGAAACTATACAAAAGAAAAATTACAAAGAAACAAACTAACATCCAACCTATTACATACAAAACAAAATAATCCTAACAACTATGGTGAGTCCAACCTATACTAGATCATCAATACTCCCCCTAGGTTGGACCTCACCCTTGATCTTCCTCTTCATCTCCCACTTCCACAGCATCTTTCTCTGAAGACTCCTACTCAGCTCCAGCTGTACTTTCTTCTTCTCCCCTTGCACTGGCTTTTTCAAATTTTCTAGTCAGCTCCTGCACATCCATCCTCAATTCATCAGCTTGTAATACTTTCTTAGTAAGCTCCCTGACCTCAACCCTCACACCACGAGCCTTGTTAGCCACCTTCATGAATAGACTGGCTTCAATTCTTGTTTCAGCTCCAGCTCCAGCTTTGATGTGGTTCTCGCATAGCACCACCAAGTCTTCATCACAGAATGAGAACACTTCCATTGGGTCAAATAGTTTAGTCTCTTCACCACCTTTCAATCTAATCATAGCTTCCCCAGTATTGTTATCGTAGAACCACTTCTCAAACTTTTGTAGTCTTTGGGGAAGTGGATTGGGCACTCTAACTCTATTAACTGTTTTGGTTGGCTTGAGCTTCAACACTATCTTCCCCTTTCCTATAGCCCAATCCAAATCTTTCTTGGATATCCTCCTTTCTATTTTCATGTATCCAAACGCTTTAAAATTATCATTTATCCCCATCTTAATCTCCTTCTCTAACAGCATTGCCCTCTCACTTACATGTGCCTCCAAAAGGGGAATTTTCAACAGTCTCCTCAAATCCCATCTAGGCAAGGTCTTGAAAATCCTTCCTTTTATGCATGTAAGAAAGGTCCCCTCCCATTCTTTTAATCATAAACATTTTTAACTCATGGTTGTACTTCCAATTCACTATCTTATTATCTGATTTCTTCCTACTTGGTTCACTTATGTTTTGCAACAACGGAGTCGGTTGTTCTTTTTCTTTCTCCTTGAGAAACCGATCTTCCTTGCTTAGCTCGATTACATCTCCTTCTTCAGAACTCCTTTGAGCCACATAAGTCATTGGATGCTCATCTACTTCATAGAATATAGGTTCAGAATCATAATCCACAAGCTGTTCCTCATATTCCACTTCTTCATCTATAAGATTAATCTCAGCTCCTTTCTTGCTACCTTCTACTACTTTTTCTCTAAATACTTCAGCCCCACTTAAATCAGTGTCTATGTCCAGCCCCAAATCTATAAACATAGCCTCTACAACCCTAGGCTCATCTCCTACAACACCTTCCACATCACTTCTCTTCTCAGCTCCAGTTCTGACAACTTTATCAACTCCAACATCAATGCCACCATCACCATTGCCACTAGCACCTGCTCTTGCTCCACTGGCATCTCCTCCAATCCTTGTTGAACTCCACACCTTCAAAAATGAATACTTGGACGTATCTGTAAGAACATCTACCTCTGATTGAGATAACTGGTTGGGCAGGCCAGCATTAGCTTTAAGCTCATGTTCTCTAGTTCTTTATCTTTTTCCTTTTCTCTCAGTTCCTGATTCACCAGCTTTGTTTTTATCATCCCCAATTCATTGGCAAAAGATGTATTCAGATTTCGAATAACATCTTGATCTAATTCAGATCTGGGATCCCTTCTTTCTTCAAAAACTGGCTGCTTGTGCGTAGATCTCCTTTCAGTTACATGAGCTGGTTCTCCTTGCTCAAATTTATTTTTCGTTCTCCTCTCCTTTTTAATTCTCAACTCCTCCCCTACTTCATCAATCTTAGCTTCTAAATCATACTCCTTCTCCTTCGCGTACCTTTTTCACTTCTTTATGGCCTCAACTTGCTTTTCTTGATTATCTTCTGCATTTTTGTTCTCATTTTCAATCAACCGCCTTATGTAACTCCATCTTTCAGCAGAGTACATATTCTCTAAAAGATACATTATCTTCCTGCTGAAGTCATGTCTCATAGCTGAGCAATCTACAAATATTCTAGTGTTTATTTGCACCAGTCTTTTAATTTCTCCATGTCTAGGCAGATTTGGCTTCGAATCACTAATGAGAATCTGTACAAACCTTGGATATAGTAGCCACTTATCCTTTTTTAACTCCACTATATTCTTAGTCATGCAATCAAAAATCAACTTTGCAATATTGGCTTTCTGTCCCCGATAAAATACAATCATAGCCTTTGCCTAGTGCTGCTCAAGGAGAGATGAGTACTCCTGTTTCTCCTATGTCTAGCCCACATTATTAACCTACTACTGAGGTGGATCTCCCTAAACCTGTTCAGGAGGTCTATATGGTAGAGGCTCTCACTTCAGCAAGTGACTACATCATTAAGACCTCAACCACGGCAACCCAGCCCATTGACACTTCACTTGAAGCTGTCATGGTAAAGGGGAAATTCAGCAGCCAAGAACAAAGTGCCGGTGATGAGGAAGAAGACCTTGGTCTTATTCTCTCATCCCCCTATGATTCTTTTGATGAAGATGATGGGAGTCTGAAACTAAAGGTGCAAAAACTGACAAAAACATGCACCTATTTAGTCTCAAAGATAAGTCACTTAGAATCTCAGGTGATTGCCTTACAAAGGAGGGTCAATGACCAGCAACTTGAGATCACCAATCCGAAGGAAAAGTTAGCTGAGAGACCACTCAGGAGAACTCAACCAGGTCCACTAGAACCTGTGAATGTGACAGACCCAACCTCAAGCTCATCTATCCAAGAAGGTGATGCTACCAAAAAAGGGGAGAAAGTCCAAACAATCACGAAACCTGGGAGTTCTTACAAAGTATGGACTTTGAGGATTCACCACCCTTACATGCAATGGTCCATACTTAGCAACCTCCTCAAGTCTACAAGGATGTGGACTCACTCATACGAAGTTTGTTTGAGGAGGGTATTCCCAGAGCTATGCCTACCCCATCTTCTCACTCTGAGAACCCAATCATGGGATGGAGGCATGACACTGATAAAAAAGCTCTAGTCATCTCTAGATCTCAGGGTCAATAGGAAATTTTCAACTTTTTCAACATAAGGTTCTATTAGAGCATCCATCTGATTGATCTTCCACTTATCAACCCAAGTCAAAACAAACAAGCTGCAAGATTAGCAGATAGGATTCAAGGAAGGGTGTTTGAAGAATACAAGTTGACGTCAAGACTATATAAACAGAGGCTAGCAGGTAAGACTTTTGGTCAACTGGATGTTGAAGTGGACCCTAAGATTACCTTTGAAGGGGAAGCCTTGACTGAAGGCCCAGAAGTTGAACCTGTAAACCTTGAGACAGGAACTTCTTCAGCACCCATTACCCTCAGTGAGGCACCAGTTGGTGAAGGTGCTTCACAACCTCTCTCTGGCCGGAGCTTGACTGCTGAATCAAGCAATGAAGGCCAAAGCTCTCTCCACACTTAGTCACCAAGGCCTATGAGTAACGAAGGGAAAAGAAAACTGACTTCCGAGGAGATTGAGGAGGAGGAAAGAGAGAGGATGAGGAAGCTAAGGGGAGAAAGTTCAAGAGGGTCTCTAGGCTTCATGGAAGCTACCATCAGGGCTGCCCCCAAGCCAATACTCAGGATGTGAGTTGAGGGCAGCCAGGATAAACTACTTGGCGACCAGAAACTACAATGTGGATGAACTACTCTCTCTCTCCCCTTAGATGAACTGAATGAACTGGCTGATAAGGAATTGTCCAAGGAGAGGAAGGAGGCAGAAAAGGCTCTACAAGCATGCTCCTACCCTCTGCCCAATTTAAGAAAGTCAAGAGCCATCATCTGAAAGATCCAAAAGAAGTCTGCTAACAGACAAAGGATGATGAGCTTCTTGAAGCTGTATGGATTCTTTAAAAAGAGGCTTGATCTAATGTCTCTATCCAAAATGGTTGAGCGTATCAGAGTGATAAAGAAGAAGATTAAGAAGGGAGAGCTTGCTGACTTGCATTCTCCACCGAGTCCAGCTCAACCTAAAGTTGAGGTAAAGGTTGAACCCCCTGAGACAACACAACTTGGACCAAGAGCTGAATTTTAGCCAACTTCATCTTATGATTCACAGCAGGGTCCTCTTCCCTCTCATTCTAAACTAGTGAGAGAAGAGAACCCAACTTAGAGAGACACAGTAGAACAACCTAGTTCTAAAGACCAGTCCTCTCAGTTAAACACTTCAAAGAGTAAGAAAAGGATGGCCATGAAGAGTGTTTCTAAGAAAAAGACCAGGGCATCCACCTCTACACCTCAGGATGAGTCAGAGCATCTTAAGGTAGTGCAAGAAGAGGCTGCTCAACCAACTCCAACTCAAGTAGAGCCTCTTGCAACTGGAAGACCCATCTTGTCCTGGACTTTTGCTGCTAATCCAGACAGGTTGTATGTCATTAGAGAACAAGGAGGTCAATATGTCTATTTCTGGCAAGACATGCTTGATCTTCCTTTGCATGATCTCCATGACATGAGAAGATATTATGAGAGTATGAGGGATCCTGACAAAATGATGAAGAAAGGTATGGTCTTAATCCTAATAGGGACTATCAACATCTAAATAACTTCTCTGTTTTGGTAGAATCAGCCTAGGGGGAATTTGTAAGGTTATATTAGAAGGCTGATGCAACCAAAGAAGCCAAAACAACTAAGGAGCTTCCTGCATGCATGCACTGATGTACAAGGTAGAAGTTACTTTGGAAGTTTTACACTCATCATTGAAATTATTTTTGTTGTAAAATCTTCCGAAGCCAAAGTCCAAATCTTTGAAAGCCAAAGATGAAGTCTTCCAAAGCTTTAAAGACAAAGTCTTTCGAAGCCAAATGAAGTGAAGACTGATTTCTTCCGAAGACAGAAAGGACATGCTTTCTCTGATCTACTTTCCCATAAAGCTGACTTACTTTCCGCTGCAACTCTGAAGACTCACCAACTTGCATGAGTTTGTGAAATGGTCCATACTTTTGTAAACTATAGATTATGGTCTTAGGTCTGTAATTCTTACTTTATACCTATTATCCTTTTTATAATACAAAAGGATATCAGCTATGGCATGTCATAGTTACTAGTCAAAAGGCAATCTGCCTTTTGACTCTACATTGATCTTGTTGTCTAGATTAGTGTTTCTAGCTGTCCTTCAAAGTATGGTCGGCTGTAGGATATAGTATAAAGTATCTCAGGTCCTTGTATTTCTTTTTATGCTTTGTAACACTTGTAAAAAAACTTAAGAGAAATATACAACATTCTTGAAAACCATATTAGTCTGTTCTTGTTCTTAGTTCTATCTTATTTACTTATGTTCTTAGTATCATTTACATAAACCCGATTCCCCATTTGATCTGTTAAGTGTTCTAACACTTTTCTCATTATGAGACTGATTGTATTGACCATCCCTTAACCGGTCCTGGATTTACCTTCTCAATGCTGAGCTTACCATTTGTGACCCTACCCTTTCCTATAATATAACCACCAGATTTTCCTCCAAAAGCATCTGGACCTCCGTCAATTCTTTCAACATTTTGAAGCAAAGATCCATTGCCTGTCATGTGCCTGGAACAGCTACTATCAATAGTTCATACATTTCTTTTGGTCTTGAGTTGTTCCTGCACATAAAAAGATGGTTAGTTACATTTGGAAACCCAATCCTCATTAGACTTGGGCTTGTCAAAGTGCATTGAAGATAATGTAACCGTAATTGATCCTATATGCAAGTTACGAGGATCATTAGCTGTTGTTGATGAAGAACTTTCAGTCACATGGCCTTCCTTCATCTTCCATGCCATCTTTGAAAGACTAGACTTGGCCTTTAATACTTTGAGAGTTTTGATGTCTTTGGAAGTTTTGGAGACTGAACCTTTGAAAGCTTTTGCATCTATTGCAATAGACTTCAGTGCTTCAGAAGCATTCATTTCTTTCGAGACCAAATTTTTTTCTAAAGGTAAGTTTACACTTAACTTCTTCTTCACTTTGGAGCTTCCAGAAGGAAAACACTTTCCTTCTGAAGCTATTTTCTTCTTCTTCTTCTCAAAAGTTTTCTTCTTGGACATGTGGATAGTACTTTTGGGATTGTAGATGCAATTCTTTGAAAAGTGAGAAGTACTACCACACATGATGCATTTAGTTTGCATTCTTTTGAGAGTCTTCCTTTGAGTGAGAGGCTGAGCTTGATCACTTTCCACTTCCTTCTTCATCTTTTCAAATGATACAGCAGGCTTCATAGGATGAGGCTTGCTCTTGGAACTGGATGGCTCAAGTTGTGCAGTAGTGGTGCATATTTTATCTGTCTTCCTCTCTAGACCAGGATGATTTGGACATGAACTAGGATTCTTGGTATTAGAATACATAGTTGAGTCTTCAGTCTTTAGCACCTTAAAACTAGCAGAGATAAAAACTTGCTTTTGATTGGAGTTGAAGGTGGCCTTGATCTCTTGGGCTTTCTTGGATTTTCTTTTAGCAGCCCTGATCAAGTTTTTCCTTGCAGATTTGGTCATCCTTGGTTCTTCCTTCTCTCTAGGATAATAGTGTCCCTTCTTAGGATAACCTTGTCACTCACATTAGGTTCATCCTTCACCATCCTCTTCATATTCATCCTTCTCTTAGATAGGATCAATAGAGGGCAGCTCATCTTGACAACTTCCACACCTTGGAGATCTAACAGATAGGAGTATGTGTGGAGGAGCTATCCCACTCGATCCTACTCCCTGCCTATTTTGGTAACAAACTTTTGCATGCAAGGATGAGGATACTATGTTCTTGAAGGTTTTCTCTTCAAGAAAACTGAAGAGCTCAAAATGGATCGATCTGTGATGATATATGAAAACAATTCAATCTAAAACACACAAGTATTCAATTCAACACAAGCAAATCAACAAAAATTCATAGATGTAAGGCCCCGTTTCTGGAGAACTCACAGTTGGACATTCACAGCACTATTCATAAAACATTTCATAATTCATTATCACATTGCAGCGGAATTTAAACATTTAAAAGACATTTGTTTATTTATAAACTCTGTTGCTAAGAAATACATGTTTGGTATAGTTACAAAAGATCATTAGTTTGCATTACAAAACTACAATGTTATATTCCTGAATGGATGTCAGCCTTGTCCCGACGAGTAGCCTCCCCGAGTGCCATCCTCAGCAATATTACCTACCAACTGAAAACGCATAAAAGTCAGCTTTGCTGAGTGAGTCCTAGTATTAAAATCATAAAAATATCTTGATAGATTTGTATACAAAATACTTTTTAAAGAAAATATCTTATCTTTCTTTCGGATGTGATCACACACCATACATACAAATCCTATTCATTACATCATTACCATTCTCTTTCTTGCTTATTATCATTATCTTTCACTGTCGATATGGACCAAAGTGCTATACCCCCCATATAACGCGCATAAACCTGGTACTGGGCCTTGAAGTCTATAAATAGACTCCATCCGTGGTGCACATATGCCGGCACCAGTACCGGGGCAGCAACAGTGGTCCCCTCAATCTTAAAGATTAACCCTGTGTACATCCTTTGGGTTAGCTAAACCGTACACAGTTGAGCTAATGACAACATGGTCGTGCACCTCCTGTAAATTTTTACTTGCAAGTCTTTTCAATCCTTATGTTCCACTTTTTTTTAATATTAATCTTCCACTTGATTAATAATAATACTTTATGATCATAGGCAATCCACATAAAGTCAGATGTTAATATCATAATAGGCACATAAGGACAGCCCACAACATGCATAAGATAATCAGATACAAGCATCAAGTCAACCATGGTCAAACCCTAATCTTGATCTTCCAAAATTCCAGAAAATTTCTTAAGTCTTAAACTAATGCTGATGAACAAAACCAATGCAGGTGAACAACTGTAAATGCGGGTGAACAAAAACTAATGCGGATAAACAAAAGTGAATGTGGATGAACACTTGCAAATACGGATGAACACTTGCAAATGTGGATGAACACTTGCAAATACGGATGAACAACTTGCAAATGCGGATGAACACTTGCAAATGCGGATGAACACTTGCAAATACGGATGAACACTTGCAAATGCGGATGAACACTTGCAAATGCGGATGAACACTTGCAAATGCGGATGAACACTTCGTAACTATTCTGTCGTAAAAGAAATGCTGACGGATACTGTAGCAAATGCGTATGCATAAAAAGAAATGCTGATGGAGACTTAGGCTGAATTAAGGCAAATGCGGGTGACCAAAACACTTAGGCAATTATCACAGTGTAAATGCGGATGAACCATCAGACCTGTAAATGAGACTTATGCTATAACCAGTTCTAACACCTCATTCCCATACATTCTTAACATAGGTCAATCATGCTAAACTCTTAGAATAAGCATACAACCTCATAGAACATAGAAGTTCATACACGTACATACACAGTTATAGTACATAACGGTTATAAAACATTTTAAATGCATTTTCAGCCCCAAAAGAAGATTTAAAACATAGAGTCGGCGTCCTAGAACTCACCTATTGCAGCAAACAAGTGAATCTCCTCCCAACTTGCATGCATAAGAGTTCAAGCACCTAGAACAAGCCAAAACAAACACCCAAACACAAAAAACACATAGAAATCAGTTTCTAAGGTTGAAACCTCAAAGAAACCGAACCAATTAATCACAAAAACCTACTAACCTTGAATAATCTTCTTCTTCTTCACAATTCGACCGAGAGGAAACACAAAAACCAGCTTTCTTTCTTTCTTTTCTTCTTCAAAAAGCAGCAGCAGAAAGAGCATGGGCGACCATGCTCTTTATACACCCACTTTTGACTTTTTGGTACTATTTACACAAAGCACCCCTCAACTTTACCTTCTTTTTATTTTCTTCAAATTACTTTTCTTTCCTTTTTATTCTGACGAAATTTCGGGGGTTACAAGTCTACCTCCCTTAAAGAGGTTTCGACCCCGAAACCTGTCACTCTTCGAATAACTGTGGGTAATGCTGTCTCATCTCTTCTTCGGTCTCCCACGTAGACTCGGATCCTTTTCGGTGTTTCCACTGTACCCACACAAGTGGAACCACTTTATTTTTCAATCTCTTCTCCTTTCGGTCGATGATTGCCATTGGTTGCTCCACATAATTGAGTCGTTCATCCACTTCAATATCATTCAATGGTACAATCATATCTTCGTCAGCTAAGCATTTTCTTAGATGAAATACATGGAATGTCGGGTGAATCCCACTTAACTCATCGGGCAATTCTAGATGGTAGGCCACCTCTCCTACTCGTGCAACGATTCGGAAAGGCCCTATGTATCTTGGACTCAACTTGCCCCTCTTCCGGAATCGGATGATCCCTTTCCAAGGCGAGACCTTTAGCATGACTTTATCACCCACGTTGAACTCGATGGGTCTACGCCTCTTATCGGCATACGACTTTTGCCTATCTTTGGCTGCCTTCATGAAGGCTTTGATCTTTTCTAGTTTCTCAGTCGTAGCCTCAATCACCTCGATGCTTCCCAATTCTTTCTGCCTAATGTCTCCCCAACACACGGGCGTTCTACACCTCCTACCGTACAGCATCTCGTATGGTAGCATACCAATGCTGCCATGATAACTGTTGTTGTACGAGAACTCTGCTAACGGTAGGTGATCATCCCAACTTCCTCCAAATTCGATCACACATACCCGAGCATATCCTCGAGCGTCTGAATCGTCCACTCAGACTGACCATCTGTCTGAGGATGGTAAGCCGTGCTAATGTGTAGTCTCGTCCCCATGGCATCATGGAATCTCTTCCAAAACTTCGATGTGAACTGGGTGTCACAATCTGACACAATAGACACCGGCACACCATGGTGAGCTACAATCTCTTTGATGAACAGGTCCGCCAGTCTCTCGGAGGAATACATCTCGCGGATCAGTAGGAAGTGATCACTCTTTGTCAAACGGTCAACTATCACCCAGATGGTATCGCACCCCTTCGCAATACGGGGTAGCTTCGTTATGAAGTCCATGGTGATGTGCTCCCACTTCCACTCGGGTATATCCAACAGTTGGATCTTCCCGTATGGTTTCTAATGTTCTGCCTTTACTTGCAAGCAAGTAAGGCACTTACATACTCTGCCACGTCTCGTTTCATACCCGGCCACCAGTAGTCTTTCTTCTTGTCTTGATACATCTTGGTATCACCGAGATGAATGGAGTATCGAGTTTTATGAGCTTTGTCCATAATTAGCCCACGTAGATTCCATATCGAGGAATCCACATTCGTCCAAAGCGGGTTCTAACCCCGTGGGTATTCTCCCCCAATTCTGCAACAAGGCCTCTCATTCATTCGGAGTTGAGGCGATCTTCTTTTAAAGCCTCATTTTGAAACTCTTTAACTTGCGTTATCACCTCTGAGGTCATCACCAACTGATACGCCTTTACCCGAATCGGTTCGGGTCTCTTCTTCCGGCTAAGGGCATCGGCCACTACGTTGGCCTTCCCCGGGTGGTAATGGATCTCACAATCATAGTCTTTGATCAACTCTAACCACCTTCTCTGTCTCATGTTGAGATCTTTTTGCTCGAAGAAGTATTTCAAGCTCTTGTGATCCATGAAGATTGTGCACTTGGTCCCATATAAATAGTGCCTCCAAATCTTCAACGGAAAGACCACCGCAGCCAATTCTAAATCATGAGTGGGGTAATTAACTTCGTGGGTCTTTAACTGTCGGGAAGCGTAAGCTATCACTCGTCCACGTTGCATTAGCACGCAACCCAGTCTCGAATAAGATGCATTTGAATATTCCACTAAGTCTTCGCTTCTTTCGGGCAATGTTAAGACAGGAGCTTGAGTTAATCTTGCCTTTAACTCCTCAAAGCATCCTCTTGTTCCCGACCCCACTCGAACTTCACATCCTTGCGTGTCAACTTAGTCAAAGGTGAGGCTATCTTGGAAAAGTCTTGGATAAACCTTCGTTAGTAACCCGCCAAACCCAAGAAACTGCGTATCTCGGATGGCGTCTTTGGAGACTTCCATTGCATCACTGCCTCAACCTTTGCCGGGTCCACCATAATTCCTTCGGTATTCACCACATGACCCAGAAACTGAACTTCCCGTAACCAAAAAGCACACTTAGAGAATTTAGCATACAACTTCTCCTTTCTAAGTGTCTCCAACACTTCACGTATGTGGCCGGCATGTTCTTCTTTGCTCTTTGAATAAATCAGAATATCATCAACAAACACAATCACTGATTTTTCTAACATCAGCCGACACACTCGGTTCATCAGATCCATAAAGGCAGCTGGCGCGTTAGTTAAACCGAATGACATAACGAGAAACTCGTAATGTCCATAACGCATGTGGAACGCTGTCTTTGGGATATCTTGTTCCTTTACCTTCAACTGGTGGTAGCCAGATTGAAGATCTATTCTAGAAAACCAACTGGCATCTTGAAGCTGATCAAACAGGTCATCAATCCTTGGTAGGAGGTATCTGTTCTTCACTGTCAACTTGTTCAACTCCCGGTAGTCTATACACATTCTCATACTACCGTCTTTCTTCTTTACGAATAATACCGGAGCACCCCAAGGAGAGATACTCGGTTTAATAAACCCCTTATCCATCAGTTCCGGTAGCTGATGCATCAGTTCTTTCATCTCGGTCGGAGCTAACCGATACGGTGCCTTGGCAACGGGTTGCGCACCGGGTATCAGGTCGATCTGAAATTCTATCTCACGGTCCGGTGGCACACCTGGTAGATCTTCAGGAAACACATCCGGAAAATCATGTACCACTAGCACTTCTGATAATTGTGGTATCGACACGTCCATATCTTTCACGTATGCCAAGTAGGCACAGCATCCGCGCCTCATAAACTTCTCTGCCACTGCCATCGAAATTACTTTCGGAACCGTAGTGATGCGATCACCATAGACTATCACTGAACTCCCATCGGGTGCAACTAACCGAATCATCTTCTTCCGACACACGATGTTTGCCTCATAGGCTGCCAACCAATCCATCCCTAGAACTATATCAAACCCGCCTAGGGGCATCAAAAATAGTTTAGCGGAGAACCTATGGCCTTCTAACTCTATGCCATAATCCTCAATCATATCAGAAATTCTGGTAGACTTACCAATAACAGTTTCTACATCAAAAGGTTCATCGATGCTCCTACTACTAACAGGCAATTTAGCACAAAAGGCAACAGATATGAAACTCCTACTAGCACCAGAATCATATAGTACAGAGGCACAAGTTTGGTTTACTAGGAACACACCTGACACGACATCAGGGTCTACCTGCGCTTCCTATCGAGTCATCATGAAGGCTCTTACACTTGCCCTCTGCCCTCCTTCTTCTGGCCTCTACTTCAACCCAGAACTTTCAGCCCTTGGCTTCTTGCAATCCGTGTTCATGTGACAGATTTCACCACAGTTAAAGCACCATGGGGCTCCACACATCTTTGAAATGTGACCGGGCTTGCCACATTTGTAGCAGACATTCATTCCCAAGCAGCATTCCCCGCTATGTTCCTTCCCACACTTATCACACCGCCTTAACCCCGAGCTTGCAGTAACCACTCGATGACCATCCATCCTCGGCCTCTTACTGTTCGGGTTGAAACCACCACGCCCGAATCTCTTCCCGTTCCAACTCCTGTTATTACGACCCGTCTTCTTCACCTCAACCACCGCTACTTCCCTTTCATCATACAACATTCCCACCAAATCCACTGCCGACCCAAAAGTGCTTGGTTGGGCAGCGATCAAATGTCTGCGGATGTCAGTCGGTAGTCCCTGAACATACCGATTGATCTTCCTCGATACAGGCGTAACCTGATACGGCACCAACCTTGCTATTTCGTTAAACTTGGCGGTGTATTGCTGGTGGGTCATAGTTCCCGCCTCCAGCTGTAAGAACTCCCTTTTGATCTTGTTGAGTTCTAGGTGAGGACAGAATTCCTCAATCACCAGCTTCTTCAGCTCACCCCATCTCATTCTCTCGATGGCCCTGTCACCCTCAGCTTGGATAAGATTTTCCCACCAACATAGTGCCGAGTCGACAAACGAATGAGTGGCGAACATCACTTTCTGGTCTTCCCGACACTCACTGATCTTCAATACTGCCTCTATCTCCCTTATCCATCAGTGGGCAGTAGCAACGTTACCGTTGCCGTCAAAAGTAGGGGGTCTACACCGTTTGAATACCCCGTAGCTGCATCCCCTCACGGTTTCCCGCACCACCACCTCTTGATCATCACTTGAGGCTCCCCTTCCAACATTTAGGTCCTCCTCCTCATCGTGATCCCTCATATCACCTCTCCTCCCAGCAATCGTTCTCCTCTCCTCCTCCTTCTCCTTTCGTTCATCCTCCCTCACAGCTCGGATCACTTCAGTCACGACAGACGGTAGGATTGTCTGCATGACTTGGTGAACCTCCTCCACCACTGCCTCCTTCACCGAGGCTCTCAAGTTAGCACTCTCATCCACCCCCTCTAGGTGATGCAGATCACGCCCAGCAGTAGCCGTCTCTGCAGTCCTCGTCTTGTTCTTTGCGGCCCGGGGTCTACCAGCACGACCACCCCGTACACCACCTCGAGAAGCCTTAGATGATCTACCTGCAGCCATCCTCTAACACTATAAGATCCAACCACCAACACGGTCATTCAAGGTAATAGCTCAGTTAATGTTAAGTATAGTAAGTCCCTATTTACAGTGGCCAGTTATGATTAGCCACTTACTTTACTCTTCGTTCCCCGAGCATTTCCTATCCTGACTACATCAGTATTCAAATCTACTAAAGCATATAAATCAAATAGCATGCGCACATAATACCGGTTAACATTATAAAAGAATTACCTGATGGCACATAGCTACTCGGGCTGACATTCCTCCATTCGGTCCCATTTTTAGTTTAAGTTTAGGTTTTTGAAAATATTTACCCATTTCTCTTAAACTTTGGCTCTGATAACAACTTATAAGGCCCCGTTTCTGGAGAACTCACAATTGGACATTCACAACACTATTCATAAAACATTTCATAATTCATTATCACATTACAGTGGAATTTAAACATTTAAAAGCCATTCGTTTATTTATAAACGTTGTTGCTAAGTAATACATGTTTGGTATAGTTACAAAAGATCATTAGTTCGCATTACAAAACTTCAATGTTATATTCCTGAATGGATGTCAGCCTCGTCCCGACGAGTAGCCTCCCCGAGTGCCATCCTCAGCAAAATTACCTGCCAACTGAAAACGCATAAAAGTTAGCTTTGCTGAGTGAGTCCTAGTTTTAAACTCATAAAAGTCAGCTTTGCACCTCCTGTAAATTTTTACTTGCAAGACTTTTCATTCCTTATGTTCCACTTTTTGTTAATATTAATCTTCCACTTGATTAATAATAATACTTTATGATCATAGGCAATCCACATAAAGTCATATGTTAATATCATAATAGGCACATAAGGACAGCCCACAACATGCATAAGATAATCAGACACAAGCATCAAGTCAACCATGGTCAAACCCTAATCTTGATCTTCCAAAACTCCAGAAAATTTCTTAAGTCTTAAACTAATGCGGATGAACAAAACCAATGCGGGTGAACAACTGTAAATGCGGGTGAACAAAAACTAATGCGGATGAACAAAAGTGAATGCGGATGAACACTTGCAAATGCGGATGAACACTTGCAAATGCGGATGAACAACTTGCAAATGCGGATGAACACTTGCAATTATGGATGAACACTTGCAAATGCGGATGAACACTTGCAAATGTGGATGAACACTTGTAAATGTTGATGAACACTTGTGCAAATGCGGATGAACACTTGGTAACTATTCTGTCGTAATAGAAATGCTGACGGATACTATAGCAAATGTGCATGCATAAAAAGAAATGCTGATGGATACTTAGGCTGAATTAAGGCAAACGCGGGTGACCAAAACACTTAGGCAATTATCACAGTGTAAATCCGGATGAACCATCAGACCTGTAAATGAGACTTATGCTATAACCAGTTCTAACACCTCATTCCCATACATTCTTAACATAGATCAATCATGCTAAACTCTTAGAACAAGCTTACAACCTCATAGAACATAGAAGTTCATACACATACATACACAGTTATCGTACATAACGGTTGTAAAACATTTTAAATGCATTTTCAGCCCCAAAGAAGTTTTAAAACATAGAATCTGGGTCCTTGAACTCACCTATTGCACCAAACAAGTGAATCTCCCCCCAACTTGCATGCACAAGAGTTCAAACACCTAGAACAGCCAAAACAAACACCCAAACACCAAAAACACATAGAAATCAGTTTCTAAGGTTAAAACCTCAAAGAAACCGAACCAATTAATCACAAAAACCTACTAACCTTGAATAATCTTCTTCTTCTTCATAATTCGACCGAGAGGAAACACAAAAACCAGCTTTCTTTCTTTCTTTTATTCTTCGGAAAGCAGCAGCAGAAAGAGCATGGGCGACCATGCTCTTTATACACCCACTTTTGACTTTTTGGTACTATTTACACAAAGCACCCCTCAACTTTGCCTTCTTTTTATTTTCTTCAAATTACTTTTCTTTCCTTTTTATTCTGACTAAATTTTGGGTGTTACAATAGAGTTTTCATTGATTAGCATATAGAAGAATACAAAGTGTAGTAAGCAGTTACAAAGCATCTCAATCACTCTAAAACTTAAAACTTCGACTCTCCTACACAATACATATCTATGCTATTTATACTAATCAAGAAAACTAAGGAACATATTTGCATAAATGACCCTATACTATGAAAAAATATAAAAGACACACAAAAACAAATGTAAATCTTTAAAGAAGCATCTACAATACTCCCCCTAAGATTTACATGTCTTCGGTCTTCAAAATCTTCAGTCTTCAAATCTCTTTCTTCAATCTTTAATCTTCTTTCTTCAGTCTTCTTTCTTCAGTCTTATTTCTTTAGTCTTTGTCTTCAATCTTCTTTGATCTTCATTCTTTAAACTTCAGTCTTCTTCTTTATCTCTTTCTTCAATCTCCTTCTCTATCTCCAGCTTTGATCTTCAGTCTTCAGAAGGCAAAGAAGTCTTCTGGTTCTTCCTTGATCTTGAACACTAGTTTCTCCTTGTAAATCTCTTGCTCCCTTAGAGCCTTTATAATAGGTGCTTTGAATTTCTCAGCAAGAATTCCTTGTTCTGGCTTCACCTCATTTGTTTTAATTTCCATGGAGTTCGTTAATTCCAATGTTTGCTTTGAAAGCACTGCTATATCCACATTTGCATAGCATTCGATTGGATTAGAACTATCTTTACAATGTATCTCCAAAACACCTTTACTATAAATTCTCATGAACTCAATGTCTTTGATATCTTTCTTCACAATATTAGCGTATGCTAATGCTTTCCTCAATGATATCCTCTCCATCGCTGCACCCATCACTTTAATTATAGACATAAAATACTTTTTGTCATTCTCAGCAGTTTCTGGACTCACTTTCTCAAACTTTTTAATTGATAAGAAAGAAATGTAACTAGGATGGAGTAGCTTAAGTTCAAACACACCAAACAATATAATCATATCTTTATCCCAATCATCCACATTTCTGACCAACTTTAATTCATACGTTTCAGAATTATAAAACCATCTTAGAATCGGTTTTGATTGTTAAGATCCATCTATCACTTTCAATCCAGGATTTGTGACTTTCTTAAAATACTCATCACTGAAAGCATCCAAAAACCTTTCTTCACCAACATCTTTATCAACTCCTTTTCTCTTCTTCTTTAATGATTGAAAATACTGCTTATCTTCTTGATCATACCTTATTTGTAAGAATGAACTCATTTTGTTTATCCCTCAGTGAAGTAACTCAACAAATAATTCTTCATGTTTAGCTTTTGAATGGTTGATCAAAGGCAATCTGTCTAATTCTTTCAAGTCTTGAACTGGCAGCTTAATAATACTTGAAAAGAAATGATAAACATCACAAATTGCATTGACGCTTTTAATCAAGAATGCATCAAACACTTCATCATACTTCCAAGCTACGATCTTGACCTCCTTAGTGGTATAGGAACAATCATAGCATTCAACAAATCAGAAATAGATTGTCCTTTTTGTAATACATTACGCATAAGGTCACCAGCGGATAGTGCTTTGTTCCACAATTGCTTCTGTTCCATTGACACTTGATATCCTTGTCTTTCTGTTTCTGGAAACATCTTCATCAGTTCTCTTCTTCTCTCGTAAGCAGAACATTTCTTCTCCATTGCTTTGATCTCTTGAGGCTTCAAAATCCTCGTCTCTTTGTTATCTCCAAGTATTGAGGATTATCCATATCAAGCACAATCATCTTGTTAGTTTGTCTTTCTGTTTCTTGAAAGCTTCTAACTAAATTTCTTAATGATTCGCCTTGTAGCCTCTTTAGCTTCTTCCAAGGATAATTTCTAGATTGTAACCATGATCTTAAAGAATTAATATTCATGTCATTTGGATTAGGATGGTGTAATTCGGATGTAGACAATTATTCTACATTCTCCATGTTCAATTACAATTTCGTTTGGATCAACAGGAGCAACGGATTCAGCTGTAAAACATTTTTCATATTCTTCATGAATTTGAGAAACAGTCAAATCATCAAGAAATACCCGATTGTTTTTCATCTTCACCAAATAATTGTATTTTTCTTCAAAATCAACAAGTACATCATCATGACTTATGTCAATTGTAAAATAATGTTCATCTACATTAGCATCTTGGATATCTTCATCATCCAACACTTCATTGTACCAATTATCATCAAACTCAGACTCTATATCATCTAGAGCTTCGAGAATCTCTTGAACATCAGATTCTTTTTCCTCAACATTCACCTTTTGAATTTAAGATGATGATTCAGGTAAAACTAAAACATCAATATCATCTAATTTCCTCTTTCCTTTATCTAAAACAAGTATTCTTTCAACATCAATAGGAGTAACTTCAGATATAATCATCACTTCAGGAGATGGATACTTGTGCTTTTCTTTCAACTTTTCTAATTCTTCTTTCAATGCTTCATTTTCTTCATTTACTTTCTTTAATCTTTCTTCCATTGAATCAAAATCTGTCATCATTACCTCAAATGTCTTCATATTATCATCTCGACTTTTTCTCAACTCATCAATTAACTTGTCTTTCTCTTTCATTTCTTCAATCAAACTTTCATTGACAGCTTTCAACTCTTTAATTATCTTTAATTGATTCAACTTTTCTTCATTCAATTCATCAATCTTCTTTTGAAATTTTCTTCTTCAGTTAATACAAACTAATCATTATGCTCTACCATTTCTTCAATCATACTTGCAATTTCTTCAATAGATTGTTCTTCACCTTGATTAATTTCTCCAGTATCCTCATCATGAATCTCTTCAGTAGCTTGGTCAATTTCTTGTACATCTTCCTCACTTTCATCAAGAATTTCTTCAGTAACTTGCTCAGTTTCATCTACATCATCATGTATATCTTCATGATCTTCTTCAATAACTTGCTCAGCTTCTTGTATATCATCATCATGATCTATTCCCATTCCATCACCATCATGACCACGATCATCATCATCATCAGAATCAGATGAGCTAGAACTATCTTCTTCATCATCAATGTTTTCATTATCATCATCATCTTCTTCATCCTCTTCAGCTGGTACTTCATCAATCAAATCAGCTGGGTCAATAGGCTCGTCCTCAGTTAAATGATAATGAGCAATAGTGATATCCACTTCATCATTAGCAACATTAAGTATATAATCAAATAATGGAACATTCTGAGCTCCAGTAACCATTGCTAATTTCTTATAAGATACATCAGACATATGCTCTAGCATCATAGTTTCACCACTCATACCATACACACGTATGTCTGGAAACTCTTCATTTGTGATCATCTGAAGAAATCTAGGATACATGAGATACTTGTTCCTAATTCCCTTTTCAAGATTAAAGATAAAACCATTTAGAATCCAATTAGACATATTAAATCGTCTATTAGTAGTCAGTGCTACAATGGGTGATGCAATGTCATCAGGGAAAGAATTCCATCCCGCACTTCATTTTGACATGCAATGTTGGAAAATGTAGCATATAAGCTTCCAATGGTTATACACACGAACACGAAAGAATTGTTTCTTAGGAAAATGGTCAGGATGTCCTATTTCCATGAATGTTTGTCTACATTCATCAAACGTTAGCTCGGATAAATCTTCTAGATCATTAGGTCCTAACCTCAAGGCTTGTCTAATTGAGTCTTCAGAGACTTCAATCATTCTAAAATTCGTTATAAAGCCTCGGACCACTTTAGCTCCATTATCATCAACATCAACATATGCCGTGCTCCAGAACTTCTTAATCAGACGTGCATAGATAACCGGTTGGTAGCACATGGCATATACATACTTCGTTCGTAATAGAAATCTGATCATATCTTCGTATCCTACAGCATTTTGAATATCCTCGTTTAATAGAGCAGCAACGTTGTGTTTCGGCTCAAACTTTAAATCAGCCATCTGCAAAATTAAACACAAGACATTTAAAATTTGAAGTTTTAACAATTAAAATCAATATTTTTAAAAATTCATTCTGCTGAAAATCAATATTTCAAACAAATTGATTTCTTTGATTATTTAACACATTTTAGATTTCAATTTTGATTTAAAAAAACCTATTTTCAATATGAATTTTTTGTTGAATTTTTTTTTTATTAAAAAAATATTCTGTGACTGTTCATCTTCATCATCAGAGATGAAAATCAACACACAATCAACAGATGATGAGAACTTGATTTGAATGAACAAACTGAATCGAAATCAAGTTCATATTATCATTAAATCATCAATTTCAGTTCATTTAGTCATTTTAACCATCAATTTACAGATTTGCATACAATCTAGGTTTCAAATGCCCGAATAGGGTCGAAACGCCCAGCTTAAATCAACCTGTAAATCAACGATATCATGATTTTGATCATGAACTTACACTTAGAATTAAGCACAATGACCTTTGAATACAAGAGTAACTCAGAAATCGATCAAAATGAGGAATAAGGTTTATCGAGACAATTTCTTTTTGAGAGAGTTTAAGTGTTCAGGGAAATTTGAGAATGAAATCTGAAAACACAAAGTGTGGTTTATATACTAAGTGAAAAATTTTAGGCGCATGAGCACTGTTTGTGCGCATGGACTCAGGCGCATGAGCACTGTTTGTGCACATGGGCTTAGGCGCATGAGCACTGTTCAGACGCATAAGCACTGTGTAGGCGCTTTTGCACTGTTCAGGCGCATGAGCTTAGCTGAAACGCCCAATACTTGACACTAGTTTACACTTGGAAGCATGGGAACTGTTTAGGCGTATGGGAAGGATAAAACGCCCAACACTTGACCACATTTTCAGACTCATGACAACTGTTTAGATGCATGACAACTATTTAGACACGTGAGGTTGTCTGAAACGTCCAACACTTGTACAAATCTTGAAAAATCATCATGCTCCTAATCCTGGACTTATAAACATTGTTTAGGCGCATGACCATGTGTCCCAACACTTGTTTTCAGATCTTCCACCTGTACACTGTTTAGACATATTAGCACTGTTCACATACTAATATTAAATCAGTTAATCACATTTTGACTTTAATTAGTCAAATTTTGACTTTCACCCAAAATTTTCAAAATTAACCCTCAATTTTGAACTTTTGACTTTTAAATTTTTATTTTTATTTTGAAATTTTTAATTTTATTTTTGACCTTTTTATTTTTGTTTTAATTTTTCAAAATAATTTCCCGTCATTTTAGTCTCTAATTTTTAACAAAAAATCTCATTTAACTTTTGCAAGAAGCTTTTCCATTAAAATGTTTTTCAGGTTCATTTTTACATTTGTTACACACATGCTTGAACATATGTAGCATCATCCTTTCCATCCAAACATTAGATTTTGATTTTTCATATCTTGAAATTTGTCAATCGGTTTTCTTAGACACTGTTTAACTCTTTTTACTCCCCCTAAACTTTTAAGTTTGATAAAACTTAGAAGTTTCTTGAATTTTGTCACATGAAGAGCACACTAATCATTGTTAAATTGCCTGCACACAGAAAAATGCAAAAATCAAAATGAAAGTAGAATAAAATCCTAATATTCATAATGAATCATGTCTGCAGTGAGATCATATTAGCAGTGATCAGCACATTAAAATAAAAAAATGATGGATAGTCACAGACAGTGATTAAATCCTGATCAAGTGTGTTCCAGGTCAGCATTTCTGCAGCAAAGGAGACACTAAATCTAAGGACAGAAAATGAGTGCTTTTGGCAAGGTACTCAGCACACTTACTTTTTCAATTCTTGGATTGTTTAAGGTACAATTAGATATGACATTATGCAGTCACACTTAGACTTAGAGAGGATAATTCTCATAAAGATATGCAAGAAGTCACTGTTCTCAACTTGTTAACCTGACATATACTATAACCAGATCTCATTTGGTGTTTGTGCACATTGGCATCTTGTTGCATCAGTGAGAATATCCAGGTCTGTAATCACTTACAACAAGGATATCTCATCACTTCAGGTCTATGATGACTCATAACAGAGAAGTGTTAGATGCATTAAATAATTAGAGCTCAATGGTTATTCATATCGCCATCAGGTGTGAGATTATGTCTTAACAAGCAATCAATTTGAGAAATCAACACTACTCATTAGTGCTAAGATAGACATACATGAATGCATGAGTGATTTAGTTTAATCACAAGAATTTACTTTTTCAGTCTAATTGCATGAGCTTACCTGCACATCATATCTGATCATGTCAGACTTTAGTCGAAAGCGAAGTATGCAACTGATCATACTAATGTACTATCATTTCTCACGTATTGCAAAACAAATTCATTCCTATATAATTAATAAGGAAAGACACTATTTTTGTGATTTTTTTTGGTTTTATATTTTATCTTTTGTTTTTCAATTTCTATTTTTGTATTTGGTTTTTGTTTTTCTAATAAACATGCACACACAAAATAAATCAGGCAATTAACTTTGACAGGTTCTCTAGCTGTGTCCTATTCATATAAGGGAGGGTTCTAATCATATTTAGACTCAATTAACTGAAATACTCAAAAACCAATTTTTACATGTGGTTAATAAGACCAATTGACTCTACCAAATACTCAAACCGTCCTGGTAAGAAGGTTTTAGTAAAAAGGTCGGCCAACTATTTTTCAGTAGCAATTTGAATCAGAATGATTAAACCTTTTTCAGAGTTATCTCCAAGAAAATGATATCGAATTTCGATATGTTTTGTTTTAGAATGTTGGACAGGATTAGCTATAATGAACATAGCAACTGTGTTATCAATGTAAATAGGTGTTTTAAGAAAGTTGAACCTGTAATCAAGTGGTTGGTTTTGTAACCAAAGGATTTGAGAACATCCTGCTGAAGCAGCAATGTACTCAGCTTCTGCAGTAGAAACAAGACATTTGTTTGTTTCTTGCATTGCCACGAGACTAATCTGGGTCCTAAAATTGACACCCACCATTGTTGATTTTCTATCTTGACAACATCCGCCATAATCACTATCAGTATACCCATGTAACTCAAAGTTTCCTTCGTAAGGATACCATAGCCCTAAAGCCGGTTTACCTTTGAGATACCTGAATATTCTTTTGACAGCAATTAAGTGGGATTCTTTCGGGTCTGATTGATACCTTGTACAGACACAAACAACATACATAATGTCTGGTCTAGATGCAGTGAGATACATCAAAGAACCAATCATCGATCTGTATAATGTTTGGTCTACTGATTTTCCTTTCGGGTCAGGCTCAATCTTGGTGTTCATATCAGTTGGAGTTCTAATTGACTGACAATCTTGCAGCTTAAATTTCTTCAAGAGTTTGTTGACGAACTTCTCTTGGTTGATAAAAATACCATCTGCAGATTGCTTAACTTGTAGTCCAAGAAAGAAATTTATCTCTCCCATAGAACTCATTTGAAATCGAGATTTCATGATTTCTTCGAATTCATTGCATTTTTTGACTTGTAGAACCAAATATGATATCATCAACATACACTTGTACATATAAGAGATCATAGCATCCTTCCTTATGAATAAAGTTGGATCGATTTTCCCTCGCGTGTATCCATGTTGGATTAAGTGATGTGACAATGTTTCATACCAGATTCTAGGGGCTTGATGTAGTCCATATAAGGCTTTGCTCAATTTGTACACACGATGAGGATATGTAGCATCTTCAAAACCTGGAGGTTGCTTCACGTACACATCATCGGTGATAGAACCATACAAAAATGCCCTTTATATCCATTTGATACACTTTAAATTTCATGAATGAGGCATAAGCCAGGAAGACACGAATAGATTCAAGTCTTGCAACTGGAGCAAATACTTCATCATAATCAATACCTTCTTCTTGAGTGTATCCTTGTGCAACTAATCTCGCTTTATTTCGGATTACAATGATCGAGCAATGACAACCAGGAGGTGGGTACTCTATCATCAGTTTATTTGAATAACCATTTAGTGCCTATAGAATTTTCTACTTCAGGTAAATCCACCAGATTCCACACTTCTTGTTTGCGGAACTGTAATAATTCTCTTGCATAGCCTCGATCCAACCATTGTCCTTTAACTCTTTAGAAACATTTTTAGGAACAATTTGAGAAAGAAAACAAGAGTATAAGAAGACGTTTGCTGTTCTGATTTACTTCATCATTATTAGTCTGAATAATAGAATCTCTGACAAAAGAAAAGAAGGGATAGTTTGGGCTTGAATCATCTGCATCGTCAGACTCCGAATCATCACTGAATGAACCGAGATCTCCTTGAATTTTCTTTTCACCTGTAGAATCAAGCAAGTTAGATTGATTAAACAAGTTGGATTGAAAAGAGTTTGACAATGAATCTAAATCAAATAACCATGCAGGACCATTTGACACAGATGGAAAAGAGTTTTCAAGAATTAACATTGAATGTTTCAACTATAACATTAGTCCTAGAGTTATAAACTCGATAGGCCTTTGAAACTGATGAATATCCAATGAAAAATCCATCATCAGATTTTGATTCAAATTTTCCTAAATGATCACTTGAATTCAGAATCATAACCGGACAACCAAAAGATTTAGAAAATCTATGTTTGGTTTCCTACCAAACATTAACTCATATGAAGTTTTCAGTTTGTCTTTAACAATTAACAAACGGTTTTGAACAAAACATGCAGTTGATATTGCTTCATCCCAGAATGTGATCGGAATTTTAGCATCGGCTAACATGGATCGTGCTGCTTCAATCAATGTTTGGTTCTTCCTTTCAGCAACTCCGATTTGTTGAGGAGTTCTGGGAGCACTGAACTAATGAGCTATTCCTTTCTCTGCACAAAACATGTCAAGAGTTAGATTTTTGAATTCCGTCCCATTATCACTTCTAATTATTTTTACTTTTTGATCAAGTTGATTTTCTACTTTTATGATAATTCTTTTATTAATTCAGTCGTTTCAGATTTAGCATTTAGAAAGAAAACCCATGAAAATCTTGTATAGTCATCAATGATAACTAAACAGTAAGATTTCTTCCAATACTCTTCACGTTGGTTGGTCCAAAAAGGTCCATATGCAACAACTGAAGGGGTTTGGAATTTGAGTTTATCAGCTTGGACTTATAAGACGCTCTGTGATGTTTCCCCTTTAAACATGCTGAGCATAAATCAGTTGTGGCAAACTTCTTTGATGGAAGGCCAATAACATGATTTCCTGCTACATGCTTGTTCATATTCTTGAAGTTGGAATGTCCGAGACGTCTATGCCAAAGCTAGCTTTCATCATTTGATGCTTTAGCAAAGAGACAAGTTGTTTCTGTAGAAGAGTCCACTTGAGACATATCCAGTTTGTATACGTCTTGGTCTCTGACAGCTTTAACAACCATGCAATCCTTGCTTATCTGAAATCCTGGCTTCAAGATATAACAGAAAGAATCATCAAAAAGTACAGAGTAAGATTTATCACCAATTTGGGATACGCTTAACAAATTAAAGTTCAACTGTGAACAGAAGTTGACTTTATCAAAGCTTATAATCCGTTGGATACTGTTCCTTCTCCGGTTATTTTTCCTCCTGCATCACCACCAAAGGCGACATGCGTTCCATCTTTTAACTTAAAATCTTGTAATAAGGCCTGATTGCCTGTCATATGCCGGCTACACCTACTATCCACATACCAAGTATTGATTGGTCTTCTCGGGCGTACCTGCAAAACAAAACAATTTAAGGTGAATTATCTACCCAAGCCGAAATGGTCTTGGATTTTTCAAACTTGTCAACAATAGTAAATTGTTTAAAGTGAAGTTTGTTGACATCAGGTTTATTCTTTATGAATTTACCAATTCTGTTATTTGTAACAAAATTATGCTTGTTTGGAAAATTCATGCTTTTTGACTGACCATTGTTTGAAAATTTTTATTTTCAAAACTTTGTTATTAATTCTCACTGACCTTGGAATGAAATTATCATTGAAGTATTGTTTAGGTCTCACTGAATTATTTCTTTTGAAAGAGTTCAAACCTAAGGAGGGTTGGTGTGTTAATCTTTGAAAATCAACATTTTGGTTTCTTTTATATTGCGGATTAACATAACCTTTGCTTACTGTTGAGGTGGCAAATCCTCTCCTTTGTGAATTCTTTCTAAAGTAACATCTTTAGTGTTGTGAGTTTGCTCATTACAGTAAGTACAGTATTTGTTTACACTCTGAAGTTGAGTGATTTCTCATATCGCAAATATGACTGTAATTGTTAAAAAAACATTCAGACGTTTTGTGATTATACATGTCACATATGTTACAATACCTCTGTGGAGTCTTGAATAATTGCTTATTAACCTTTGACGTTAACACAACATTAGAAACTTGGTTACTTTTAGGTGTCAAAGAGTTAATTTGTTGTTTTTGATTTGAAGAATTATGGTTTTGATTTAAACCACTTTCTTTTGCACAATTTGTTTTTGTTTTTGAACATGAATTTCATTCTTGTTTTCCTTAGATACAAATCTTTTAGCTACAGCGGAAGTCTTAGAATCTGAACCCGTTTTCAGATCAGAGGTTGATTTGTTCTTAGGATTTTCTTTAACATCTTGAATGGAGTTCACATTAACAAACCAGCGATACAAATTTATTGGCTTTAATTTTGTTGCTTGATTTGTTTCTTTTGTCTGATTTTCCTGAATTTTTATTTGTTCATTTTTAGCTTTATTTATCTTTCTTCTACTTCTCTTGTTCCTTGATTTTTAGATCCAGTTTTTGGTTTAGATTGAACATCCTCAGTTGAAGATTCTTTTTCACATTCTTTCTTTTCTGGTCTTTTTGCCATTTAATGAATTCTGGGTTATTTAGACCAAATGAATTTGAATCTTCTGATGTTTCTTCATCATTTTTGTTTTGAAAATCTGAGTTTTGGTTATTAGTTATAATATTCACTTCCTCCAAAACTGACTCTTTAGGAACAAAAACTTTCTTTGTTTTAGGCTTCGGTTCATAAGATTTTACTTTAACAGGATGAACATTTTTTATCTTTTCGTTATCTTTTTCTTCAAAAATTTCCACATTTGTTTTCTCTTCTTCAGCATCAGACATCTTGGTCCTGTTTTGAAAAGCTTTTCATTTTGCCTTGTTTTCTGGGAGTGATCATGAGTGTTAAAATTTTCTGGTAAGGTATTTGTTATTGATTCTAGCATCGGTTCATGAGTGAAACCCAATCCTGCCTTTTGTTTATCTTTTTGTTCATTTACCAGCTTTTCCACAATGGTTTTAAAACTTTTAACTTTGGCGAGATCAACTTGAGTTGTTGCATGAGCTATCTTCTCCAGTTCAAGATTTTTTGTCATCTTTTCAAGTTGTTTTGATACAATTTCAAGTTCTCTTAGAGTTTTGTTCCAAGAATTTTGAAGAGAGATAATCTTTTGTCAGATACTTTATGATCATTTTTAAGTTTGGTATGCATTAGTTCTTCTTGCTTAAGTTTTTCACAAATCTTGTAAGAATAATTTTTGTAGTATTCTACATGCTCGAAGCAAGACTTTGTGCATAAATTTTCTCTGACTTCTGATGGAATTTAGAATATTTAGGAGGAGACGTTTCAGAGTTAGAGCTTTCAACCTTTGGTTGATCAGATTTTGCCATCAATGCAACTTCCTTGAATCTTCCTTGGGATCAGACTTGTCACTCCAGTCATAATCCTCTTCAGAGTTTCCATCATCTTTTGGATCATTAAATTCAGACCAATCTTCTTTTTGTATTTCTGCAACAAGAGATAAATTGGAGGTTAAATCAGCAGTAATTGCTCAGCGTATGCACTCCAATCATAACCATCTTTAATATTAACAACAAGAGCTTTCTTGGGCTCCTCTGATGATTTAGAATCATCTTTCAATTCTGGCATTGGTAGGCTTTGATAAGGTTTCTGAAATGTCTTCTGTGAAGATTGCTGAAACCTTTGATTACTTGAGCTTGATTGGCCATTTCCTCATTTATTCCTTGAAGTGACCATAGCTGTTACAGTTAAAACACCTAGATTTGGACTTATCAAATCCAACAGACTTGTTTGCACTCGGCTTGTAGTTTCTGTTGACATACGAGTGTTTCTGAGTCCTGTAAGCTATCATAACCATTTGCCAGTTGAGATCCATTTCTTAACATCGTCTGGATCCATTTCAAACAAATCCTGCAAAACAAATCAAGTTGAGTTAGATGACTACCTTGATAAGCTTGAAAGCTTGCCATAAATGCAGTAAAAGCAGTTTTAGACTCTTCATCCTGTAATAGGATGTTTATTACATCGTTAACTTTGCTAGTTTTAGCAGAGTTAGCAGATGGAGTCTCTGCTTGAGATTTAGAACTTTTAGGCATAGGAGGAGATTGAGGTTGATTCTGAGTTGTATAGGCAGGAGCACTTGTGTAAGTGGAATCAGTGAAGAACCCTGCGCCAACAAATAGATCACCCTCATCTTCTGGTGAAGTTTCATTCTTAGCCATGAATGCATTCTCCAGTACTTGCTGGAGAAGCAACATATTTATATTGTGACATCGAAGCTGCTCTGTCATTGTTTCTAGAACTTTCATCAATTTCAACAGATTCTATTTTAGCAATCAAGAGATTAAGATCCATTGGGAATTTCTCAGTATGCTTTAACAGAGTGACTGTTTGCTTCCATGAAGATGGAAGAGCATTGAGAAGCCTGAAGTTAAGATATTTTAAATCATTCTTGATGCCTGCATTCGACATCTCAGTAGTTAGTTGAACAAATCTGTTCATCATCTGATTTATTGTTTCACCAGATAAATGTTCAAAAAGTTCTAATTGTCTCTTTAACTTTTGCTTTTTTAGATCCTGGATCTCCTTTCCACCTTCACATATTATTTTCAATGCCTTATACATGGTGTATCCCGTCTGATAACCATCAAGCCTTGTAAGGAATTCAAGTGGCAGTCCTTTGCACATCAAAGAATAAGCTTTTATATCATTTTTAACTTTCCTGAGATCATCACCCTGTAATCCATCTTCAGGATATGGTTCCTGAGATTCTTTGGTGTAGACAAAACCTCTATCAGGACCATCTGAAGTTATAGGAATATGAGGTCCTTTTTATTGATTTCCATAGATCAGTATCAATAGAATTCAAGTGATGTTTTAATCTCAGTGACCAATTCTTGAAATCTGCTCTATTCTTCAGCTTGGGAACTCTGTTCTCTGAGTCTTCTGATTTTACCATTTTTAGTTTTTGATTTTAAAAGAAATTTGTTTTTTTTGTTTTTAATGTTTTGAATTAAAACAATGAATTGAAAATATTTTGGATTTTTTTTTAAGTTTCTGAAAAATTTCAAAAATTTTCTAAGTGTTAAAGCTGATGCGTCCAAATAGTGGTAAAACGCCCAAACAGTTGTGATACTTCCTTTGACTTTGACTTTGAAACGTCTAAGGGATTGCCTTAGAAAAACATTCCAAAACGCCTAAGTTGAAAAGTGTCTGAACAGTTAGATGCCTGGTTGGTAAAATGCCCAAATAGTTCAAAAACGCCTCAACTATTAAAACGCCTGGAATTCCTTGGATTGTCAACTTCCAAAGTGTCCCAACAGTTGAAATGTGTCACAACAGTAGAAAAACGCCTAACTGAAAAACGCCCACACAGTGGAAATGCGCCTAAACAGTTGTTATGCGCCTAACACTTAGGCAATTTTCAGCAGTGTTTTTTACATAATGCGTCACATTCATCAGTTTCATACGAACTTAAATTTTCTGAATTCCTTCAAAACTTGATTAATTGATCTGAAATCCTCAAATTATGTAGGAAATTGATCAAAAATCAATCCTTCAACTTCAATTTCTTCAATTAACAACCAAAATTGATCTTTGATTCAAGAACAGGTTCGACAAATGAAGAACAGGTTCGAAGAGCTTTTTACTAAATTCACTGATTTGAACGAATTGTACTGGTAATTGTGAATCAAATCATGTTCCTGATGATGAAACACAACTGAATTCAACAATTATACGACTGAATTGTTTATCAATCACAGATTCAAGTGATTTTGAGAGTTCGACAGTTGAAGAACTTCAATCACTGAACCGAAAGCTTTGATACCAATTGATGAGCTCAAAATGGATCGATCTGTGATGATATATGAACACAATTCAATCTAAAACACACAAGTATTCAATTCAACACAAGCAAATCAACAAAAATTCATAAAGTTTTCATTGATTAGCATATAGAAGAATACAAAGTGTAGTAAGCAGTTACAAAGCGTCTCAATCACTCTAAAACTTAAAACTTCGACTCTCCTACACAATACATATCTATGCTATTTATACTAATCAAGAAAACTAAGGAACATATTTACATAAAAGTCCCTATACTATGACAAAAATGTAAAACGCACACAAAGACAAATATTAATCTTTAAAGAAGCATCTACAAAAACATTTTTCTACCTTGGCTTTGCTGATCACAAGCTCAGCCTGGTATTTAGTTAACTTGGTTATGAGATCTTTGATTTAAGTCCTGTAGGTTGTTTGGGTTGGCTTGGTTACTCACTCCAGTCAGAGCCTCCTTCTTCAACAGCAACAGAAGCATGTTGTTGGGTTGGCTTGGCTTCTCAATTCTTGGAGGTATATCAGTGTAGTTTGGTCTGTTGTGCTTGGCCACCATTTGTCCTTAGTGCCTTGCACTCTCTAGCAAACTGTCCCATTTGGTTACAGTTGTAACACTTCACTTTGCATTTATCCATCCCAAACTTTCCACTAGCCACATTGCTTGGAAACTTCCTTCCTGTCCTCTTGTAGAACTTCTTGGCTCCGTGAATGAGAAGATCCATTTGTTGAACTTTCTCCACACACTCTAAATTATCTGGATGGATACAGTCCAAGTACTCAAGAGTGAAGAGAAAGTTTCCACAACTTTTTCATCAGTAGACATAAAGGCTTGTGTAGAGCTTGTCCCTTGGAATGGGCTTCCTTGGATGTAGCTTTCCTTTGGTGTCTCAGAGAAGGTGATGAAAGGGTGCTTTTGTGAGTTTTCAGGGTAGGAGATGAGATGATGCTGTGGTTCTCTGCTATCCCTTTCAACCACATGAAGGGCTGAACTCTGCTAATTATTGGAAGAGCTGCTTGATGGATTATGCTTGTTCATCTCCACCTGGTAGCCACTAAGGATACCATACAGCTCTGTGAGAATAAGGGTAGAGAGGTTCTCAGTTCTCTTGATGGCCACACAATAGTGAGAAAGAGAGAACATGAACTTCCTCACTATATCCCTATTCTCAAGTTTTACTCTAACATCCATTAGAGTATCCACAATCTCAACATACCTGAAGTATTGTTGAGTCATGGTTTCACCTGTCTTATACGTGAAGTTCTCAAACTGCTGCTTGATGAGGTCTTTCTTGTTCTCTTTGGCTTCTACAGACCCCTCATACATGATCTTTAGTGCATCCTAGAGCGGCTTAGTAGTCTTGCACTTCTTGAAGCCTCTGTATATGGAGTTAGGAAGAGCAGTTTGGAGGGCGGACATGGCTTTCTGATCTACATCAATCATCTTCCGGTCTTCTTCGGATAATCAGCCATTTCCCTTGGTATCATCCCACCTCCAGTAGTGGTGGAAGAGGTGCTTGGGATGTGAGATCCTTTGACAACATATGTCCACATCCTTCTGTCTTGACAATTGATGAACCCTTCCATACGTTAGCACCAAGTATCAAAGTCATCTGGAGTGATAAGTGAAGACTTTGTCATAGTACCAGTTTCCATATCATCCTTTGAGATAGCTACCATTTGAGTTGATAAGTGTGTTGTTAAACTAAGAAGATTTAAGATAGTGAGATCTTACAATCAAGAGCCTGAAATGCTCTGATTCCAATTAGAGGACAGGTTATGATCAATGCAACAGTTTCACAAGGTGGGAGAGTTAAGAACACTTAGCAATTCAAATAGGGAACCGGTTGGAATGAAACAAAGAATACAAGTAACAGGAACAAGAAAAAGAACACTCAGATATGGTTTTCAAGAATGATGTATATTACACTCCAGTTCTTTTACAAGGATTACAAAGCTTATCAAAATTACAAGTAGTTGAGACACTTTATACTACATCCTACAGCTGGCCATATTTTGAAGGCCAACTGGAAACACTAATCTAAACAACAAGATCAATGTTTAGTTAAAAGGCAGATTGTCTTTTGAATAATGACTATGACATGCTATAGCTCACATCCTAATCTATTACAAAAGGATAAAAGTACATAGTTAGAAAATTACAAACAATAGAACCTTAATCTACAGTTGACAAAAGCATGGACCTTTTCACCAACTCATATAAGTTGGTAAGACATCAGAAATGGCTGCAGAATGTTGTTCAGCTTTTGTCAAAAGGTGATTCAGAGAAAGCATGTCTTATCTGTCTTTAGAAAAAATCAGTCTTTGGCTTCAAAAGACTTTGTCTTTGAAGCTTTGGAAGACTTCATCTTTGGCTTCGGAAGATTTGGTACTAGGTATAATTCTTTGAGTTAATCAAATCTTCCAAAGTAACTTCCTTGTACTTGTATGTGCATGCTGAGAGCTCTTTTGGTTGCATCAGCCCCTAAGTGTAATCCTTACAGTTTGCTAAACCGGTTTTAGAGGGAGAAAACTCTCGGCTAGTGAAAGAAAGTCGCAAAGAAGCTTAAAGTTAAGGAATTTCTACATGTTTATGATTGGATCTAAGCTAAATAAGATCATATATGTGTAATGAATAAGATCTAGTTTTAAAGCTTAAATTTTGACGCGTGTAGTTTAGATCTCGATGGAAAGAAAGCTTTATTCTAAGGTTTTTGCAAGTTTTTCTGAAGGTGAGTTTTAGATCTTGTTGTAAAAAGACAATGTAATCATGTTTTTTGATAAGTAAAGTTTATATTTGTAGTGTAGAAATATAGTCTTATGGTGTTAGGACACTAAAAATAGGAATTGTTGTAAAAATACAATGTGATCAAGTTTTTGATGTTACCTAATGGAAGCACAAAAAATTCAAAAGTAAGAAACAAAGCTTTTGAGCGAAGAGGGGAGGATTCTGATGAAGATAAGCACGAATATGATCAAAAAAAGAATGATCTGACAGGAGTAGTAAAAATTCTAACTTCACCAAGGAGCAAGTGACTTAATGTTAACTTGACCTTCTAGAAGTTTCACTTGAAACATTAACTTGACCTATTGCTCATATAAGTAAACTTCAGTGGGGACCAAAAGACACTTGTGAAGAACTCGACTCAAAAGATACAGGTCCCAGATGAGGTGCAAGTATAAAAAGTAGTGATTTCAACAAATAAATGATGTGACATAAGTGATCAAAGCTCAACACTTGCGTGCCTTGTTCAAACAATTTTCTTAGTTATCTTATTCAACTGCGTATGAAACGAAAAACCAAATAAATTAATGTTATCTATTGAATTTCTATACAAAAGAATTCTATTGCATGATTGATAAGCTTACTCAACCTTTTGGGTACATCGGTTTTCCAATGCTCTAAAGAGAGTAAGGGTATCATCCCATAGCATCACTTCCTAAGGAAATAAACCCTCTATCACAAGCTTCAGGATTTAAAAGCAGAGAATTATCACTTGTTATGTTCCTTGAACGATCACTATCCATAATCTATAAGTTTCTTTTGCTTTATGATTGTTTGTACACATGTTGATAAGAATTAGTTAAGAATCAGGACACAAGCCAGATGTCGCTTGGGTCGTTTTAACTCAATGAAAGAGTTAGCTTTTATTAATTTATTGATTAGTGTGATGTTTGTTTTGGGTTTTCATGGGCTAGCTTAGTTGCACTAGTTTCCTTGATCCTCCACACTTGTTTGACTTTTGGTTGTGTGGAAATTCTAACTATTGATTTGTTAAAAGATGAGATCTTGGGCCTCCATATTTGCTTAAGCCTTATTGATGAGTGAATTCTGAGGACTGATTGTTGTTTAGTATTGAGAACTTTAAAAGCTTCTAAAGATGATTGTTTGGTTTGCATCTGATGAGTTTTCAACTTCCTTATCCCCACTACTTCTAATGTCTTTTAAGCTTCAAAGGTTATCTGATCTTTAAGCTTCAAACGGATGACTATTTTCTTTTTCATGTCATGCTTTGCTACTAACCTCCCATTGAACTCGGACACCTTCTTGTATTTAGAAGCATTCTACATAGCTTCTTAAACACCTTTCCACTTCAAAAAGGTTTTCATCTCTCCAACCTTTTAGTTTTTCATTCATCTTTCCTTCCTGTGAGTTTCCTGATGAAACCTACTCATAGTGTTATAGTAATAATCTTTGGCATAGTGATCAGTATCACCAAAAATTAGGCATTCTACTGTCTTTGTTTTCATTATCTTCTCTTGCTTCTTAGTCTTTATTCACTTGATATTTGGATCAATTTCTTCCACTTCTTTCAGAAGTTTTTATTTCTTTGCTTTTGTCTCATCACATAGTCTATATGGGGTAGGTCCTTAAGTCATTCTTCTTCTTTATGTATTTTGGATTGTGAATCTTTATAGCCTTTTCAAGAGACTTCAAGACATAGATTTTTTAGTTTTAGTTCTGGTGGACTTGGATACTTCTTGTTTTTGATATTTCTTGAGGTGCTTACGTAACATCCTCTATCATGAGAGCATTGTTTACTAGTGTCACATCCAATACTAGGAAGGTTTAGTCAATCAGGCGTAGTTGGGAAGCCAAAATAATTCTGGTCTTTGCTACAAAAAGAGGTGGTGTGGGCTTTTTATAAGCTAGTTGAGAGGGACAAGCATTTGAAGAACCTGAATTGGCCTTTGAAGATTTGTGTTCCCTTGAAAAATGATCCATTTATGGAAGGTTGAAGCATTTAAGTTTCTTGCTCTAAAGACCAAAGCTTGCTCTCCTATGCCTCTAGAAACTTTTCTTGGTTCTTTGCTAGAATTTTTTGGCTGCATAGAAGAAATTTATTATAATTTGGTAGTTGGTGACCATTTCTTCAACGTCATAATGGTGAATGACACAAAAGCTCCATGACCATTGCTTGAATATGAAGGAGAGTAGTAAGGAGTTTGACCAGAACATTCAAAAGGAGTGATTGGGGAAAAGGTTTCAATAAGAGAATCTAGTATATAATCAGGGGCTTGGTATCATGTGGTTGGTGCTTGATAGGATGTCACATTAACATGCTTATAAGAGTGTTAGTGAAGGGAAGTCGTTGAGTGATTCAAAGGGGCTAACAAAGCAATAAATCTTGATCAAATAGAAACTGCCCTGATTTTGAGCATTTATTTCTATATGGTATATGCTAACCATACCATAGAGCTCTACCCAATGCAGAGTTTTTAGATTTTCAGCTATTCTTGTGGCAGTTGTATAAACAGTTCATATCTTTGGCTATGACATTAAAATTTCTATATGATTTCATTATTATCCAACTTCACTATAGATTCTCACAGAGCTCATATCTAAAATATGTTGCTATCATGCTTTCTTCCGTGATAAATTTGTACTTCTTGAATTTATAATTTAGCACATCCCTCATATTTTATTTCATATATGCCTTGAAGATCATCCCAAAGGCTCTTAGCAGTCTTGTTCTATTTGAAACTATGGATGATGTAATTTGGAATAGCCATTTAGAGTAACCATAAATCTTTCTCTTCAATGCTAATCCTTTTAAGATTTTCATCTATGTAGTTTCTTCTATCTCTGATGATCAAAGCACTATTTTCTTAGAAGACCTTACCATTAAAATATGTGGACCATCAGCGATAGAGGTGCACATAATCCTATCTTGGTTCTTGATGAATCCTTTCATTCTTATCTTCTAAGTTCTTTGTAGTGAACAAAGGAGGCTCCCTTTGAGTGTCCTCCAAATCATACTTGCTTGTAGGAGGCGCCATTTTGAGATGATTTTGTGTAGAGAAGTAGTAAAATCACATAAACTACAAAGATTTAGTGATGGTTAGATCAACAAATCTAAATTCAAGGCACTGATACCACTTGTTAATCGTGAATGAATTAATAACAACATTGCTTCAGTGATATTGATTTGAAGATGCGGAATCTCTGTTAATCAATACTAACAACTCTCATAAACATAATAAGAATAGTAGAACAATAACACATAATTACTTCATGTTCTTTATATATTTCACTTAAATATTACTAGTCACAATACAATGCAAAATAGCAGGTAAGGAAAGTGTAACCTATCAACTATTACATTAACAGGTTTTATACTAATAATTACTTTTGGTTACGCGTAGGTAATCACCTAGAAATCCTAATAAAAACTATCTAAAGCATTTATTCTAAGGTTTAAATTAATGGCTTGATTTTAGTTATTTATCTACAAAATATTACATACCACGACTTTGTATTATTATTAGTTAACATAAATCGAATAACAAGAGTAACAAAATTGATTGACAATTGAGCATAGGATCTTATATATTTGTAGAGTTTAGTTTGTCCCACTACTAATTGAAACTAACATAGGACAGTACTTTGGAAGTTGCTAATTTATCAAAATCAAAACTATTCAGTAGAAGTATCATATGTCATAAGATGTGTAGTTATTCGGAGGTGGACTGTCCTTTAATGTAGATGGTCTTTGGATGTACACAATCTATCTGTCAAGTTGACTGTGTCTCTAGTAGTTGAATTCTTTGGGAGCGCTATTTATTCAGCCACTAATTAACTAAATCAAGGGAGCTTCAACCTCAAAAACTATATATATATACGATATATATATATATATATATATATATATATATATATATATATAAAATACTTTTTATTGCTTACCATTATTAAATGGCATTTTATGATACTAAATTCTTGTCAAGACACTTCCTATTTAAAATAGACATCTTACATATTATTTACTTGTTTAAAATATTAGTAACATGTATTTTTGTTTTATGTACTAATTTCTCGTTTTTTGATATCAAGGTAGAATGTTTGAAATTGAGATTTTACGTATCATCTAGCTTGCTTGGGCTACATTCACAATTTTGTTTTCATTTCTCACGTGTTTTAACATAATTTGTGACAATAGTTTGCATTGTTGTAAGATTTGTAACTATTTTATTTTTGTAAGGCTTTGGCAAAACTATTATTTTGTGTCACTACAAATTGGTTTAGTCTCATTTGTTTTGTAGGGTTTACTTGTGAGTATTATGTACGTCTGAATGTACTAAACCTTGATAATGAATGAGAATTGAAAATTCAAACATGGTCATCAAGTCACTTGCTATTGTTCCAAGTTTGAATTTTCGAACACGTGTAAGATGACGTATCTGTGGAATCTTTCAACGATGTTGTCACACTCTCGATTCAGGATCTGTTGGTATCATACATTAGTACCAATTTATATATATTTGTAAAGTTATCAGAGTTTATGAAAATCAACAATAGTCTTTAGAATGCTTTGTAATAATTAACACTTTTAGCTGATTTTCATTTGTTATTTTATATGATTTTATATCTTGAATTTGAGATGATCAATTCTATCGATTGATAAAAAAATCAAATTCTCACTCTGGAGGTATTTCAACACCTAGTATTGTATTCAAATATATATGTATTTGAAAAACAAGGATTTATAAAATCCCTAATAGTTTTTATTGTTACTAAAGCCAAAACATTACATTTGAATAGAAATGCATTAAGAGCTACAGTTTAACTACAAAGTCTCCATATATATTTGATGGGTATTCCCATGACGAAAGGTTTACTTATGGTATAAACTTTTTTTAAAACGTATAATTAAAATTCATTTACCTGAAAAATAGTTTGAAAATAGACGTCAACGTAAAGCTGGTGAGTCATGCTACCGGACATTTTATATCAGCAAAACACCATGAACAATTATTAGCAATCTTTAAGACAACTTGTTTTATAGTTGTCCTATTTATTGAAACGGCCTATTTATGTTTGTGCACATAAATATAGCATGCAAGTGAAGTTTATATTGGACTCAACAAGTGCTTGGAAGGATAATGTTTGTCATAATCAATCATAAAGTGTTCTAACATTTAAACAATCATTAACTAACACATTAGCATCATTAACATCCATATCGAACACTAAATATTGCTTAAATTTATTTTTCAGGTTTGTAGATAAAATGGAATATTTGCAAGTGTCTGCAGCGGAAGAAGAAAGCCTACAGCAGATGACTTTCTGTAAGCAGCGGATGAAGAATGAAGTCCAAGTGTAGACAGTGGATGAGCAGACACACAGCGGATGAACACACAACGGATGATCAAGGCCACGGCCGATGAACAGTCACAGCGGATGTTCATCCATTGCAGATGAACATTCCACAGAGGATAACAAAAAAACATCACAAGTGTTCACAGCGGACAACATCCATACACAGCGGTCAGATCATTTTACATTCACAGCGGACAGCTTTTCACCCACAACAGAAAAGATATCATCCACAGCGGACGACTTATGGACTTAGGATTTTACGTAATTTTCATTTACATAAGGGTATATTTGTATATAGCTATTGTTAGAGATGGGCAAATCGGGTTTGGGCCGTACCCGGGCCCGGGTACAAACTGGGTTTGGGCCCAACCGGGTTTTTTGTACCCGGGTATTGGTGAACCCGGGTACGAACCCGGGTTGGGTTCAGCGGCATACAAACCCTACCCGGTATACCCGGGTAGGGTCGGGTCGGGTTCGGTTCGGGTATGAAACCTGGGTTCAACCGGGTTTTTTCCTTTTTTTTCTTTTTTTCTTTTCTTGTGTGTGTGTTGAACACCGGGTCGTATGTTTTTTTTCTTATATTTTCTTTTCTTTTTTTTCTTTTTATTTTTCTTTTCCTAACCGGGTTCATTTGAATGACAAAAATTTAAACAACTTAATATATAAATATATACAAATCTTTGGCAGAAAAGGTTACAAATAAACAAATATTAAATACTTTTTATATAAAACATTTGAATGACAAAGAAATTTTAAAAGAACATGAAAGACATATAATATTAAAATAACTTAAAAATACATAAATGAATCAATAAAAAATAACAATATCGTCTAATTTTATCTACTACGAGATGCTTGATCAAATGCTAATTCTTCATCGGATATGCCAGAAGATACTCCGTCTTCTACCTCTTCATCATGTACTTTAGCTTCGAGTGTAATCTCGTCTTCGAGGCTTGTTTGGTCTTGTATACGATCAATTGCGTCTAAGTGATCCTTTAAACAAATGCACATCCCACTTCTTCCGGAGTTAGTCTTGTTCTCCGTAATGATATTACCCTGCCACTAAGAGAAAAAGCAGATTCCGAAGCTATCGTAGAAGCTTGGACGCTTAGTAAATCACGGGCCATAGCAGAAAGAATCAGAAATTGAGATTCTTTTCCTTTCCACCAAGCCAAAATATCGAATGCGCGATAATCTTCGGTAGTCATAGTGGAAATAAAATCCGTTCCACTATATCTACCGAGCTCACTTGTTGGGGTGTTACCCCTTTGTCGTTTAGCCGTCACATCCCGGACAACATTCAACAAAGTCAAAACTGGGTCTTTAACCGATGTACTAGCACTTAAGGTTGATTCGCTTGGCATGGTTATGTTTACGTTAGGCCCATATCTATTTAAATAAAAATTACAAATTGTTTTCAAACTATGATTAAAATTTTCTTTTGCCTCGTTTGAAAAATTAGGGTTTTCGTTATGCATATCCAAATTTTCATTTATCTCATCTATCAAACATTCAAACCCCGTAACATTTAGAAACGGATTTAAAGCGGTGGCACACGTAAAAATGGGTGTTAAGTCCTTAAAATATTTTTTAAACTTTTCTTTCATTGGTTCTATCATTTGATTAAACATATTATTTTTATTTTAAAAATTTTTAAAATTCAAAGTCATAAAATATAATTCTTGAAGCACCGAATAACTAGTGGAATAATAAACTCCCGATAATTTTGTTGTTGAGTTTTTAAAAACCTCAAGAAACTCGGATAGACGTTGAACAATCTCCTAACCCGCATCCGGAAATGGGTCGGCTTCACCATTATCCGAAAGACTATTATGAAAAGCTTTCAAAGTGCCCTTTTATTTTAAAGCACATTCAAACATATGACAAGTCGAATTCCACCGAGTAAGCGCATCCCAATTAGGACCTAAAAATCTAGAGTGCGTATCCTTACAAAGTTGTTTATAATCTTGATATCTTCTTCTACTTTTTTTAAAAACGTCATGTAACATAAATCGAAAAGCTGTAATAAAGTTATTAACATATTGCCCGGATAGTCTGTCTTGCACTACTAAATTAATAATATGTGCAACACAACGAGTATGGAAAAAATCACTGTTTGCAATCGGAAGATATTTTAATTTTAATTTTTCAACCGCGGTTGTGTTGTTAGAGGCGTTATCAAATGCAATTGAAAAAAGTTTATTTTGTAATTTAAAAGTACTTATTACATTATCTAAAAAGTAAAACAAAAATTATCCGGTGTGTGGATGCGGAAAAAGATCAAATACAATCGTACGTTTCATCAATTGCCATGAATTGGGATCCACCAAATGAGCGGTGACGCAAAGGTACGATTCGGGTAAACCGTGTGGAGCCGACCAAACGTCACTAGTTAAGTTTACACCGGTATTTAAATTTTCAAATAATACAATTAAATCATTTTTTGCTTGTTTCCATAATTTTAAACAATAACGTCTAAGTGTAGTACGACTTACGTGGGTGTAACGAGGTTGAAGCGTCTTTCGAATTAAGTTGGTCAACTGAGGATTGTCGAAGTGACTAAAAGGCAAAGCTTCTTGAATCATGAACTTCGCCATTCGATCTCGAAGAAGTGACTAAAAGGCAAAGCTTCTTGAATCACGAACTTCTCCATTCGATCTCGAACCGAATTAACATCGTAATTAAAGATTTCACCGTCTCCACCCAATTGTGTTTGTTGCGAATTCGGATTACTTTTCAACAACTTATAAAACTTCTTGCTAATGTGTTTGCTTAAATTCATGTTAGAATCTTTAGCAAGCAAAGCTCCACAAAACTTGCAACGAGCCTTTACAGACCCGTCACTCAACTCAACCATATCCCAATTGCACCAAACATCCATGTTATGATTATGTGCAAGAATGCAAACGACGGTTGAAAATTTGGACGAACTTTGACCAACTGAAGATTGTGAGTGAGCCATATCAAGATTGAAGAGAGTGAAAGTGTAAAATGAGAGAGTGAACGTGTAAAACGAGAGTAAACGAGAGTATTTTTTGCGTATGTTTTTGCGTTTGAGACATGGGTACTAAACCATATCAACCCACACCTATTTATACTAACTTATAAGCCTAAAAGTGACAAAAAAGGGCCAAAAATCGATCGCAACGGCTATATAGCCGTTAAAAACGGCTACTTTTTAAAAAAAAAAAACGGTCAAAACCGGGTCCAACCCGGGTTCAACCGGTTCCGGGTCGTGTCGGGTCGGGTCGGGTTCGGGTCGGGTTCTAAGATATTCTAGAAAATCATACACGGTTCCAACCCTACGGGTTTTTTTCGGGTCCAAACCGGGTATACATATACCGGGTCGTACCCGTACTCGGTTCCGGGTCGGGTCCACCGGGTCGGGTCCGAACCCGGTTTTTATGCCCACCTCTAGCTGTTGTGTATAGGCTATAAATAGCATAATACCCTAATTCTTTGTAAGCTTTTGAACAATCAATACAAGCAAGCAGTTGATTATCATTCAAGCATTCAATCACTAGCATAACACACAATCATTCACACACACATGGATATCATATCATTAATTATGAGTATCCGCACCATGATTATTGATTGTTGAAGTCATATAACAATTTGTTGGTGTATTATGAGAGATTTGGAAAGATCCTTGGGGAAATTCATCTGATTTTGGTCTTGTTCTAAGTTCATAATCAATGAGTTTCATTAGGTGGTATCAGAGCATTGTGTCACGACCTGCCTAAAATCAGGTCATGTATCTCGGATTCCGGAAGTCTCCGTAAACATTTAGAGGCGTCTAGGGCTGTTCAGAAGACCCCAGAACAACCCAAATAAATTTGGATCAAGAAATACAAAGTCGAAGGATCTAGATCATTCTTGAATGACCTAAAGAAGATCTAGATAGCTGGATATTTTGATAGAAAGATCTAGAACACATTATGTAGATATCTTGACATAGAAGGATCTAGATCAAGAATAATCTAGATCCATATGAGTAGTATAAATAGGGCTGATCACTCTTATTTGTAAGCACCCAAAATCCATACAAGTCTAGTGTAAAGCACTTGTAAAGCACACTTGTAAACTACTTTGTAAGCAATACAAAGTCATTTGTATTACGAGCTTGCAAACGCTTCCGCATCGTAACTTTAATTGTTACTTCGTTTGGGTCACAAAGGCTGAACTTAGAAGGATTCTAAGTGCCGCACGAGAGTCGAATAAATCACTCCGTGACAAGTGGTATCAGAGCAACGTCGGTTCATTTGGGATGGCAACCGAAACTAGCAAAAGTGCAGCTGTTGAAGATAAACGAGGTCGAGATGAATCCCAAAAGGGGTCAAGGAAGGAACGAGGTATGTCCAAGGATCGTACCTTGGAAAAACGAGTTAATGACCTAGAGGCAGGCCTTGTCGAAACAGGATCTCAGGTCGACATTTGTCTCCAACGATTGGACGTATTAGAGGAAGACTTTAATGAGCTCCGAGAAGGACTCAAGGCTGCTATGGAATTACTTCGAGATGAAGTAAAACTGATGATCAAAGATGCAATTGGAGACGCTACGACTAAGCTGCGAAAAGAGATGGATGATCTATCTAATGACATGCATCGCAGCTTACTTGGCATGGAAGCCAAAATAAACGATTGCAACAAAGCCATGGCCACGACCGGAGGGAATGTTGTGAACCTGACACCTAGAGTTGAAATTCCCAAGCCATCACCGTTTATGGGCAAACGAGAAGCTCGAGCGGTTGATGACTTTGTCTGGGAAATGGAGCAGTATCTAGGAGGGGTACAAGTCTTCGATGACGCCACCAAAATAAAGACAGCAACGATGTATTTGAAAGATACGGCAGCGCTGTGGTGGAGACGTCGAAGCATGGATATCGAACGAGGTACGTGTACCATCAAAACTTGGACTGAATTTGTTCAAGAACTCAAACGACAATTTTATCCGGTAAATGCTGAACACGAAGCGAGAAGTCGACTTCGTAAGCTCAAACAAACCGGGACCATCAAGGACTATGTCAAAGAGTTTACAACACTTGTCCTTGAGATCCCGGACTTATCGGATAAAGACTCCCTCTTCTACTTCCTCGATGGTCTGCAATCATGGGCCAAGATAGAACTAGAGCAAAGAAATGTTCAAGATCTTGCTTCAGCAATTGCAATAGCTGAAAGCTTGATCGATCTTAAAGAAAAACGACCATATAGGCCCATGAATGAGGAATGTGATGAGGAGAAAGGTGGGGGAGTTAAGCCCAATTATGATCGGAGGGTGGAACCAAGGAAACCACCACGATACGACAACGAAAAGCGCACTCCAAAATCTTGCTTCATATGCGATGGACCGCATAACGCTCGGGATTGCCCGAAGAAACAAAGTTTGCAAGCCATGGTGGTGAGGAATGTTGATGCATCCCACGAAGACAAGGAGGTTCGTCTCGGGGCAATGCAACTACAAGTTCTAAACGCGTTAACGGCACATGAAGGGAAGACGTTAAAGTTGGCTGAGTCGCACCCCACAGAGAGACAGGGCAACATCACAAACACGGAGACAAAAGGACTCCGGTTTGTGAACATAGAAGTGAATGGACGACTTGCAAAGGCACTGGTCGATACCGGAGCAAGTCATAACTTTATCACACGTGAAGAGGCAAAAAGACTTGGTGTAAGAATCTCCACACGTGATGGATTTCTTACAAACGCCAATGGTGACGCAAAACCGATCGAAGGAATGTCATGGGCTGTCAAGACTAAGATCGGGACATGGCAAGGTAAGCTCGATTTCTCGATAGCACCATTGGGCGATTACAAGATCGTGCTTGGAATGGACTTTTTCAGAAAAGCAAAAGCCGTTCCAGCAACTTTTCTGAACACCTTGTACATCATCAAGGGTGATCAAGTGCACACTGCAATGCTGGAGTCAAGCACCAGCCACAAGGGGAAAATGTTATCCGTCTTGCAACTCGCAAGAACAAGCCGGGGGAAACTCAAGAAACACGACGAGGACGTCGTGAGTTTAGGTGGGGGAGAATGTCACGACCTGCCTAAAATCAGGTCATGTATCTCGGATTCCGGAAGTCTCCGTAAACATTTGAGGCGTCTAGGGCTGTTCAGAAGACCCCAGAACAACCCAAATAAATTTGGATCAAGAAATACAAAGTCGAAGGATCTAGATCATTCTTGAATGACCTAAAGAAGATCTAGATAGCTGGATATTTTGATAGAAAGATCTAGAACACATTATGTAAATATCTTGACATAGAAGGATCTAGATCAAGAATAATCTAGATCCATATGAGTAGTATAAATAGGGCTGATCACTCTCATTTGTAAGCACCCAAAATCCATACAAGTCTAGTGTAAAGCACTTGTAAAGCACACTTGTAAACTACTTTGTAAGCAATACAAAGTCATTTGTATTACGAGCTTGCAAACGCTTCCGCATCGTAACTTTAATTGTTACTTCGTTTGGGTCACAAAGGCTGAACTTAGAAGGATTCTAAGTGCCGCACGAGAGTCGAATAAATCACTCCGTGACAATTGGCTCAAATAAAACATTGATTTTTGATCTTCTCCTTTAACATCATGATATCCGTGATTCATTAGCTTCATAACATCCATTTTCGAGTTGAAAAAATCATCACAAAAACCATCTTCTACTTCAAACATTCAACAAATGTTCAAAACGTGATTCAATAATCGATTTTCGTACATTGTAAAGAAGATTTTCTGTGTTTAAGACTCTAAACATCACTCATACACTGTTTTCGAGCGTGTTCATCACAAAAAAACTCTTAAAAACCTCATTGGTTCAAGGGTTTTTGATAAAACAGTACACGGATACTGTTATATCAAGTTTTCATCAAACAAACACTATTTTGGGTGATTTGAATCCATTCATTATGTTTAACACATCACATTCACGTATTTTCATACTTGAATCAGGTTTGTGTTGTTAAATCAACAAACCACTTGTTGATTTTTATGAAGAACACCCAGCTGCAAGCAAACCCTAGGATAAACCCTAGTTTTTGTTCATACATATTCTTCAAAATCTATGGTGATTTTTGTTGTTTCAACCTCAAAACCGAAGAAGAAACATATTCTTCTTTGAATTTTCAGAAAATATTACTTTTTGATCCAAAAAGTTAAGTTTTAAAATATTTTCTTTGTTTTTAGTTTTTAACTTTTCTCGACTAACATCATTAAAAGTTGACTTTCTTTAACAGAATATTCATTTAATTTCACCGAGATTTGAAAGTGACATCATTGAACCTTAATTAATTTGAAATTAATATTAATTAATTTCTTTTATTTGGTAAAGTGTAAAAAGTGATAAAAACACTATCAAACAAATCCTGGTGACTTTAGGATAAAACAAATTTAGCAGCAAGCTAAATAATCAAACAAACATGACTTAAACCATTAAGTTAAAATTTAAAAAACATGTCTGATGAAATTTCAAGATCAAACAGTGGTCTCAAACCACCGAGACAAAAGAACAAAGCAGATTTCAAACAATGGAAATTTATGTTTAGAAATTGTATTATTTTCCAAGACCCGCACTTATGGACATCCATAACCGAGGGACCATGCATACCTTTAACTCTTGGTCCAGATTACAACATACAAAAACCAGTAAGCTTGAAAAGTGTAGCTGGTGACAACCTCAAAAAGATCAAAACAGAAATGAAAGCATACAACATATTGGCAATGACTCTGCCATTTGAAATTTTGACATGAGTTGAAAAATTCAAAACAGCTCATGGACTCTAGAAGGTACTTCATACTATGTGTGAAGGAAGTGAGGAAATAAGGGAAATCAAAAAGGAAAAATTAAGGACTCAATATGAAACCTTCCACCATGTTCAGGGAGAATCAATTCCACAACAGCTTCACAATTTGTTCAGCTAGTAAATGAGATGATAGTCGATGGTCTCAAATACGAATCTATAGAGATCAACAAGAAGATGTTACATACATTGCCAGAGAGCTGGACTTAGCCAGTCTCTTTGATGAATGCAACATTAGATCTTGAAGCATTATCTCTAGATGCACTAGTGGCCAAAGTAGAGGCATTAGAACTAGATGAAAGATCAAGGAATAACAGTTCAATCATACATGTGGAATCATACAAGTTCAAGGAACTACAACAAACAGATAGTGCATTCTTAACTTGCATTGGTGAAGAAGAGGATGAGGAGTTTATGGACTCAAGTGAAACTTCTTTCTTCTCTGCTCCTGAATCATCACACAACAAACAAATGTCCAAGAAAACTGGTGTTCATGCTTCCCATGAAGCGGCACCTCAAAGCAAACAACATCCACATGCTTCCAGCTCAAGCAAACAGCGCCCAACAAAGACTCAAAATATTCATAAATTTAAGAAACCAATGGATGCACTGACAATCATATTGCAAAGTAAGGAGCAAAAGGCAGCTTTTGCAGCCTTTTTAATAAGTTTTGAAGCCTACCTAGGAGCCAGCCTCACACTATCACAGATTAAACAGCAAGACTTGGATGAATTACCTCCGGATATGGTTGAAGAAATGGATCTCAATGGTCAATGGAAATAATTGCATAGAGATCCAAGAAGTTCCTACAAAGGAACAGGGTGTTATGCATGGATAAGAAAAACAAAATTGGATTTGATAAGACAAAGGTAAGATGCTATAAGTGCCAACTCTATGGACATTTTTCAAGAGAATGCCACCAACCTAGAGTTGACAGAAACAACAACCAAACACAAACCTCAAGCAGTTACCACTCAAATAGACAAATCCCACCTCCTATCAATATTCCTGCTGCACCGAACCCACCTCAAATCACACAGTATAGCCCAAATCAACACTCAAAATCATCCGCAATGGTTATCAAACAAGATTGTGAGTGTGATTAGAGTATGTACAAGGCTGAGATCCAATCTCTGGATCATGCCCTCATGGCAAACATAGAAGATAAGATTTCAGAAATCCCGAAAGAGGTAAGGGAAAACCTCTGTACACAAGCTTGCATCGACGAACTCAATAGATACAGAGAGCATGCGGAGAAACTTTCCAAGAAAGTAATTGAAACAAACATTTTAAATGAAAGTTTAAAATCAAAACAAAAACAGTATGGGACTAAAATTCTTTCATTACAAAATGATTTAGACAAATTGATGTTTGAAAAATTAACACTTGCAGCTTAAGTAGAGCAACTTTCTGAATCATTGACTCAATCAAAAACACTACTGGCTGAAACTGAAGTGACACTTCAGAAATTTTAAGTGAGAAACAAAAAGTTTGAAGAACTTCTTGCTCAGCAAAGGGCATTTAAAGACCCTTCAGGTTTGAAATACAATAAAGTCAATCCACCTTATAATGACAATTATATCTCACTTCCTGATTCCATGACAAACAAACAGGATGAATCTTTTGACCGACATGACGGGACTGATGACACAAAACAATCATCATCATCATCAACAAAATCTTCATTAATATCAAAAATACATTTGATAAAATTTGTTATGAGCCAAGCACCTACACAAATAAAATCAATAGATTTTTATCAAGGTGAAAATAATGAGTTTGATGAACAAACAACTGATGAAGATGATGTTGATCTATTGTATGATGAGTCAGATCAACCAACTACTGAAACTACAAAAGTTTCAAATGTGGTTGATACATCAACCAAACAACCAAAGCAGACACAAGGTTTTGACATTTTCTTTGGTGGAAAAAAAACTGAATTTCCCATTGCCTCTCCTATACAAACAAAAACAGGAAAGGTAAAGCTCCAAGTTAGCCAAAACAATCAATAGTAACCTTTGATATACCATTAAAATCAAATTTAAAATCAAAAGTTACTAACAAACAAGGCAATGCAAGTTTACCATACTGCGAGTGGGGTGATCAATACACTCACACCACATAAAAATGCAAATATGGTAAATATTGCATGTACTGAAATATGAACAATCACAGTACTGAATCTTGCCATTTTCACAATTATTGTTCCATTTGTGAAAGAAACAATCATAGCACTGCTAACTGTTTTTTCAATAAGAAAAACAAGAAGCAAAACAAACATCCTCAAGTTGAGAAGTCAACTGAGAAACAGACAGTTGTTCCTAACAAGAACAAAGGAGGAGTACCATGACAAACTCCTCATCAAAAGGTGTTTTTAAACAATGATAAAACCTTTTATGACTCCTTTAGACAATCAAACAGGAGACATAAGTCTCAGAATAGACAACAATCAGACATTAGCACTCAAAAGAGAAGAGCTTAAAGCACTTCTCTAGAAAGAGCTAAGAACATTCAAAGGAAAGCTAGTGGGTCTAGATTTCCTAAACCATCAAACAATGCCACATTAGAAGAAATATGCGTTATAGGAAAAGGCGAAAAACCCAACACCATCTTGGCTTGGGTTGCTCCATATAATTGATTTCTTTGTTGTGTAGGGACATCAAAGAATGCCTGGCAACATCTGGTATGTTGACAGTGGATGTTCCCGTCACATGAATGGCAATTGTTCCCTCCTTCAAGATTTTAAAAGCAAATATGGAGAAAATGTAGCCTTTGGATGTGATGAGATAGGTGGAAAGATAAGTGGTGAAGGAACAGTATCAAACGGGTTGATTAGCTTTGAAAATGCTAACTACTGCTTCAACCTCTAGTTCAATCATCTTAGTGTATCCTAAATCTGTGACAAAGGATATGCAACCCTCTTTGACTCAAAAAACTGCTACATTCTCAAGACGGGATTTCAAATACCTAAAGACTGTATCCTTTTGAAAACACCCCGTCATAACAACACATACATTATTGATATGAACACTGTTTCAGCATCAACACCTGAAAGATGTTTACTATCAAAAGCATCAGAAGATGTTTCCCAATTATTGCATAGACGTTTAGGACACTCAAATTATAACAGAATGAATCATCTTGTAAAAGGTGACATAGTAATAGGTTTACCACAAAAAGAATTCTTCTGTACAGACCACTACACTGCATGTCTGAAAGGCAAACAACATGGAGTGTCTCAAAAGTTAAAATTGGTAAACTCTAGCAACACACCAGTCAAATTGCTTCACATGGACCTTTTTGGCCCAACAAACATCCTAAGCATAGGAAAGAAGCAATACTGTCTTTTATAGTAGATGATTACTCAAGATTCGCATGGGTTTTCTTTCTACTACACAAGTCAAAAACATCAGAAATCAACAAATCCTTTATGTCTAAAATTGAGAATCAATTAGATATTAAAGTTAAATTTTTAAGAAATGATAATGGTACTGAATTTAAAAATGACTCTATTTCTTCTTTTTGTGCAGAGAAAGGAATCAGTGATCAATTCAGTGTAGCAAGGACTCCTCAACAGAATGGAGTTGCTGAAAGGAGAAACAAAACATTAATAGAAGCTGCTAGATCTATGCTATCTGACTCTCTATTACCCATATCCTTTTGGGCTAAAGCAATCAGCATAGCTAGCTACATTCAAAACAAAACTTTATTTATCAAAGAACATTCCAAAATTCCATATGAATTAATAGAGAATTTGAAAAGAATCTACCCAAAGACCCTCAAATAAAGAAAATGACCTATTCCCAGGTGAAAAGCTGGTTGAGTCACACAAGAACATGTTGGCTAATGCCTTAAAGCCACAGATCACCAGACCTCATCCAGCCTTATCTCTATCAACCTATCATCAAGCTCCACCTGAGCTTCATCCTATAGAGGATCCTAGGCAGTTAATGCCTCATGGCTATGGCTTGAAGGAAATGAAGTGATAGAGATGATCAATGAAAACACAAGTTTTCTCAACTTTATGATAGAATAACTCTCACAGCTTCTGCAGATGAAAGAAAGATTATAGCATGGAAATATATTGAGACATGGGATGTTGTGCTATCAAGAGAGTATCTAGACTTGTCCAATACTTATGATATATATCTCAACTTGGATCATTGTCTTATGAAGACAGATTAAACTTGATGCAGCTGAGAATGGTTAATCATACAAATAATCCCAAAGGTGCTAATTTCTTCTATATCATGAGATCATACATGAACAAATAGCACTCTTAAATATAACAAAAGGCTGATAGAGATGACAAACTTCATATTGCAAAGCTCAGAAGAGAACAACAAGCAGCTAGTAAAAAGAAACAAGCAAGTAAAGAACAAACAAAGCAGCTAGACATTGAACTGCTAGAAAGAGTTGGATATCCATTGAGGCCATCAGACATGAAGTTGATTATGAATAAAATTGATGGTAATCAGTACAACCACCTAATCATAAAATGGTATTATGATTAAATACATTTTGAAGTGGTGTTAGAAAGGAAATTAGAAGGAAAAGAAGCTATATATAATAGATTGTTTGTTCCTATTAAGATCAAACTTCTACATCCATCATATGTTTCCTTTCTAAAAAAAAAGTCATTCCCTACAATGGAAGATGTGATGTGCAAGGGTGACTACTGTTATTTTATACATATATTGACAATCCTAGGCATAGTGTATGTGAATGCTTTAATGAAGCAAAGATTAGAAAAACATCAGCAATCACTAACACATATTGAAGGAATCAGAAGCCTAAGGATCGTAAAGAACAACAATTTAGAAGTTCTGAAGGGTGAACATGTTGTAACCACTTTGGTTAGCAGCATTGAAATTCAAAGTCTTGATCAGCTAGAACAGATGGTACATTTACCAATCAGGTACAAATATGATGATCAGAAGAGTGCAGTATAGTACTTTACTGAATATATAGTGAACTGTCTCGATGTATTGAAGATTATTCCTTTGGCTGATCAAGTGAAAGAAGCAGAGAAAGACAAAATCACAGAAAAAGATGTTGAAGAATCATTGAAGGCAACAGAAGAAATTCAGAAGAGTGTTGATGAAGCTGGTCCATCACACACTTAAAGGTTTCTAACAAGAAAACAGACAAAAACTAACAAACATGCATATCTAACCACTCTAACAAACAAAACATCATACCTTACATAACAGACATAAGCATAACAGAGCATCAATCATTCATCAATATCATACACATCATCAAACATAACAACAATCACATAATAACACATAATACAAACAAACATATATGATTTAAAACATACAATGCAATCTGATTACACATGTGTAATCAGATAATGATACAAACTAGCAATCAATCATGTAATCATACAATCAACCAATCATTTGTAATCAAGCAATCATACATGTAATCAATCAATCTTACAATGTAATACACAATCATGAAATCATACATTCAATCATATAATCATATAAGTAATCGATAAATCATACAATGTAACATTCAATCATGATAATAATTCAAACAAGCTATCAAACACTCGAAGTCGATCACACAAATATGCAATCATTAAATTCAAAAACAAACACACACATGAATACTAAAAAACTTAATTGTAACAAGCAAATATTAAAGCATGGCAACATCATCCTTAGGGGGAGTATTCTTGGACTCAACAAATGCTTTGAAGGATAATGTTTGCCATAATCAATCATAATGTGTTCTAACATTCAAACAATTATTAACCAACACATTAGCATCATTAACATCCATATCAAACACTAATTATTGCTTAAATTTCTTTTTCAGGTTTGTAGATAAAAAGGAATTTTTGCAAGTGTCTGTAGTAGATGAAGAAAGTCTACAGTGGATGACTTTTTGTAAGAAGTGGATGAAGAATGAAGTCCAAGTGTAGACAGCGGATGAGCAGACACACAACGGATGAACACACAGCGGATGATCAAGTCCACAGCTGATGAACTATCACAGCGGATGTTCATCTATAGCGGATGAACATTCCATAGCGGATAACAACAAAACATCACAAGTGTTCACAGCAAACAACATCCATACATAGCGGACAGTTCATTTTACATTCACAGCGGAAAACTTGTCATCCACAGCGGATAAGATATCATCCACAGCGAACGACTTATAGACTTAAGATTTTATGTAATTTTTGTTTACATAAGGGTATTTTTATAATTGTATATAGGTATTGTGTATAGGCTATAAATAGCATAACACCCAAATCCTTTGTAAGCTTTTGGACAATCAATACTAACAAGCAGTTGATTATCATTCAAACATTCAATCAAGCATAACACACAATCATGCACACACACACACGGATATCATATCATTAATTATGGGTTTCTGCACCATGACTATTGATTGTTAAAGTCATATAACAATATGTTGTTGTATTGTGAGTGATTTGGAAAGATCCTTAGGGATATTCATTTGATTTTGATCTTGTTCTAAGTTCATAATCAGTGAGTTTCATCAGTTTATGAAACATATTCACCTTAATTGGCAGGCTAGTCACGTGACTTAACACTCTAATTTTACAAACAACACTATAATTAAGGTTCATATGTTTCCTAAACTTCAACCTGTAAAGCTTAATGGGGTATTTAGGATTACAAGTGTAAAGGAGAAGAAGAAAATAATCAATAATTCACCTACAGAATGTAGACTTTTATAACTTCATCCGGCCCATCATTGCAGACTGGTAAGAAGGTTGGTCGCGGTTTGTGATGCAAGTAAGGAGGCTGATGTCACACCCCAACCTTAACGGCAAAAACGTCGAGGTGTGAGGGTTAAGATTGTTCATGCCACACAATGCTAAATTAAAAATGACAATATTATTAAATATCAAGATTCATAACGTACATAATGGAAATAACATAAGTTCAACAATCAAATACATAAGTTTCCAAGCGTCAAGTGACAATAAATGTCTTTTTATTATAATCTAGGTCCATCCTAGATGTGAACAAGTCTTCATAAACAAGCTAAGCAGTATCATTTCCTGAAACATGTTAAAATAATGTCAACAATATGTTGGTGAGTTTCCATAGTTTTAGCATACATAAATATATATAAAAGATGGCAATTCACGTCATAGGTTATTGAATAAAGTAAACAAAGATGGATGAACAAATGTAACAATCAAACCTTGACAAATATGGCCATTACAAGATTAAATGATTAGCTAAGTGAATTTGGTTCCTTTAGTGCTCAAGAATACGACACTAGGAGCCGGCAATACCTCGGCTTTAGCACCAAATAGGCTTGTCAGGCCCATAGATCTATGACTTTGCCAGGCTAGCAATATTTAATGATTGTATCTTACAAGGGTCATCACATGATAGTTACAAGATTTCAAATAACCATGACAAAATACGATGAATTGTACAAGTGTTACAAGATTAAAAACGTGGTTGCAAGTGTGTTTATGATACGTTTGACATGTTTCACCCCAAAAGTGTGAAATAATATAAAAAAGGGGTATGAAAACTCACATGAATAATAGGATGAGCAAATAAGAAAGCCTTGTATAAAAATATGCCGAGGATTCGTTAACGTTCAACCTAAATGAACGACGTGTGAGATTAATCATGATAGTTATGGTGTTATATTTATAAACCATTTAGTCTATGATTTTTAAGTTATTAAATAGATGCAATTTGTTATTATTTTAGTATCTAAATGATTAAATAAGAATTTTAGTGTTAATCACTATTGATAAAAGTTAGATTTTTACTATCAAATGGTTATTATTTACTATTTAATAAAATAGTAATTTGTAGATTTAAATAATTAAAATAATTATATTAATTACGATGAGTGTACATTTTAAATATGTACATATATATTGTTTACATAAAATAAATATAAATAAATTTGTAACTATATTGTAACATTAATGAATTTACTACATTGAAATTATTAAATAAGATTTATTACAAATTTAAATTAACAATAAATGGTATTTTGTAATAGTTTTAAAAAATTTAAAATAAAAGATTGAGAATTTCTTAATTGAATTTCTAAGAAAATTAAAAAGAAAATGATTTTATTTAATTTCTGAGTAAAAATGATTTTTATTTGATTAATAATAATATTTAGATATTTTTCTGGAATTTAAAAGTTAACAAAACCTTTTTAAAAAATAAAGGCAGGGACTCGGGTTCGAACCCGGGTCCCTTGCAAAGCAATTCCATGACCAAACCGCTAGGCCAGAGCCCTGGTTATATTAAATTCCAGAAAAAAAAATACTTAAAACATGACTTTCAGAAATCCCCAATTTTTCACCCAAGAACCCTAATTACAATTTGATCTGATTGATTCGCAAAATGAACTCGATAATGAAATTAAAGTTAGGGTTTTTGTTCCTCACATTAAACCGAGTGTAACGACCCCTTTAATTACCTAGTTGATGTTGTACTTGATGATTATAGGTTCGAACAAAGCCTGCGACTGTTTTCTTGATTCGATTTTTGATGCGTGTATATTTTGGTGAAATTGAGTGCACAGATAATGAAAAGAGAGTGTCGAGGGCATTTTCCCTCTATTTTATAGGGTCAATTTGAACGATTTGATACTCAATGGCTATAGACTTGAAGTCGGCCGTTTCAGATCGAATTCAACGGGTATAGAACTGTTTCAGGTGCGTTTAATTGCTCTATAGGTTTCGAAATGATTAAAAGAAGGGGTAAATTCAATTAATTTGGTTGTTAATACCATTTAAGTGCATAAATGGTTTGGACTTTGATGGTGTTCGGTTTCGAGTTTGAACATGCAGTTAATTCGACCGATTGCTTCGAATTCGAGAGGTTACGGGTTCGAAACAGGTGTACTAACTTAATGGAATGGTTTATTGGGTGTTAAATCAGTGCAACTTATGATTAGAGGGTGGCCGGAGCTAGCCGGAACTCGGCCGGATATTGTTACCGGGAAACCGGGGTGGGGGTTGGGTTTTAAAATAAGTTACACTTTGGTCCCTACGGTTTCAAGATTTATACTTTAAACACAAACAAATTTTTACTTTACACAAAATTGCAGTTTAGCCCCTATGGTTTTACTTTTATTATTTTATGCCCCATCCTATTAATTTATAAGTTTTAAAATATATTAACCTATATTGTTTGTATTTATTAATATTTATTATAATTATTTAATATTATTAGTATTATTATTTTATCATTGTATTGTTATTATTATCATTATTATTATTATTACTTATTTAAATATTTAATTATAACCAATTATAATAATCCCAAAAAATTACAAATAGTCCTCGTACTTACATTAATAACAAACCAAGCCCTTACAAGAGATAACGAAGATTAAAAACATTTAACAAAAATTTCGAGGGTTCACAGCTGAGAATCTTCTTAGCCAATTGGAATTTGACATGTGTAAATCTTGTCACTTTTATGTGCCTCTCATCAGACATGTGTCACTCCAAGATATGTGTGACCTTATCGGTCACAATCAGCACACCACATGCCAATCCATGAGGTTTTGGTTGGTGAACACGTAGTAGACCATTACAAGATAGCATAATGGTCTACTATGCTATCTAGAATATTGAAACCCTAATTTTAGTCCATGGTGGGTAGTTAGGCATCCTAATCATGGTTCGTGACCAGAGTTAAAATCTTATTTTCCAAAGTTTTCTAATACTACCCTAAACATTCTAAAGTTATTTTTTAATGTACAAAATTTTCAAGGTGTTATATATGCTGAATTACGACAATGAAATTAGGATGCCCACAAAACCATTGAAACCATGGCGTTGATGGACTATTCTAACTTCAAAGATCTCTTAAACCGTATGTATCCTATGTCAATATAAGTATGTAGATTCCAATTTCAAAAGGGCAGAAGCTTCCTAATTATACTTTTATATGAAGAATTGATACACTAAAACCGATTTCCATGCTTACCTATGAGGAGCCAAAAACATATGATCGTGATAAGAAAACTCTTTCCATTCTTACAATGGTATTACCAAAAGAATTCTTTGTCAAGATGTTTAAAACTTCAAGATATTTGTGGGAATCACTTAAGAAGATATCCGAAGGAAATGTGGAGTTAAGGAAGAATCACAAAGATCTTCTAAAGAAGCATTTTATGTTGTTTAAATACATGAAACATGAGACAATGAATGAGATTATCATGTGCTATTATCAATTATGGAGTAAACTGATATAGATGATGTGGCATATTCTAGTGAGGAACTAAATAAGAGAATCTTAGATCTAGTTTGTCTATAATCTATGACTTATACTTCTTTGATAAAGGATAATAATGATTTTTAAGAAATGTCATTAGAGGATGTTATCGCCAAGATATAGGCGTATAGTACGAACACGAAAAAGAATGCTACGAGATCTTGTTCAAGCTCAACTCCCAACTCAAAGGTGGTTGAAGAAAACTTTGCACTTTTATCTTCCTTGTTTAGCTTATATGATTACTTTACTATGGTCAAATTGAACAACATCTAATGCTCATGGTAAAAATGATAGGTTCAAAATGGATCGATCTGTGATGATATCATAATGCAATGATCAATTCAAATACTAAGTAAACAAACACAAGCAATTACTTCAAAAATTCATAGATTTCATTGATAGCAAATGCTTAAGATACAAAGTGTAATAGTGAGTTACAGTTGTTCAATCTGTTCTAACTGTTTCATTCTTTACGGTTTTTGGTTCTAGTCCTTACAAAATACATAAACTATCCTATTTATACTATCAAAGAAACACAAGAAACATATATTTACAAAATAAGTCCCTATGCTGTGACGTCCCACCCTCTTCTGGGCCCGGGGTGTGACAGATTGGTATCAGAGCCACAGGTTGTAGAGAAATCGTGAATACCTTAGTAGACCCTAGGCTACAACCCTGATACCCTAGGATTGTCCTTGTTTTGGAATGTGTTAGAATGAGTGGGTTGGGTAAATTGATGATTACACATGATCAACGTAATCATGAATTTACCGGACGCGTGAATTCCGGCACGATCCCCTATTTGGTGTTAAAAATCTTTTCATTTGCCTGGAAAATATTTTGAGTGAATCTAAACTTTGTTTTGTCTCTGTGGTAACCTGTGCTTTCACTATTATGAGATACTACTACTATTGTTACTGTTGTAACTACTATTATGAGATACTATCATCACTATTGCCATGAGCTATGAGAAACCAAATTACTCATGATGATTTTATAGGAACTCAAAGACTATGGCCAACAACGGAAAAACTCCCGCTTTACCCGTAGATGAGACCGCCCCTGTAGGACGGCTAAGGAGGGCAACTTCCCCGTCTCAATATGAGGATTACATTAGGCGGTGCAGTCACCCTGAATGGATATCTGTTACATCTGACGACACCGAGCCATCCGAAGATTCATACCCGACATCTCAGGCGAGGAGCCGGACCCGCCCCAACTCACCTCATGTCCCAGCTCCAACCCATTCGTCCATCCCACCAATTGGGGATAGGGGCGCGCGAGTTATCACTAGGCCGTGGAAGAGCACTAGACCTGCAGCATTTGTCTCGTTTAGGATGCCGCCTCCTCTACCTCCTCCTACGAAAGCTCCTGCACCGGCATCTCCGATGATGTGATCGCCCAGACGACAACATCAGGACGAGTTCTGGATACCACGTAGACGTAGCATGTACGATGGCCAGAGCGTTCTAGCTGGAGATCGCTACTCGCAGTCCAGCCGCGGTGCTAGTGACTTTGGTCCTTCTGACCCCGTGCTGAGCGACATACTGAGGACCATTCAGCACCATGAGCTCACACTCCAGCACGCCACACGGACCTCGTAGTCCGCCCAATTTCAGGCACATCCCATGGTGTCCAATGCTTAGAGCAAGAACAAAAGAAGAAGGGGTTAGGCTGGTTCGGGTGGTTAAAGAAGAGATGGCAATAGTGATGGACTGATGTTGATTATTGAATGATGCTACCATTATGAGAAACTATTTATTTCTGACACTATTTTTGGGGGTGATGGCACCTTCCAGCTTGTATTGCTACGAAACTATTGACTCTATTTGATGCTTGTTTTACAATCTACGATTGAACTTCTTTTATGATACTACCTTATCCATTGCAGGTTGCCTAATTTGGGTTATGCATTAGTATATTCTAGGGATCTAATGTGATTGCCTTTTTGAATTGCTAATTGACTCTATGAATATATGAGACTATGTATGATTCACTATGTGTTGTAAGTGTCTTCGTGTGTTTTGTGGAGCGACATTAGGGAGTCAATTGGTGTGTGGGATACTCGAAACAAAATTTATGAGACACTAAATGAGTTTATCTATGATTGACACCAGAATGCCGCCTAGAGAGGAAACACGGAAACAATTTGGGAGATGCTGAGAATGCTGAAGAGGTAAGAACCGGGTGTTCTTACAAAACATTCATGTCATGCAAGCCAAAAGACTTCTTCGGCACTGAGGGAGCAATAGACACCTACCGCTGGCTGGATGAAATAGAAGCTGTGCTGGATATAAGCGAGTGCAAGAACGAGCATATGGTCATGTTTGCCTTACAATCCCTAAAGGGACCAGCTCTAGAATAGTGGAAGACGGTCGTTCAGCCAAGGGGAAGGGATGCAGCCGGCCGCATGAAATGGTGAACCAGCTGGAGAAGCTTGAGGTGGAATTTCTGTGCCTTGAAATGAGGGGCTCGAACTACACTGAATATATCAATCGATTCTCAGCTCTATCCAAACTTGTGCCTCACTTGGTAACTCCCGAATCTAAAGGCGTAGCCCAATTTATCTGGAGTATGCATCCCAAAGTTAGAAGCATGGTCCGATCTACTAGACCTACAACCCTCCAATCGGCCGTCGATCTTACTGGCAGCTTAACGGACGACCTGATCAGGGCCGGATGGACGGATCAGGGGAGGAATGAGGATAAGAAGAGGTTGATGGGTGAGAAGAGACGGTGGATCGATGTTAGAAGGGCCAGTGGCTGTGGTAGTAGCTCAAGCAGGGGGACCGATGAAAGGGCAAGACGTGATGAACATGGGGCAAGAGGCCAAAGGCTGTATGTAGGTACCAACCCCTTATGTACCAAATGCAAACTGCAGTCCTAAGATGGCAAGAGACAAGGACGCTAGGCCTAACAAGCCTAAAGGGAGAGCGTTCGTAATGGACCCCAATGGTGCCCACAAGGACCCCGATGTGGTAATGGTACGTTCCTCATTATAACCACCCTGCTACTGTTTTGTTTGATACTAGGGCAACTGGTAGTTTTGTTTCTACTACCTTTAGACATTTAATTGATTCAGAAGTTTGTACTCTAGCTGATGCTTACAAGGTAGAATTAGCCGATGGCAAGATAATAAAAACCAGTGAAATTATCAAGGGTTGCACGATAGAGTTAGAGGGTAACCCGTTTAAAATAGACTTGATGCCTATTACGCTAGGAGGATTTGATGTAGTCGTGGAAATGGATTGGTTAGCAAAATATACGGCTGTAATTGTGTGTGGTGAACGCTTGCTTAGGATACCTTTAACTGATGGAAGCACGCTAACGATCCATGGTGACAGAAACGACACGCTATACCCCATGATTTCTCACCTAAAGGCTACTAAGAGCCTCCGCAAGGGATGCTTAGCCTTCATAGTCTACGTTTTGAAAGCGAGAAAGAAAAAGAGGATCGAAGATATACCGGTGGTGGCTGAATACCCGGAAGTTTTTCCCGAGGACCTACCGGGACTACCTCCGACTAGACAGGTCGAATTCCAGATAGATCTAGTGCCTGGTGCCGCAACAGTGGCCAAGGCACCCTACCGACTCGCTCCACCCGAGATGAAGGAGCTAATGGTGCAAATCCAAGAATTGCTGGATAAGGGATTCATTCGGCCAAGTGTTTCTCCGTGGGGTGCACTGGTATTGTTCGTTAAGAAGAAGGATGGGACCCTACGAATGTGTATTGACTATCACGATCTTAATAAGCTTACAATCAAGAATCGCTATCCTCTCCCAAGAATTGATGACTTGTTTGACCAACTGCAAGGAGCCAGCTACTTCTCTAAATAGACTTAAGATCGGGATATCACCAACTAAAGGTGAGAGAAGAAGATGTACCCAAGACAGCTTTTCGAACGAGGTATGGACACTATGAATACTTAGTCATGCCCTTTGGACTGACCAATGCACCCGCCGCATTCATGGATCTCATGAACCGAGTGTGTCGTCCATACCTAGACAAATTTGTCATTGTGTTTATTCATGACATCCTGATATACTCATGTGAAGCACCTCAGGCTGATTCTCGAACTACTCAAGAATGAACAGCTTTATGCAAAATTCTCCAAATGTGAGTTTTGGATACGCGAAATCCAGTTTTAGGGCATGTGGTGAACAAAGAGGGAATTCAAGTAGACCCATCAAAGATTGAAGCCATTAAAAACTGGAAAATCCCTGAAACCCCTACCGCGATAAGGCAATTTCTTGATTTAGCTGGATACTACCGAAGGTTTATTAAGGACTTCTCTCGAATTGTACAGCCATTGACCACTCTAACTAAGAAGAATACAACCTTCATATGGGGTAAAGAACAGAATGACGCATATGAATTACTCAAGGAGAAGCTATGTAGTGCACCTATCCTCTCCTTACCCGAAGGTATTGATGATTTCGTAGTCTATTGCAACGCCTCGCGTCAGGGGCTGGGATGTGTGTTGACGCAGCGAGATAAGGTGATTGCTTACGCGTCCAGATTATTGAATGAGCATGAGAGAAAGTATACTACCCATGATCTAGAATTAGGTTCCGTGGTGTTTGCCCTCAAGATATGGAGACACTACCTTTACGGTACTAAATGCATCATCTACACTGACCATAAAAGTCTACAACACATTCTGGATCAAAAGATGCTAAATATGCGCCAGCGAAGGTGGGTAGAACTACTGAGCGATTATGAATGCGAGATTCGCTACCACCCAGGAAAGGCCAATATGGTAGCTGATGCTCTGAGTAGGAAGGAAAGGGAGAAACCCCTTCATGTCCGTGCTCTGAGAATGAGCGTGTACACCAGTCTTACCGCTAGATTGATAGAAGCACAAAAGGAAGCCTTGAGCAATGACAAACTAGCAGGAGAAATGCTAATAAGAATGGAAAAACGTCTGGAATTATGTAGTGACGGGATGTATAAGCACGAGGGAAGAACCTGGATACCAAAACACGGGGGAATTAGATAGATAGTCCTGGATGAGGTGCACAAATCTAGATACTCTGTTATTCCAGGAAGTGACAAAATGTATCAGGACTTGAGGGTTCTTTTCTGGTGGCCTGGGTTAAAAAAATCCATTGCCACCTATGTGGGGAAATGCCTGACGTGTGCGATGGTAAAGGCCGAGAACCAAAAGCCATCAGGAACCTTACAACAGCCCGAAATCCCTGAGTGGAAATGGGATAACATTATGATATACTTCGTTACGAAGTTGCCAAGAACTTCTCGTGGGCACGATGCAATCTAGGTAATAATGGATAGACTGACCAAATCAGCTCATTTCCTACCCATACGAGAAGACTACGATTTACCGAAGTTAGCGCAACTGTACATCGGTGAGATAGTAACAAGACATGGAGTGCCCCTATCGATTATCTTGGACTGTGATAGTCATTTCACTTCACGATTCTGGAAGTCTCTCCAACAAGCTTTGGGGAAACGTCTTGACTTAAGCACCGCATACCACCCTTAAACTGATGGGCAAAGTGAAAGAACCATTCAAACATTGGAGGACATGTTGAGAGCTTACGTGAATGATTTCGGGGGACGTTAGGATAACCACCTTCCTCTAGTGGAATTCTCCTACAATAATAGCTACCACGCAAGTTTAAAAGCAGCTCCCTATGAAGCCCTGTATGGTAGAAAGTGCCGGTCACCTTTGAGCTGGAATGAGATTGGTGATAGCCAAATAATAGGGCCTGATATTGTAATGGAGACCACGAATAAAGTATTAAAGATTAAGGAACGATTAAGAATAGCCAGGGATCGTCAAAAGAAGTACGCCGATAGAAGGCGGAAGCCCCTAGAATTACAAGTGGGTGATAGAGTGATGCTAAAAATGGCGTCGTGGAAAGGCATGGTGAGATTTGGCAAGAAGGGCAAATTAAGTCCAAGATACATTAGACCATTTGAAATCTTATCAAGAGTTGGCTCGGTAGCATACCAATTAAAGCTACCCCAAGAGTTGAGCTACGTACATGACACTTTTCATGTGTCAAACTTGAAGAAGTGTTTCGTAGACAAGGCCTTGGAACTTCCATTGAAAGATGCCAAAATCACCAATGAGTTGAAGTTTATGGAAGAGCCCATAGAGATTACTGACCGACTTGTCCAGAAACTTAGACGAAGTCGTATACCCAAGATCAAAGTAAGATGGAACTCTAGGCAAGGACCCGAATTCACATGGGAACGAGAAGATGTGATGAGGAAAGAGTATCCACACCTCTTTAAGCCCACTCGTCCAGAATCTAATCGAAGCTAAAATTTCAGGATGAAATTTCCTAAACGGTGGGTGAATGTAACAACTGACTCCCAGGTCCAGCTCCAAAGCCTTAAATGTAATTTGATACTTGTTTCTTTTTCAATATTTCATTTGTTTGATGTACCCTTTTCTTTATGATTGATTAATTTTGTAATTTAATCTTACCTGTATGATTCTTGCATGACTTGCCTTAGTCTTTAAACTAATTCATAAGGATAGAAAATACTTGCTACCCTAATAACAACACCAAAATATTAAAATTTAAAGTCTTCATCCGCATTTCTTATTCTTCATCCGCATTTCTTTGGCTGTTCACCTGTATTTCATTGATTTCCTTCTGCATTTCTTTGATTTTTCACTTAGGCGCATTTGGCAGTTAGGCGCATCACCACTGTTTAGGCGCATGACAACTGTTCAGGCGCCCTAAAAGCGTGCGCATGAGCACTGTTCGGGCATTTTTGCCACACTTAGCATTTTTTTTAAAATATCCAAACCCTTCTAGAAGCATTTGACCCTGTCTGCACACTTCTAAACCAGCCAATGCATGGGCTGTTGCCATGCATTCGACCATTTCACCACCCAACCCTCTTCACCTCGGTTCTACCTAACCTGAACCCACACTCTATCTCTTCCTTCAAAAACCGAAGTTCCTACTTTCTTCACCCTTTCAACACTCTCTTGAATTCTCTCTACACTTGATTCTTCTCTCTCGGCATATATTGCAACCAAACCCGAGGACTTTTCAGCTTTCAACTGAGCAGAAACAAGAACTCCCTAGTTTCTAGACTCTCGGATCAACCACTCTTGCACTTTCTGAATCACTCTAATCACGGGTTATTCTTCATGTAAGTTTTCTTGTACCCGAACAACTATTATTATTGTATCTCTACTTTTCTTTCCTTTGAATCCTATTTCCTTGTTCAAAGGCAGAAACCCACGACCCACTTGCGACTTTGGTGTGACTTACTGCTCCACTAAAGGTACACACTTCATCATACTCGTTTACCTTGTGTTTGTGCATTTGAATCTACCCGAAAACCCCTTTTCATGGGTTTTCAGGACCATCCAACCATCTGTCCCGAATCTAACCCCCATTCCACACTTAAAAACCTGTTTAAAACTCTTTATAAACATTTTTATAACGTGGACTTATCGATTTTAGAAGGGATTTGGGTGTTTTAACCCAAATTTCATGTTACACATGTGTAAATTATTGCTCTGATACCCCAGCCTTGACCAGGTTTATTTATACTATTGCATCCATGGGTGTAGTCTGAATTTTCAGATTATTTGATGATGCTAAAAGGTTATTATTATGGGTTGGATGATTTGGTTTGGCGTTATGGACCTTAAAAGCATGTTTAAGGACCCAAATAGGTGATAGAATAATGGCCAAATCCATAAAAAGTATTAACAACTTGTTAGAAAATTTTCAGGCCTTATGACTAATAAATCAGTGGCTAAAATAGGACATGGTGAAATTTTTGAGTTAACATGTAAATCTTTATGAACTTATTTAGCTTTAACAAGCCTAACCGGGAGATTTTTGGATGAGATTCTAAAAATAATATAACGAGCCTAAAAACCAATGAAACCATAATATTTTAGTAAGTTTGAGGACCTAAAACTCGTATTTTGATGAAAAGATTTGAAATGAAAAGAACCAACTTAGGGGTAAAAATTTTAATTTTGGAAACTTGAAGGACTAAAGTGTAAATTCTGAAAAATCGACCATATTTCAGTAAGTTTATGACCAGAAACTATTGTTATACTTAATTTCATGTAAGAGTCTGTGGGAAACCAAAAACGGGTCGTATTACGCCAAAAACCCCAACTTTCCAAAAAAGGAAACTTTTCGACACAAATTTTCTAAGGGATGTGGTCATATGTATTTTTAAACATATCTTACCTTTGCTCACCCTCCCGATAGTCTAAGAACCTATAGCTTATGCATATATCTTGCTCGTAGGGTGCTAGGACCTGAATCTATCTGTGTGAAGAATCTTTGATCTGTCTAAGGTGACTTTCTAGTGTTCCCTTTTTACTATTGATTTGGGATGACGCATGCTCTATTTGAACCAAACTTATTTGAGTACTATTATGTGATGCTATTGTATGTTGTGGCTATGGTTAGAACCTGCATCATTGTATCACAATCATTAATTCTATGTGAACCGCTTGATTATATGGGTAGATCTACTTGGGGAATCCCCTACGCATAGTGCCTTCCGATGAGAAGGGTACCACACTGAGATCCTGCGGGGTCATTATGGCATGTAACAGGTTTTTATAAGATACTATGGTGTACCACCCGGCAGGTATGGTATACTGTTCTGAGGCTCAGTTTCCCCAATGGGATATACCGGCAACACAAGTTTAGAAGAGGCTAGCCGGAGCTGGGTGCAGGGTTGATTGTGATCCCACAACTGTGATACTATGTTTTTAAACTTAACTTTGGATTCAATGAGTCCTTTTGTTTTGAAACTTTAAACACTTGAACTCACCAACTTTTTAGTTGACACAAACTCTTTTTGAGCATGTTTGAGGTAATCCTTGATAAGCTTGGAATTTATGAAGACTCTAAAGCTGGCTTAGTACCGTGACTACCCCCTGGCATTACTAGGACTTTTAAAACATTTAAGACATTTGGATTTGTTGGGTGTTAACTTGGATAATTTTGTATTGGACAAAAATTTATGTAATGTAATGCCATTGTGATTTCTCTCCTTGTGTGCTATTGTGTGGTTTGTTTCCGCTGCTATGTATGTTGCTAATCTGCGACGTCCCACCCTCTTCTGTGCCCGGGGTGTGACAGTACAATTTTAGGGCCATCATTAGGAATAGGTTATGAAACATTGGAATTTTTAGAAAAGGGATGTTCTTATGCTTGTTGAGAGTGAGATTGATCATGAGATTTAGAACAAAATACAAGATCTTTAACAAATGAAAAGAATGGGTAATCTGGGTTAGAATCATCCATATCATCAGAATTATAATCATTACTGAAAGATTCAAGATCTCCTCCTTGTTTCTTTTTCTCACCTGGGGATTCAAACAAGTTAGAATTGAAAGAGTTCAACAAAGAATCTAAATCAATCAACCAAGTTGGATCATTTGCAACTGATGGAAAAGAGTTTTCAAGAAATTTAACATTAAAAGTTTCAAGAATAACATTCGTCCTAGAGTTATAAAATCTTAAGGCTTTTGAAACCGACGAATATCCAACAAAAACTCCATCATCAGATTTTGCATCAAATTTTCCTAGCTGGTCACTTGAATTTAAAATCAAAACTGGACAACCAAAAGATTTAAGAAAATCTATATTAGGTTTACTGCCAAAGATCAACTCATAAGGAGTTTTTTGTTTTTCTTTCACAGGCAATGTCCGATTCTGTACAAAGCATGCAGTGGATATGGCTTCATCCCAGAAAGTAATTGGAATCTTTACATCTGCTAACATGGAACGTGCAGCCACAATTAAAGTTCTGTTTTTCCTTTCAGTAACTCCATTTTTTGTGGAGTTTTAGGAGCAGTAAACTGACGAGCAATTCCTTTTTCTACACATAACATATCAACATTAGAATTTTTAAATTCTGTTCCATTATCACTTCTGAAAATTTTCACCTTTTGTTCTAATTGATTTTCTACTTTAATGATGAATTCTTTTAACAATTCAGCAGTTTTAGATTTAGCATGCAAAAAGAAAACCCATGAAAATCTTGTAAAGTCATCAATGATAACTAAACAATAAGATTTCTTTCCAATACTCTACACATTTATTGGTCCGAATAGGTCCATGTGCAACATCAGGAGAGGCTTGGAATTTGAGTTTATCAGCTTGGGCTTATAAGACGCTCTGTGTTGCTTTCCTTTTAAACATGCTGAGCAGTGATCTGTTGTAGCAAACTTCTTTGTTAGAAGACCTACTACATGATTACTGCTACAAGCTTGTTCATGTTCTTGAAATTGGATGCCCGAGACGTCTATGCCATAACTGGCTTTCGACATTTGATGCTTGAGCAATTAGGCATGTTGTTTCTATAGATGGATCTACTTGAGACATATCTAACTTTTATACATCTCGATCATGTAAAGCTTTAACAACTACCCATTCTTTGCTTATCTGAAAACCTGGCTTCAAAATATAACAAAAAGAATCATCAAATAGAATAGAGTAAGATTTGTCACAAATTTGTGAAACTCTTAAAAGATTGAAGTTGAACTGTGAACAATAATTGACTTTATCACAGCTAATAATCCCATTGGACACTATTCCTTCGCCTGTTATTTTACCACCTGCATCACCTCCGAATGCAACATGAGTACCATCTTTTAACTTAAAATCTTGAAGCAAGGCATGGTTTCCTATCATATGCCGGCTACACCCACTATCAGCATAGCATGTGTTAATAGGTCTTCTTGGGTGTAACTGCATTTCAAAGGGATTTAAGTTGAGTTATCAACCCAAGCCGATAAGGTATTTGGATTGCCAAATTTATCAACAATGGTAAACTGTTTAAAATGAAGCTTATTCAAATCAGGCTTCTTTTGGTGTTTAAATTATTACCAATTCCGTTTCTGACAAATTTTTGATTATCTTTGATTTGCATAGTCCGTAAAGCATGGTAACGTTTTTCAAGATCATCGTCAAGGTAATTCAAATCATCAGAAGAAACATTTTTAGAAAAATTTTGATTACCAAACTTTCTATTATTCATTCTCACAGATCGTGGAATGAATTTTCCTTGATTATAATTCTTTTTTTTCACAGCATAAGAATTGTCACAATCAGAATCAATCATTCGAAAAGATCTCAAGCCTAAGGAAGGTTGTTTTGTCAATCTTTGAAAACCAACACTTTGATTTCTTTGAAATTGAGGATTGACATATCCATTCCTTGGCGAGTTCCTTTGGAAGTAGCAATTCTCAGTTTTGTGATTTCTTTCATCACAAATGGTACAATACTAGTTTAAATTACAATCAGCTGTTGAATGGTTTTTCATATCACAAATGTGACAGTACCTGTTAAAGAAACATTCATATGTCTTATGATTATACATATCATATATTTCATAGTACATTTGTTGAAATTTAAACAACTATTGATTAACCTTGGATGTGGAAGCCATATTTGATCCTTGTTTTGATTTAGGAGTTCCAAAGTTAATCTATTGTTTTTGATTTGAGAGTTTATTCTTTTGAAATTTGGGTTTTGACTTTTGTTCATTAACACCATTCCTAGACACCTTAGATACAAATCTTTTGTTAACAGCGGAAGACATTGGACCTGAACCTGTTTTTAGATCAGAGTTAGATTTGTTCTTTGAATTTGATTTGACTTCTGGAATTGTGTTCATATCAAAAGTACCCGCAGACACAAACTTCACTGGTTTAAACTGATTAAATTGATTTGTTCTTTGATTTTGATTGTTTTGATTTTTATTCTAAGAGGATTTAGCTTTAGCATTTTTGCTTCTCCTTCTCTAGTTTCTTGATCTTGATGATCTTTGCTTGCTTTGTGATTGAACAACATCAGTAGAAGACTCTTTTGCATTTTCTTTATCTTTTTGTTCTTTCTACCATTTGATGAAGTCTAGATTGTTTAATCCGTAAGAAAACGAATCTTCAGATGTTACTTCATATTGTTTTGCTTTCTCTTTATTCTTTGGGTTTTGTTTGTCATTTTTTATAATAACTTCTTCAACAAGATATTTTTTGGGAACAAACATTTTCTTATTCTTTGGTCTTGGTTCGTAAGATTTAACTTTCACTGGATGACCATTTTTAATCTTTTCAGAATCTTGTTCCTCAAATATCTCAACATTAGTTCTCTTCATCACTTTCCGAATTCTTTTTCTTATTTTGAAAGGCTTTTAGCGAAGCTTTGTTTTTAGGTGAGTGATCATGTGTGTCAAAGTTTTCTGGTAAAGTGTTTGTGACAGATTTAGGCATGGGCTCATGTGTAAAACCTAGAGCTGTTTGGTTTTTATCTTTCCTCTCACTTACCAACTGTTCTACAATTGTTTTAGAACTTTTAACTTTAGATAGATCCACCTGTGTTGCAGCATGATCTATTTTTTCTTCTTCAAAATTTTTAGTAACCTCCTTAAGTTGTTTTTTAATAAGTTCAAGTTCTTTTAGAGTTTTATTCCATGAGGTTTGTAGAGATAAGATCTTTTCATCAGAGACTTTGTGATCGTTTTTCAGCTTGTTATGTATTACTTCTTCTTGTTTAAGTTTGTCACAAATTTTAAATGAAAATGTTCTGTAATGCTCAACTTGATCAAAACATGCTTTTGTGCATATTTTCTCTCTGACTTCAATGGGAATTTCAAGATAACTTGAAGGAGAATCTCAGAGTCAGATGACGGATGCTCAACCTTTGGTTGTTCAGGCTGAGCCATGAGTGCAATTTCTTCTGAAACCTTTTTTAGGTTAAATTTGTCACTCCAATCATAATCTTCATCATTATTTTCAGAATCACCATCTGTCTAAGGATCATTTTCTTCAGACCAGTCTTTATTTTGAACTTCGGCAACAAGAGCTAAACTAGATGTTAAATCAGCTGTGAATTGTTCAGCATAAGCACTCCAGTCATAGACATCTTTGATGCTAACAACAATAGCTTTCTTTGGCTCTTCAGATGATTTTGACTCATCTTTAAGTTTTGGCATGGGAATACTTTGATAAGGATTTTGAAAGGTTTTCTGAGACTGCTGTTGGTATCTTTGACTGCTAGAACCTGCTTGACCATTTCCACCTTGATTTCTAGGAGCTTTACATTCCTTTGAGAAATGACCATAACTGTTGCAGTTGAAACACCTTGACTTTAATTTGTCAAATCCAACAGTTTTGTTCACACTGGGCTTGTAATTCCTGTTAACATATAAGTGTTTCTGTGTTCTATAAGCAATCATTACCATCTGCCAATTCAAGTCCATCTCTTCCACATCATCAGGATCCATCTTAAACAAATCCTACAAAAAAAGATCTAAGTTAGATGACTATCTTGATAAGCATGAAAACTTGCCATGAAAGTAGTAAAAGCAGATTTCGACTCATCATCCTATACCAGGATATTAAAAACATCAGTAAAAGCAGATTTTGACTCATCATCCTATACCAGGATATTAAAAACATCTTTAACTTTGCTAGTTTTGACAAAGTTGGAAGATAAAGTCTCAGTTTGAGGTTTAGGAGTTTGAGTTTTAGGAGGAGACTGAGGTTGAGTTGTATAAACGAGAGCACTTATGTAAGAAGAATCTGTTAAGAAATCAGCTCCAACGAACAAATCACCCTCGTCTTCTAGAGAATTATTATCTTTTTCCAGAAAAGCATTCTCTACTGTGTTAGCTAGAGAAGCAATGTACTTATACCGAGACATTGATACAGCTCTATCATTGTTTCTGGAGCTCTCATTAATTTCAACTGATTAAATTTTGGCAATCAAAAGATCCAGATCCATCGAAAACTTTTCTGTATGCTTCAACAGAGTGACTGTCTGTTTCCATGAAGATGGAAGAGCATTTAGAAGTCTGTAATTTAGATCTTTGAGATCATTTTAATACCAGCAGTTGACATTTCAGTAGTTAATTGCATGAATCTGTTCATCATTTGATTGATTGTTTCACCAGAAAGATGCTCAAATAACTCTAATTGTCTCTTGAGTTTATACTTTTTAAGATCTTGTATCTCTTTACCACCTTCATAAATGATCTTCAAAGCTTTGTACATGGTGTAACCAGTTTGATAACCTTCAAGTCTAGTCAAGACTTCCAATGGTAACCCTTTGCACATCAGTAAGTAAGCTTTGATGTCATTCTTAACCTTCCTTAAGTCATCACCTTGTAGACCATCCTCAGGATACGATTCTGTAGAGTCTTTTGTATAAACAAATCCTCTATCAGGACCATCAGATGTAATTGGGATATGTGATCCTTTCTTTATTGACTTCCACAAATCAGTGTCAATGGAGTTTAGATGATGCTTCAATCTAAGAGACCAATTTTTGAAATCAACTCTATTTTTAAGCTTGGGAACCCTGTTATTAGAATCTTCAGACTTAACCATTTTGTATTTTTGAATTAATAAAAATGACTTGTTTTTGTTTAAAATTTTAAAAAGAAACTATGAAATGAAAATATTTTTGGATTTTTAGTTTTTGAAAAATTTCTAAGTGTTTACTGATAAGTTTGAATACTGATGCGCCTGAAACTTCTGAAATGCCTGACTTTGAATAAGAAATGTCTAAGAGGATGCCTTAGTTGAATTCTAAAATGCCTGACTGATGATGTGTCCAAACAGTTCTCAAATGCCCAAACAGTGAAGAAACGCCTGAGGTAAAAACGCCCAAACAGTTCTCAAACGTCTAGAATTGCCTAAGCTTCAACAAAGTCTCAATGCGACCAAACAGTCACAATGCGTCCCAATAGTTGAAAAATGCCTGTTCTGAAAACGCCTTAATAGTGATGAAACGTCTAAACAGTTGCAAAGCGTCTGATCACTTAGCAAATTTAGCAGTTTTTCACAGCTCAAGCGCCTAATTCATCGTCTTCAACAAACTCAAATCTTATGAAATTCTTCAAAACTTGTTCAATTGATGTAAAAACTTCCAATTAGGTAGTAAATAGATCGATTAACAATCTTCAATCAAAATTTTGATCAAACAACAACAACAAATCTGTTTTCTGATTGAATTACAGTCCGAAAATGAAAAACAACTTTTCACACACAAATCTGATCAATACTCAGATCTGAATAGATTCATCACCAAATTGTGATTCAAATCATGTTTCTATGGATGAAACACAACTAAAATCAACAATTAATTGATCAAATTGCAATCAACACAGATTTCAAGCTATTCAAAGAGCTCAATAATGCCGATAAGCTCTGATCACTGAACCGAAAGCTCTGATACCATTTGATAGATTCAAAATGGATCGATATGTGATGATATCGTAATGCAATGATCAATTCAAACACTAAGTAAACAAACACAAGCAATTACTTCAAAAATTCATAGATTTCATTGATAGCAAATTCTTAGGATACAAAGTGTAAGAGTGAGTTACAGTTGTTCAATCTGTTCTAACTGTTTCATTCTCTATGGTTTTTGATTCTGGTCCCTACACAATACATAAACTATCCTATTTATATTATCAAAGAAACACAAGGAACATATATTTACAAAATAAGTCCCTATACTATGACAAAACGCAAAAGACAAATATTAATCTTTTAAGAGCTCTAACAAAAAAAATAGCTAAAAAATTCCTAGCCAAACATGGACAAAGTAAATTGATAGCAATAGTAAATCAAGGCTTGGTTTTGCAAGTCCAAATTAAATTTCATTATTGTAACAACTTTGGCCACTTTATTTATAAATGTGAAAAAAACTAATGAAGCCTTCCTCGGGATTCACCAGCCCAGATCACTCAAACCATTTAAATTGAAGTTCAAAACCAAATTAGAAGCCAGGTGGTACCTTAACTACACGAGTGTCACAACATGATGAGTCATGTGACTAGAGTGTACACTTAGAGGAGTCAACAATATGCCATGCTTTTGTGGCCGAGATCAAGTTCAACTCGGCTTATGACGCTATTAGTTCCATTTAAATAATTAATTATATAGTATTAAGAATTTTAGGTTCAAAATTATTAATAATGAATCAAGTATTATCCCTTTTGTAATTTTTGTTTTGATTTAAAGGATTTTGAATTAGGTTCTTCTAGCTTCTATTCGAATAACCTTTGGTTATTTTTTGTACATTTTGAGTATTATCAATAACTGAATCAAGTTTCATTTAGGTTTAAGGATATAATGGAGTGTACGTTTTAAGTTTAAAGATAATACGGATTTACTTTAAGTTTAAGGATATTACATATTGTACGTTTTATGTTTAGGGATATTACGTATTGTACGTTTTGGGTTTAAGGATTTTATGATTTTTATTTTGTTGTCTGACAACTGTGTTAAACTGATCATGTCGTGTAGTGTCATTCGTGTTCCTTTACATATGATATTTAATTGTGTTATATGGGTCGTCTTTGTGTAACACATTTATTAACAGGTTCATGTTCATGTTTGGGTAACTAACACACCTTGTAAAATAGCTGATGTTTGTGATTAGTAAATGTGTTAATCCTGTTGTATACGACCCATTTTGCCAACGCTAGCTGGCGTCTTCTCCAATGGCCACCGCCACAGGCCGCTTTTTGTGAGGGAGTTCATTGTAGCATATCTACTACCGCAAAGGCACTATATACTTATGTTTGATGCTTTGGTGGTCCATGTTCTCGATTTATTGATGTCGACCGATGGCTTGGCTGCCGTCGCATCGGCTGCATTGCCATTGTAGTCTCTACATCAGTGGCCGTTTTTTCGGATCTAGTTTTACATTGCAACGACAAACAATTGCAGGGTTGAATGCCCAAGCGGCCATGATCTGGTCATAGTGGTGGTTGGTCTCCAAATCTAGTTGTTTACGCTAATCTGTTGCATTGGCTGCTTTGCCGTGGTTATCTCTTCACCTGTGGCCGCCTTTTCGAATCTGGTATGATCGTTGGTGTTGAATATGGTGGCGAGGTTCCGTTGCGCCAGCCGATTTTTCTAATTTGGGTCTAAAAGTTCAACGACATGTGATTTGAGACTATGGTGAGGCAGTGGTTGTGCTGCTTTGTGTGACTTTAGACTATGGTGAGGCCTTGGTTATGTCGTTTCATTGCAACGTAATGGTGGCGAGGTTCCGTTAGCATATTTCTTTTTCGTTAATTATTGCTAACCATGATGGTTATACAATATGTCTTGAGACAATGTTGGTGTATTATTGTTTTTGATGATGGTGAGGCAAGATGTCCCTAAGACAAATCTGATAGTGAATCAGTTAGCTTGGTGATATGTGGATGTTGATATCCGATAAGCAATGATTGTGAGAAAAAACAATATTTTTGTTGTTTTGGCGCGGTGAACTAGCCGTTTCCATAAAATAATCATTTCTGAGTCTTATACGTTAATATTTTGTTTATAAAAATAAAACATATAGGGGAATGGCTATGATTATTTGAACGTGTTAAGTAGACTCCTTGTATGTTTCAGCCTTAGTTATTAATCCATTTTATGTTAATATTGATGAAAATAGTTCATTGTGATATGTTGTTTCAAACGGAAAGTAAAGGTTTGGTAGTCATTGTGATATTTAGGTTGCTTTAATACGCTGCACCTACGCTTGAGAACGGCGCAGCATGTGGGGTCGGAACAGCCACAACGCGCGGGGTCAAAACTAGTTGTTATTGTTGTTATTATTATTATTATTATTATTATTATTTTTAATATTATTATTATTAAATAGGATTTTAATAAATAACACTCCTTTACTTGTATTAGAATTTGAATAGTCTTTTCTTCCTTAACTTATTCGTTTAATAATATTTAGAAGACAAAATTACAAAAAAAAAAAAATTGTCATGTTCATAGAAAGTTGCAACTTATATCCTTTATCTTTAAAACACTTATATGCTATCCTGTATGTATATAAAACGTTGTCCGTTATGTCCTTTACACAAACGGTTGTTAATTTTTTTTGCTAACTCAAATTAACTGAGTGGCATACCAGGGTAAAGAGGACTTTCCAATCCTTTTTTCTATGATCTATAACTCCCTTCCATTTTCGTTCTTATTCCTTTTTTCTCTCTTGAATCAAAATCATAGGAGCAAATTCTGTATGTAAATGGAGCTCAAGAATGTCCAATCCTGCCTAAATCAACCACAAGAATCTTTATTTGATTGTCAATCAAGTCCTACAATGTTTAATTGGGCTTCAAAGAACTTTTATTGCAATTGTGGGAAAGAATCAAGACTTAGAACATCATGGACCACCCAAAATCCAGGTCGCTAGTTTTTTTTTTGTTGTCAAGCAAAGAAGGTATGTTCACCTTCAAATTACACAATGAGTTTTTTTTCTATATGCTACGTCCTCGTTTTTCTTTAAGTTTTGAATTAAGGTTCCGAATGTGGGTTCTATCTATGGTATGACTTTGAGGTGTGTTAACGATGCAATGAGATTGTACCCGGTATTCTTTTATCAAAGTAGGTTACAGGTAAGTAGAAAAAAATGAAAACATTCAAAGAGACTTAGATGCAATGAGGTTATACCGGGTATTCTTTGATCTTCATGTAATGGTGGTTGAACTTGATTATGTAATATTTTTTATCATGTTGAATGAAATGATGAGATCAAAGTTTGTTGAAACCAAATTTCTCTATATTCAAATACACAACTTGCCATATTATGTTAAGAATTATAGCTTCACGTGGGGCTATAAAATGTAAGAAATGATGAGTTTGAAGGGTTGTGCTAGATTGCAAGGTTGTACTAGTTAATTTAAGAACCATAGCGGAAAATATTGCACTAATGAGACTTTGCATGCCCACCAACTGCTTGATTACAGGGATGTACCAAACTTGTCAAGAATTATGTGTTATTGTTATGGCTAATATTGTAGTAATGAGACTTTGCAATTCCACCAAGTGTTGCATTTTGTAGGGATGTACCAAAGTGGCTCAAGAATTATGGGTTATTGCTATGGAAAATATTACACTAATGACTAAATGAAACTCTCATTGTTATGCTATTGATATGGAAAATATTGCACCAATGACCAAATCATAAATACCATATAATAAATGACATAATATAACATATATGATAATAGTAACAAATTACATCAAATCGATGACATCAAATGCTATACATAATAGTTGTTCCAAGGAATAACTAGGATCCAAAACATTCCAAGGATAATGCTTGACACCAAATACCATACATAAATTGAAAACAAACTTCTAAATTGGACTTTGCTTTTCAAAAGAAACCATCTAAATTACCAAACTGGACCTAGAGCTTCATCCCCAAATATTCAAACCTAAGTACTTAATTTTTTGCCTCCCCTTTGCAAGTTCTACTATTGTGCACCAGGTTCTTAAACTTCCTAAATTTTACAGTACTATTTTTCTTCGTAAGTCTTCCACCTTTTTGTCATGTCTTTAAAAGAATACTTTTTCGTTTTCTTTTTAGGTCTTTCTATTTGTAACACCCGAAAATTTAAATAAAAAGAAAGGAAAAAGAAAAAAAGTATCTTGAAAGAAAGGAAAAGAAGCACAAGTGGAGGGGGCCAAAGTGTAAAAAGTACAAAACACTATTATTTTATGTTTAAATGGGTATGGTCACCCATGCATCTGCCTTTCTCACCATTTGCTTTTGGCTGGACAAGAAGAAGAAAGAAAAGCAGAGTTTTCTCCCAGTTTCAAGGAAGTTGAAGCTATGTTTTGCTCTTGGTAAGTGTTTCTTTATGTTTTTGGTTCGGTTTTGTTAGGTTTTCGACCTTAGAACCGATATTTATGTGTTCTCGATGCTTGGTTGTGTGTGTTTTGTTGTGTTTTAGGTGTTTGAACTCTTTGAGCCCTCAAGTTCGGTGGAGTTTTTACTTGAAGGCGATAATTGGTGAGTTCTAGATCCCCAGTTTTGTATTTTTTAAACTTTTTGGCCTGAAAAATGCATGTTAAAATGTTTTTAATGGTTTATGTATGAACCCATATGTATGTATAAATGAATGTTTATGTTTTATGGTTCTAAGGTTGTTTTTGATGTTTAGAATGCTAGAGTTAAGTTGTAAACATGTTAGAATGCAGATTAGATCTAAAAATGATTTAGAAATATGCATAACCGTTGGCCATGTGCCCAATAGTGCCCATACGCCTGAAAATTTGACTTAAAAAAACAAGTGTAGTTCATGTGCCCAAATAGTATCCATGCGCCAAAGACGTTTTTGCCAAATATTCTAAGTGCCAAGCTCATGCGCCCAAACAGTAGTCATGCGCATAGAAAATTTCCAGGCGCCTAAGTGTTAGTCATGCGCCTGAACAGTACCTCATGCGCCCAGGATTGGTTCCCAGGCGCCTAAGTGTTGGCCCATGCACCCATATAGTGTTCATGCGCCTAGAACACTTAGAAATTTTTTTTTTTTGAAATTTTGGGAAAATAGAAATTTTAGGGTTTGATCCTTGATTGATTTGATGGTTGTATTTGTTTATTCCATGCATGTTTATGGCCTATTCTTGTGTTCCATATTACGTATTATTGTGTGGCTTTACGTGGTGTGTTTATATTTGTATGCGTAAAGTATTATCATAAATAACCGGAAAGATTAATGATAATGAAAAGTGGAACATAAAGAACGAACGAAAAGTCTTGCAAGCAAAATGAAAGGAGGTTCACAGCCACGGGTTGTCAGCTCAACTGTGTGCGGGTTAGCTACCCCATGAGGATGCATCCACATGCAGGGTCAATCTTTGAGATTGACGGGACCCTTGTGCTTGCCCCAGGTAACTGGGTTAGCTTCATGCACAATGTTCGGGGTCTATTTATAGACCTGAGGCCCAGTACCAGCTTCGTGCATAATGTTCGGGGTATTGCACATTGGTCTGGATGAAAGTGAAAGATAATAAAGAAAGTACGAAATGAATGATGAAGGCAATAATGAATATTATCTTGTTGTACGTATGATGTGTGATCACGTACGGATGAAGGGTTTTTATGTTAAGGAAGTATTTAAGAAAAGATATTTTGTATATTTAAACAAGGTATTTTAATATTTTAAAGCTAGAACTCACTCAGCAACGCTGACTTTTATGCATTTTCAGTTGGCAGGTAACTCATCGCTGAGGATGGCACGCGGGGGGGAAAGCTACTTGGCGGGCAAGACTGGCATCCATTTGTGCATGATAATTATGTTGTTTTGTAATGCAACTAAACATTTATTTTGTAACTCCTATTATACATTGATGTATTATTTGGCAAAATTAAATATTAATGCGATGAATGGTTTTTGGTAATCTAATCCGCTGCGATGTTTTAATTAAATGTATGTAATTTTATGTAAATAATGTTGTGGTTGACCAACTGTGAGGTTTCCAGGAACGGGGCCTTACAAGTTGGTATCAGAGCCAATGTTTAAGAGAAATGGGTAAAATATTTTCTAAACCTAAACTTAAACTGAGAATGGGACCGAATGGAGGGATGCCAGCCCAAGTAGCTACGTGCCATCAGGTATTTCTTTTCTTAAATATTAACCGGTATTATGTGTGTGTGCTATCTGATTTATTTGCTCTTAGTAGACTTGGATACTAATGTAGTCAGGATAGGAAATGCTTGGGGAATAAAGAGTAACATAAGTGGCTAATCACAACTGGCCACTGTAATTAGGGACCTACTATCTTGACATAAACTGAGTTATTACCTTGAATGACCGTGTTGGTGTTTGAATCTTATAGTGTGTAGAGGATGGCTGGTGGTTGATCTTCGAAAGCTTCCCAAGGAGGAGTACGAGGTGGTCGTGGTGCTGGGCCACATGCCACAAGGAACAAGACCAGGACTGTAGAGACGACTCTTGCTAAGCCTGGGCTTCATCATCCAGAGGGTGTGTGTTGGACCAAAAGAACCAATGAGCCTGATCAGAAAAACCTTTAAGTCCCACAGACATTACAACAACTGAAGTAGTCTGCTACAGCTGAAGACATCAACTGATAACAAGGTCTGAAGACAAAGTCTGAAGTGAAAGAGCTGAAGACAAAGTCTGAAGTGAAAAAGCTGAAGACAAAGTCTGAAGCTAAAGAACTGAAGACAAAGTCTGAAGACAAAAGCTGAAGACAAAGACTGAAGACCAAGTTTCAGATGTTGTCACAACAGCTGAAGAAGACCTCTTCAGTAGTTGTGATGGTTTCCTTTCAGTAGTTTTATGTTTCTTGTAATCAGTACTTGTAGTTTCAGTAGTTTCATCTTGTACTTAGCATACTCTGAGATGTTCTCAGTTGTTGTGAACATTCTCAGTAGTTTGCTTACTTTCAGTTGTTTGTAATAATTCTGTTAGATGTCACTATCAAGTGACATCAGCAGACATCACATTCCTTTATATAAGGAATGTTGACCTAATTGTAACCTGGCAGCTTAGTGAAGCTTAGCGCGCCCATACCGAAGCATTTGTGCATGAATGATATTATCCCTTTTGCAGAAAACCCTCTTTCTCTATAACCGTGTACTGTTCCATTGAATATCTATTGTGTTCTTGCTATATTTGTCTAATTCTTGTTCTAATTCCGCTGCGATTAAACTCTAATTGATCAAACTTAGATCGCTGATCTTGTCAAATGGTATCAGAGCAGGTTAATCATTGATCGGTTTAACAATGATCATTGAAACTGCTATTCGATAACTAAAGTTTGATCGAATTAGCATATTTGCAAGAATTGGTTATAGAGATTGATCTTCTGCTGCTTCTGGTTAGTCAATTTGAGTTTCTTCTTGGTTCATATTGAGTTTGTTGTGTTTTTGTGCTAAATCTGTTGAAACTTGATTGAATTGGTTTGAATCTGAGAATGACTACTCCATCTAATGACCCTCACAATACTGGCTCCTCAACCAAGCCTCCGATGCTGGTTAGGAGTGAGTATAACATATGGCAACGAAGAATGCTCCATCACCTGTCTGTTAACAGTTCAGGTTGTTGGACATCTGTGGTTCACGGTCCACACAAGCCTATGGTGAACAATCCGGAGACCAACCAAATGGTTCCGAAGAAGAAGGAGCAATACTTAGATGAAGATCGTAAACTGTTTGAGATTGATGCTAAAGCCCATGGAATTCTGGCCATGGCACTGCCTAATGAAATCTATTCTGGGCTTATGCATCATGAAACTGCTCATGACCTCTGGAATGCTTTGAAGGAACAATTCGGAGGAACTGATGAGGTCTTAGCAAACAACAGAGAAATCCTCGCCCAACAATATGAGACATTCCCTCATAGGAAGGGTGAGACACTGACTCAACAGTTTGAGCGTTTCTCCTGCTTGATCTCTAAGCTGAAAATGGTCAAGCATGAGTATACTAACAGCCAGATGAACAACAGATTCCTCAGATCACTGCCTGAGAGATGGGACACATACACCATTGTCCTACGCTCCAGTGCAAATCTGGATAGCCTATCTCTCACCCAACTCCATGGGAAACTGCTTACATTTGAAAGAGAGATAAGCAGAAAAGGAAACTGGCATCATCAGGAAAGCTCACTAATGACTTTGTACCAGGGAACACTGCCTTGGTCGGTCATGAGTCAGAATATGCTGGATCAGAAAGCCATTATGAAGAGCATATAGATTTCTCTTCAAACAGTTCTGATCATGCATTTTGTTGGTGTTGACAGTCATTCTGGGTGTAATAGTGATAATTTATGCTTTATCATGGATGATTTGATGGGTATTGCTGATGATGATTTAGAAGAGATGGATATTTTGAGCCAAATGGCCTTGATCAATATCAGATCTCAAAGTTCTACAAGAGAACTGGTAGGAAATTTCCAGGACTCTCTGGCAAAACCAAAGTTGGTTTTGACAAGAGTAAGTTGAGGTGTCACAAATGCCATAGGCTTGGGCACTTTGCAAGAGAGTGTAGATCAACTGGATCTAACTCCTCTGCACCCTTTGTGACCTTTCCAAGCAATAGTTCACAAAACAAAGGGCAACACTAGTTCTGGTCATCACTCACAACCTCAATCTCCTGCATATTTTGTCCCTCAGGGTCCAATGCCATATCCATATCCCTGCTATTACATGCCACAGCCCAATCCAGTTCAAGTTCCTATAGCACAATAACCTCAAGCCCTACTTGAGCCTCAACCATCTCCATCACAATCTCAACCTCATCATAGCTTCTTCACCAGGAGTTGTTGACTGGAGCAGCTCACCAGATGATCTTTCTGGTTTCAATGAGCAATTATTTGCTGGTGCTGGTCAACATGGTGGTGACATCCTTTGGGAATCTTGCTCTCATGGCCCTGGAGTCTACTGAGGGTTCCTGCTCTAATGCATCATCTTTACAGGTAACCCAGGTATCTTCTGAGGCTAAAGCCAAGTTATGTTCTGAATCATGCATAGCTGCCTTTGTCTCTATTAGAGAGGCAAATGTAGATTTAATCAATCAAAATCTTGAGCTTGAGAAAACTATTCCAAAAGAAAAGCTGAGTATGAGTCTGCTCTTAATGACAAAGATGATGAATTTACAAGCTTAAATGCCAACTTAATGATGAAAAGGCTAAGGTAGAGGTCATACTTGAAACCACAGAAGTCTTAAAGAGACACTTGCAGCTACCCAAGTTGAGTGTGACCGCTGGGTAACATCCTGCAAGGGATTTGAAATGCTTCTTAGCAAGCAAACAGCTTCAAATGTGAGTTTGGAATAGGTTACAATCATACTGCAACCACTACTGATTTTACTTCAAAATCAATAGTAAAATCTGAAGGTGAAAGTAATTTCCAACCACATCATCATGTGATTCATCCTCAAATGATATACAAATTAGAGGATGAAGTCAGTGGTTAAGATCTTCAGTAGTTTCCCTTCAGCAGTTGATCAATCCAAGATGAAGATATAGCCCTGTGAAAGTTTGTAATTCAATCAATCATCTATCCTGAATGCTGGTACAAAAAGGGTTCCAAACTCACAGAGATAAGCTCATTAAAGAAGATTTATAAAATGAAAATGAGTTGAGACCAAGTTTGTACCACAGTCATCTCAACTGATAACCCAAGGCCTCGCCAAATCCAAAAGAAGGATGGGGTTTATCAGAAAACAGCTGATAGTGTTCCTCATGATAAACATCAGACTAAGTCTTGAATTTCAAGAAGGAGGAAATGGTGTCACAGGAACTCATCAAAACAGTACTGATTTGTCAAATGAGCTGAAGGCTTTAGCAACAAATCAGACACAACTTGTATGATGGTTTCGCATTTGTTGGGGAGAGTTACCAACTAGATGCACCTGTGCAAACCACTGAAAAGAAATCCAAGCCCAAATCTAAGAATCCATTTCAGCACCATCCCACCTTCATCAGCTGTTAATCATGAGAAACAAGTTATGGTTAAATCTGTTGATGAAAACAGACCCAAAACAAAAGGTTTGGGTCTCTAAAGCTAACTAGTTTCTTATGATAAATGCAGGGTTCTTCAGCATGCCAAAGAAGCATCTGGTATGTAGACAGTGGAGGATCTATGCATATGACTGGGAGCAGTTCTCTTCTTAATGACTACTCTCAAGGAAGAAGGGATTTGTCTCATTTGGAAATGATGCTAAGGGTTACATCATCGGGAAAGGATTTGTGTCAAATGGAAATCAGATTGATGATGTTAACCATGTGGAGTCTCAAGTATAATCTACTGAGTGTCAGTCAGATGTGTGATAAAGGGCATGTTGCACTTTTCACAAGCCAGAACTGCCGGATTCTGTCTTCAAAGTTCTGAGGCTGATTGACAAGGTATTGGATGAACATACTCTCCTGAAGGCCAACAGGATAGGAAGAGTATATGCCTTGGATTTGTCAAAGAAGATTGATTTAAAAGGTCATCCTGCCTGTTCTCCAAGGCCTCTCCTCAGGAATCTAACTGTGGCATAGAAGGCTGGGTCATGTTAATCTCAAAAACATGAATCAGCTGATCCACAATAGTTTAGTGAGAGGTCTACCAATAAAGGAGTTCCACTGTGATGAAACCTGCACTGCTTGTTTAAAAGGAAAACAACACAAAGTTTCATTCCCCCTATAGAGAACCAAAGTCCACTGCCTGCTTGCAATTACTGCACATGGATCTCTTTGGTCCTGTGAGAGTAATGAGCATGGCAAAGAAGAAATACTGTCTGGTAATTGTGGATGATGATACTCCAGATTTGTATGGACCTTCTTCTTGCATTCAAAGGATGAGGCTGCTCAGACAATTATTAACTTTGTGTTGTATGTTGAGAAGCAGTATTCCCTATCAGTCAAGTGTATAAGAAGTGATAATGGAACTGAATTTAGAAACCATACACTTGATGATTTCTACCTTTCAAAAGGAATCAAGAGGCAGTATAGCATCCCAAGGACTCCAGAACAAAATGGAGTAGTGGAGAGAAAGAACAGGACCCTAATTGAAGCTGCAAGGTCCATGTTGGCTGACTCTGGTTTGCCACTGACCTTTTGGGCTGAAGCTGTCAACACAGCATGCTATGTGCAAAATAGAGCTTTAGTGAATCAGAGGTTGATGAAGACTCCTTATGAAGTTCTACATCATTTGGCTCCTCTAATTTCATTCTTCAGAGCATTTGGGTGTCCTTGTTACATTCTCAACACAAAGGATCAACTCCAAAAGTTTGATTCTAAGGTGATGCAGGGTATTTTGTTGGGTATTCATCCACTTGCAAGGCTTACAGAGTGTTCAACTGCAGAACAAAGATGGTTGAAGAAACCTTGCATGTGAAGTTCAATGAATCTCCTAAGGACAAAATCCCACAAACCCTGTGGAGTTGTTTGATCTGGACATACTGCAATATGTTCCTTATCAGCCTCCAGCTGTTGCAGATCATGTGAATTCATCACCTTCTGCAGCTAGTCATCCATCTGGTGGTACTGATGTTGATGATGATCCCAGTACTCACCTATTCAAGTTTAGTGATCAACTGCCTGAGTCTACTAAACTTGATGTTCCTGTAGCTTCAGTAGCACCATCCACAACAAATGCTGATGAGATTTCTGAATCCTCTACTTCATTTGACTTGCCATCTAATACTTGGTTTCAAGAATCTGGATCAACATCTGTTGCTGCTGAGCGTGCTACAAACACTTGCACAGATCTCATAGTGTACCAAGAGCTGAAGAATCACCCAATGTCTCAAATCATTGGTGATATCAATGCTGGTGTCTCAACTAGAAGTCAAGTGTCCAACTTCTGCTTCTATGCTCTCTTCATCAGTCAGCAAGAGCCAAAGAACTATCATATTGCATTAAGAGACAATGGATGGGTTGATGCCATGCAGCTTGAGCTTCTTCAGTTCAAAAAGCAGCAAGTGTGGGAACTGGTTCCTCTACCCCCAGGTAAGTGTGCAATAGGCACTAAATGGTGTTTAGGAATAAAACAGATGAAAATGGGCAAATTGTCAAGAACAAGGCCAGACTGGTTGTCCAGGGGTTTTCACAAGAAGAAGGTATTGATTATGATGAAACCTTTGCCCCTGTAGCCAGACTGGAGGCAATTAGATTGTTCTTAGCCTATGCTGCATTCCACAATCTTAAAGTTTTTCAAATGGATGTCAAAAGTGCATTTTTATATGGTAAAATAAAAGAAGAGGTTTATGTGTCAACCACCAGTTTTTGAGGATAATAAACATCCTGATTGGGTGTATAAACTTGATAAGGCTCTTTATGGGTTGAAACAAGCTCCTAGAGCCTGGTATGAAACACTGTCAAATTTTCTTCTTCAGAATAATTTCACTAGAGGCTCCATAGATAAAACTTTGTTCATTAAGAAAGTGGGTCAGCATAAGCTCCTTGTTCAAATTTATGTTGATGATATTATTTTTGCATCCTCTGATCCACAGTTGTGTGATGCATTTACAAAGTTGATGCAACAAAAATTCGAAATGAGTGCCATGGGAGAATTACAGTTCTTTCTAGGTTTGCAAATCAAACAAAAGGCTGATGGAACTTTCATTCATCAGTCAAAATACACAAAGAGTCTTTTGGAAAAGTTTGATTTACAAAACTGTAAGCCCTGTTCTACTCCCATGTGCAGCACCACACAACTGGATGCAGATCAGAAAGGTAAAGCTGTTGATGAAACACTTTACAGATGTATGATTGGGTCCTTGATGTACTTAACAGCTTCTAGACCAGATATTATGTTTGCAACTTGTGTTTGTGCTAGATTTCAGGCTGCTCCTAAAGAGTCTCATTTGATTGCAGTCAAGAGGATCTTTAGATATCTGCAAGGTACTCAATCTCTAGGTCTTTGGTATTCCACTGGGCACTCTTGCAAATTAGTTGCTTTTTCTGATAGTGACTATGCAGGGTGTAAATTAACTAGAAAATCAACTTCTGGTGGATGTCAATTCCTAGGCAACTGTTTGTTTCTTGGCAGAGTAAGAACAAACATCTGTTGCTACATCCACTGCTGAAGCCGAGTACATTGCTGCTGCAAGTTGTACATCTCAGGTACTCTGGCTTCAGAATCAATTATTGGATTATGGCATTACAGAGACTAAGACTCCATTACTAATGGATAGTGCTTCAGCTCTTTGTATTGTCAAGAATCCAGTCCAGCACTCTAGGACCAAACATATTGAGATCAGACACCATTTTATTAGGGATTGTTTTGAAAAAGGTCTGATTGATCCAAAGTTTGTTCCTAGTGCTGATGAGCTTGCAGACATATTTACTAAGCCTTTGGACAGTTCAACTTTCCAAAACCTAGTGTTAAGGCTTGGTATGCTGCAGCTAGAATAAGTGACAACTACTGATGATCTCAGTCAACAAGTACTGATGAGCATTCGTATACTATTGTCACAAATAAGTACTGATAAGTTCTTTTATCCTCAGTAGTTTCATAACTACTGAAGACTAAATTACTTAAAAGTACTGAAGTACTCTATCTGTTGAAAAGAACTGATGTGGTTACAACTACTGATGTAGTTACAACTACTGATGTCAGTATAACAGATAAGTACTGATGACCAATGAAACGTCTGAAAATCAGACAAAAAGTCTGATAAGTGTTGAGGTCAGAATGAAACAGCTGATGAGCTAAGAATTGACGACAACAGCTGATGAGAAACTTTTCTCTTCAGTTTTTTCTACAACTGCTGTTTCACTTCATACAACTGAAGCCAAAACCATGTCTTCAGTAGTTTTACAACTACTGATGACTAACACCAAATCTTCAGTTGTTTACAACACCTGAAGCCAAACCATGTCTTCAGTAGTTTCACAACTACTGATGACTAATACCAAGTCTTCAGTTGTTACAACTTCTGAAAGTTAAAACCAGGTCTTCAGTTGTTTTCAAACAACTGATGACAGCACCAACACTTTCAGTCGTTTTATATCAGCCTTTTCTTACCCTATAAATACCTAAACCTACTTTCAAACGTTTCATTAGCCGTTTTATGTCCTTCACTCTCTCAACAATGGCGACCATGAAACTCAAACCCAGACACAACTGTGTTGCCTACCTCTCGAAATCGGCCTTTTGGAACAAATTTGATAATGCCATCGATCTTATGGTAGATTCCCAGTACCGAACCGCTTTTCTTCTTCTGAATCCTACCATATACCCCGATTCCCTAAGCCAATTCTGGACCAACGTCTCTGTGCAAACTGGTGAGAATGATAGCCAAATCACTCTCCAGTCGTTGGTTAACCAGAACAGGTGGTCATCACTCCAGACATCATTCGACAAACCCTAAATCTACATGATGCCACCTGTGTCACAGAATACCCGAAAGGCACAACTGATATGTCTTTCATCAATAACGGGTATGAAGGAGACTTAAGTGCTACCACCATTCTGAAGAAGCACTTCCATGATGCTGAACGTCTTATATTCCACATGGTGAATGTCTGCCTTGCATCAAAAACCTCCTCATGGGATCAGATGTCCTCCCGATGGCAACAGGTATTATACTCTATCTTTGAACGACAAAATCTAAATTTTTCTGAGATAGTTTTCATGGAACTAAAGGATCTGGCTTTGAAACCTGTGGCAAACAGATGGATATTATATCCCAGGTTTCTCATGGCCATAATTTTAAATCAGCTAAAATCAGACGGCCTTGTTGGCCTTGGAGTCCCTACTCCGGCTGTATTGCCTGAAGTATACTCCAGGCACAACTCTGACCCTACACTGAAAGGGGCTGCCCGGCTGCTAAAACCCAAGCAGCGGGAACCCAACACCAAAAAGCCCAAAAGGCTACTCAGGGAGATGAGTCCCCTGAGGATGCCCCTATACCACCAATACTAGAAACACTTACTGGTTCTAACCCCCCAGTAGTGTCAAAGACTCCACCAGCCCTAGCCGCTCAGGCATCCTCTCAACAGGATCCTGATGCAACCATAATTGGGGATACCACAATGCTGGAACCTATCTCAATTGAGAAGGTTACCATTGAAGAGCACCAGTCACCCGGGTGCAATCTGCTTCAAACCTATCTCCAAATGCAACCGCCCCTCAAAGCCCAACCATTATAGTTGCACAAGTGCTGAGTCAGCTGCATTCCTTTCCTCCTCTAGAAACCAATTACAATGGGGAGAACCTCAACAGCTGAGGAAGAGGACCAAAACTGCTGATAACCCACAGCACAGGGGTTATAATGTTCAATCTCCCCGTGTAGAGGAGGAGGTTAGAACATCTGGTGAGGCTGCCACTTCTACTGATTCAGCAAATGAAGAGGATGCAGTTGGTAACATCTCTAAGACCTCACCAGAGGCAACTGCCGATGAAGGACTCAGTCCTGAGGCAGGAATTCCCCAACCAAGAACAAGGGGCACATGCTACAACTGATCTACACTCAGGGCATATACATCCTGATTCAATCAGGAGGTCAGGTGATTCAGCAAAGACTGATGATGACCTGGGCTTTTTCTTCGATGTCTTAGCCCATAACACAATCCTTGAGGCTGAGGTGAGCAGACTCAAAGAACTGCTTGCCAAAATGTCTCAGGATCAAAGTCCATCACCCCAATAAACCCACAGATGGCACCTTCATCTGAAGGTTCACCAAACACTCAGCCACTACACTCAACTGAGCCACCAGCCACTGCTTTTGGCACCACCTCTCAGGGACAGAACCCCTCTGAGCAGATGGTTGCTACCTTTCAACATTCCTTACCTCTCATCACTCCCATCATCACGAGATTGTGCATAAAGCCATTGATGAGAGGATCTCCTCAAATCTACAAACACTTGTTGATGATGTTGTGCAAAGAAGCTTTCTTCCATTCAAACCCCTGAACCCAATGCACCCAAAAAGGGGGAGTCTAAGGCAGTGAAAGAAAGAAAGAGAAAGAGAGTGGAAGATGAGAAACAACAAGAGAAAGAAAAGGAGTTAGAAAAGGAAAACAGCTGATCACATACAAGAGAAAGAAAAGTGCTGAAACTCAAAAGCCTGATGAAGAGAAATCATTGGAAGATCTGGTTAAAGAAGCTGATGAAGCTCACAGCAGATCAATGGACAGAATAATAGACCAACTCTTCAGACAGGGCTTTGATACAGCTACATTAGACACTGAGATCAGAAGGCTGGAGATTAAAGAGATACAAGAGAGATGGGCCAGTTACAGTGTGATGGAAAGGGAGAGGTTGGAGATAATGATCAGGTTTATTGCAAAATACTTTGGAAGATCATTAATTGAGATTAAATCATGGACCAGAGACAGTATTCTGGCAATAACCACCAGAATCTGTGCTTCTGAAGCATTCAATAAGGGGTTGATTGTCGAAGCCTTAGATGAAGCAGGTGCTTGGAAGAGAACTGATATGGCCAAGCTTTCCAAAGCCAAACTTACCACAAAAATGCTAGATCAGCCTTCCCAAACTCCCACTCAAAAACAGCCAACCCCACAACTCTCCAAACCAATCCCTAAACCTAAACTTAAACCAACTCAACCCTCAAAACCAACTCCCTTACCCCAAAAACCACCTCAAACCACATCCAATGATGCACCCAGAAGGAGGAGAAGGGTGTTGAGGATGGAAGAAGAAGAAGAAGAAGATGATGAAGAAGACAGTCTGCCAATCTCTGCTGTTCTAAAAATACCTGAGCCCAGAAGTCAACAAATGATCACACCAGACTTTCAGAGGCAAATGGTGAAAGTTAAGATTGAAGAAGAAGAACAGCAGAAACAGCACGATGAGCAACTTTTGAAGATGGTTGACAAAGAGTTTCCTCAGTCATCATCTATACAAGCCATGAAGAAACACGCTCAAAGGCTGTATGCTCTCAGGCATACCTTTCAATTTCAAAAGGAGTGAGTAAGGATTTGGCCAGACCCCAGGGTTAGTTCTAGAATTCATAAGAAATCCATACCAAGTAGATACAATGGCCAAGTGAGAAAGACCATAGATGCTGTTATTATGTTGGCCATTGTAGTCTCACCCTGGGAGATACTTGAAGACTTCAAGAGAGCCTACAAGTCAAAGATGACCCCTCAAACTCTAATGGAGAACAAAATGGTCAAGAAGGGGTTGTTATACAAGAGGCTTGAAGAGATCAAGAAAAATGAACTCCAGTTGTTATTAGAAGGGACTCACCCAGATGAATTTGCTTACAGAGAGATAACAACTGTTGAGTTGAAAAATGGAAAGACAGTAAAGTACCTATCAGAGTACTATGGCCCAGAGTTCTTCTTCGAAGGAGAAGCAGAAGAACTCACTAAGGAGGAACAAGTTGTTCTCCTTGAGGCCTACGTCAGAGAGTCTTATAGACTCATCAATGGGAAGTAGGTTTCATGGTTGGGATAATAGCTCTGTGTCCAGTTCCCCAAGACAGAGTTCCCTTCCATCCTTTGACATTCACATCTACTAAAACCTGTTCCCTGGCTTGTGCTTATCTGATATCTCTGAAGCTGATCAAGAGAGTATTTCTGCCAAGAATAAGTGGGACCTCAATAAGCTTAAAGGTTTTGGCTGCATTGGTTCAGGGGGAGTTTGTTGGACCAAAAGAAACAATGAGCCTAATCAGAAAAACCTTTAAGTCCCACAGACATTACAACAACTGAAGTAGTCTGCAACAGCTGAAGACATCAACTGATAACAAGGTCTGAAGACAAAGTCTGAAGTGAAAGAGCTGAAGACAAAGTCTGAAGTGAAAAGCTGAAGACAAAGTCTGAAGCTAAAGAACTGAAGACAAAGTCTGAAGACAAAAGCTGAAGACAAAGACTGAAGACCAAGTTGCAGATGTTGTCACAACAGCTAAAGAAGACCTCTTCAGTAGTTGTGATGGTTTCCTTTCAGTAGTTTTATGTTTCTTGTAATCAGTACTTGTAGTTTCAGTAGTTTCATCTTGTACTTAGCATACTCTGAGATGTTCTCAGTTGTTGTGAACATTCTCAGTAGTTTGCTTACTTTCAGTTGTTTGTAATAATTCTGTTAGATGTCACTATCAAGTGACATCAGCAGACGTCACATTCCTTTATATAAGGAATGTTGACCTAATTGTAACCTGGCAGCTTAGTGAAGCTTAGCGACCGCCATACCGAAGCATTTGTGCATGAATGATATTATCCCTTTTGCAGAAAACCCTCTTTCTCTATAATCGTGTACTGTTCCATTGAATATCTATTGTGTTCTTGCTATATTTGTCTAATTCTTGTTCTAATTCCGCTGCGATTCAACTCTAATTGATCAAACTTAGATCGCTGATCCTGTTAGTGTGGATGAAAGTGCTAACTTAAGAGCCTTAGTAAACGAGGCGGTAATGGAGGAGGTGCATCAAGTCATGCAGACGATCCTACCTTCTGTAGTGACTGAAGTCATCCGTGCTGTGAGAGAGGATGAGAAGAAGGAGAAGGATGAGGAGAGAAGGAAGACGACTGGGAAAAGGGAGAATGAGGGAGATCATGGTGAGGAGGAGGAACTGAACGCTGAGATGGCGGCCTACAGTGATGAGGAGGAGGTGGTAGTGCGGGAGACCACGAAGGGATGCAGCTACGGGGCATTCCAGCGATGCAAACCCCCAACTTTTGATGGTAATGGTAATGCTGCTGCTGCTCACCGATGGGTGAGAGAGATGGAGGCTGTCCTAGAGATCAGGAAGTGCAGGGAGGACCAGAAGGTGAAGTTCGCCACTCACTCATTTGTAGACTCGGCTTTGTGTTGGTAGGATAATATTGTCCAAGCCGAAGGCAGCAGAGCCATCGGGAAGATGAGATGGGGAGAGTTGAAGATGATGGTAATCGAGGAGTTCTGTCCTCACAGAGAGCTTGATAAGATTGAGAGGGAGTTCCTATAGCTGGACGCGGGAACCATGACCCACCAGCAATACACCACCAAGTTCAACGAAATGGCGAGACTGGTGCCGGATCAGGTGACGCCAGCATCAAGGAAAATCAAAAGGTACATTCAGGGGTTGCAGGCGGATATCCGCAGGCATTTAATTGCTGCCCCACCGGGTACCTTTCGATCGGTGGTAGACCTGGCGGGTAGGTTGCATGATGAGAGGGAGGAGACTATGGTGGAAGCAAACAAGAGGGGTGGTGGTGATAAGAATTAGAGCAGGAAGCGGTTTGGGCGTGGTGGTTTCACCCCAAATAACAAGAAGTGAAGGGTGGATCACTGACGGGTGGCTGCGGTAGGCTTGGGGATGGGGAGGTGTGGTAAGTGTGGAAAGGAGCATACTGGGGAATGCAGGTTGGGATTGAACGTCTGCTTCAAATGTGGCAAGTCCGGCCATATGGCAAAAGTATGTGGGGCTATAAGATGTTATAACTGTGGTGAAGAGGGCCATTTAAGCAGGGATTGCAAGAAGCCAAGAGCAAAGAGTTCTGGGGCGAAGAAGCGGACGGAGGTTGGAGGACAGAGGGCAAGTGGAGCCTTCACGATGACCCGGGAGGAGGCCAGAGTGGACCTTGATGTCATGTCAGGTATGTTTCTAGTAAACCAAATTTATGCCTCTGTATTATTTGATTCTAGTGCTAGTAGGAGTTTCATTTCTGCTGTTTTCTGTGCTAAGTTGCCTGTTAGTAGTAAGTCTACCAAAATTTCTGATATGATAGAAGATTGTGACATAGAATTAGAAGGCCATAGGTTCTCTGCGAAACTATTTGTGATGCCCCTAGGCGGATTTGATGTAGTTCTAGGGATGGATTGGTTAGCAGCCTATGAGGCAAATATTATGTGTCGCAAGAAGATGATTTGATTAATTGCTCCTGATGGAAGTTCGGTGACGGTCAACAGTGATCAAGTGACAATGGTTCCTAAGGTGATCTCGATGGCGGTGCATGAAACGTAGATGTAGTGCCTACCTGGCTTATGTGAAGGATGTGGACGCCTCAGTACCACAATTGTCTGATGTACCAGTTGTGTGTGACTTTCCGGACGTGTTCCCAGAAGATTTACCAGGTGTGCCACCGGACCGCGAGATCGAGTTTTAGATTGATTTGATACCCGGTGCTCAACCCTTTGCCAAAGCACCGTATCGATTGGCTCTAACGGAGATGAAGGAACTGATGGTTCAACTACAGGAGTTGATGGATAAGGGGTTCATTCAACCGAGCAACTCTCCCTGGGGTGCTCCGGTCTTGTTTGTCCAGAAGAAGGACGGTAGTATGAGGATGTGTATCGACTACCGAGAGTTGAACAAGTTAACGGTGAAGAACCGATATCCACTGCCCAGAATAGATGACTTGTATGATCAGCTCCAAGGTGCTAGTTGGTTCTCATGAATAGATCTCCGATCTGGTTACCATCAGTTGAAGGTTAAGGAGCAGGATATCCTAAGACAGCTTTTCGCATGTGTTATGGACACTACAAGTTTCTCGTTATGTCTTTTGGTCTAACTAACGCGGCAGCTGCCTTTATGGATTTGATGAACCGAGTGTGTTGGCCAATGTTAGATAAATCAACGATTATGTTTATTGATGATATCCTGATTTATTCTCTAAGTGTGCTTTTCGGTTGCATGAAGTTCAATTTTTGGGTCATGTGATAAACTCCGAAGGGATCATGGTAGACCCGACAAAGGTTGAGGCGGTGATGCAATGGAATTCTCCAAAGACGCCATCCGAGATCCGTAATTTCTTGGGTTTGGCGGGCTACTACAGGATGTTCATCCAAGACTTTTCCAAGATAGCCTCATCGTTGACCAAGTTGACCCACAAGGATGTGAAGTTTGTATGGGGTTTGGAACAGAAGAATGTTTTTGAGGAGTTAAAGACAAGATTGACTCAAGCTCCTGTCTTGACGTTGCCCGAAGGGAACGATGACTTAGTGGTCTTTTCAGATGCTTCATATTCGGGAATGGGTTGCGTGCTAATACAGAGGGAAGAGTAATAGGCTATGCATCCCGACAGTTGAAAATCCATGAGGCTAATTACCCTACTCATGACTTGGAGCTAGCGGCCGTGATCTTCGCGTTGAAGATTTGGAGGCACTACTTGTACGGGCGAAGTGCACTATCTTCACGGACCATAAAAGTTTGAAATACTTCTTTGAGCAGAAAGACCTCAATATGAGGCAAAGGAGGTGGCTGAAATTGATCAAGGACTATGATTGCAAGATCCATTATCATCCGGGCAAAGCCAACGTAGTGGCAGATGCCCTTAGCAGAAAAGAGAGACCCGAGCCAATCCGGGTGAAAGCTTACAAGTTGATTATGACCTCTGATGTGATGACATAGATCAAAGAGTTCCAAGATGAGGCATTCAAAAAAGATCACCTTAACTCTATAAGGATGAGAGGCCTAGTCACGGAGTTGGGTTAAAATACTCTCGGAGTTAGAACCCGCTTCGGGCGGATGTGGATCCCTTGTTACGGAGACTTACGGGGGCGGATCATGGACGAAGCTCATAAGACTTGATACTCCATTCATCACGGTGCTACCAAGATGTATCAGGATATGAAGAAAGACTACTGGTGGCCGGGTATGAAGCGTGATGTGGCGGAGTATGTGAGTAATTGCCTTACATGCTTGCAAGTGAAGGCATAGCATCAGAAGCCATACGGGAAGATCCAACCTTTGGATATACTCGAGTGGAAATGGGAGCACATTATCATGGACTTCATTATGAAGTTACCTTATACGGCAAGAGGATACGATACGATATGGGTAATAGTTGATCGTCTGACAAAGAGTGCCCACTTCTTGCCAATCCACGAGACATATTCATCCGAGAGGCTGGCGGATCTATTCATTAAAGAGATTATAGCTCGTCATGGTATGCCGGTGTCTATCATGTCGGACCGTGACACCCGGTTCACATCGAAATTTGGGAAGAGATTCCATGATACGACGGGGATGAGGCTACACATTAGCAAGGCTTATCATCCTCAAACAGATGGTCAGTCTGAGGGGACGATTCAGGTGCTCGAAGATATGCTCCGAGCATTTGTGATTGATTTGGAGGAAGTTGGGATGATCACCTACCGTTAGCAGAATTCTCATACAACAACAGTTATCATGCCAGCATTGGCATGCCACCATATGAGATGCTATACGGCAGAAGGTGTAGGACGCCCGTGTGTTGGGGTGATATCGGGCAGAAGGAGTTGGGAAGTATTGAGGTGATCGAGGCTACGACAGAGAAGTTGGAGAAGATCAAAGCCTTCATGAAGGCGACGAGAGATGGACAAAAGTCGTATGCCAACAAAAGGCATAGACCGATTGAATTCAATGTAGGCGATAGAGTTATGTTGAAGGTCTCACCTTGGAAAGGGATCATCCGTTTTAGAAAGCGAGGTAAGCTCAGTCCAAGGTACATAGGACCTTTTCGAATTGTTGTACGAGTAGGAGAGGTGGCCTATCGATTGGAGTTACCTGATGAGTTAAGTGGAATTCATCCAACATTCCATGTATCTCATCTGAGAAAGTGCCTAGCTGATGAAGATATGATTGTACCACTAGAGGACATCGAAGTAGATGAACGACTCAATTATGTAGAGCAACCAGTGGCAATCATTGATCGGAAGGAGAAAAGGCTGGGGAATGAAGTGGTTCCACTAGTGCGTGTACAGTGGAGGCACAATAAGGGGTCTAAATCCACAAGGGAAACTGAAGAAGAGATGAGACAGCATTACCCACAACTGTTCGAAGAATAACAAGTTTCGGGGACGAAACCTCTATAAGAGGGGTGGACTTGTAACACCTGAAAATTTAAATAAAAAGAAAGGTAAAAGAAAAGTATCATAAAAGAAAGGAAAAGGAGCACAAGTGGAGGGGGCCAAAGTGTAAAAAATACAAAACACTATTATTTTATGTTTAAATAGGTATGGTCGCCCATGCATCTGCCTTTTTCACCATTTGCTTTCGGCTGGACAAGTAGAAGAAAGAAGAGCAGAGTTTTCTCTCGGTTTCAAGGAAGTTGAAGCTGTTTTTTACTCTTGGTATGTGTTTCTTTGTGTTTTTGGTTCGGTTTTGTTGGGTTTTCAACCTTAGAACCTATATTTATGTGTTCTCGGTGCTCGGTTGTGTGTGTTTTGTTGTGTTTTAGGTGTTTGAACTCTTTGAGCCCTCAAGTTTGGTGGAGTCTTACTTGAAGGCTGCAATTGGTGAGTTCTAGATCCCCGGTTTTGTGTTTTTAAACTTTTTATGACTGAAAAATGCATGTTAAGTGTTTTTAATGGTTTATGTATGAACTCGTATGTATGTAAGATTGAATGTTTATGTTTTATGGTTGTAAGGTTGTTTTTGATGTTTAGAATGCAAGATTTAAGTTGTAAATATGTTAGAATGCAGATTGGGTCTAAAAATAATTTAGAAATATGCATAACCATTTGCCATGCGCCCAAATAGTACCCATACGCCTGAAAATTTGACTTAGAAAACCCAAGTGTAGTTCATGTGCCCAAATAGTATCCATGCGCCTAAGACGTTTTTGCCAAATATTCTATGTGCCAAGTTCATGCGCCCAAATAGTAGTCATGTGCCAGAAAATTTCCAGGCGCCTAAGTGTTAGTCATGCGCCTAAACAGTACCTCATGCACCCAGGATTGGTTCCCAGGCGCCTAGGTGTTGGCCCATGCACCCATATAGTGTTCATGAGCCTAGAACACTTAGAAAAAAAAAATTCTGGAATTTTAGGAAATTAGAAATTTTAGGATTTGACCCTCGATTGATTTGATGGTTGTATTTGTTTATTCCATGCATGTTTATGGCCTGTTCTTGTGTTCCATATTACGTATTATTGTGTGGCTTTACGTGGTGTGTTTATATTCGTATGCTTAAAGTATTATCATAAATAACTGGAAAGATTAATGATAATGAAAAGTGGAACATAAAGAACGAATGAAAAGTCTTGCAAGCAAAATGAAAGGAGGTTCACAGCCACGGGTTGTCAGCTTAACTGTGTGCGGGTTAGCTACCCCATGAGGATGCATGCAGGGTCAATCTTTGAGATTGACGGGACCCTTGTGCTTGCCCCAGGTAACTGGGTCAGCTTCGTGCACAATGTTCGGGGTCTATTTGTAGACCTCAGGCCCAGTACCAGCTTCGTGCACAATGTTCGGGGTATTGCACATTGGTCTGGATGAAAGTGAAAGATAATAAAGAAAGTACGAAATGAATGATGAAGGCAATAATGAATATTATATTGTTGTACGTATGATGTGTGATCACATACGGATGAAGGGTTTTTATGTTAAAGGATGTATTTTAAGAAAAAGATATTTTGTATATTTAAACAAGGTATTTTAATATTTTAAACTAGAACTCACTCATCAACACTGACTTTTATGCATTTTCAGTTGGCAGGTAACTCAGCGCTGAGGATGGCACGCGGGGGGGAAAGCTACTTGGCGGGCAAGACTGGCATCCATTCGTGCATGATAATTATGTTGTTTTGTAATGCAACTAAACATTTATTTTGTAACTCCTATTATACATTGATGTATTATTTGGCAAAATTAAATATTAATGCGATGAATGGTTTTTGGTAATCTAATCCGCTGCGATGTTTTAATTAAATGTACGTAATTTTATGTAAATAATGCTGTGGTTGACAACTGTGATGTTTCCGGGAACGAGGCCTTACACTATTGGCATGTGATGTTTTGTTAGGGTGATTGTGGTTGGGAGTTTTGATCTTTCTCACAAATGCATTCCATTAAAAGGAAGTATCTTGAAAATGTATATATTCTTCCAACTTGCCAATGTTACACTAGATACACCCAACTTTTTGGAACCCAAGTTGTTGTCCAAAGCTTGTCATATTCCATAATTTTTCCACTACATGTTTGTTAGGAATTCTTATGTGTTCCCATCTATAAGTGCATGTCGTACGATAGATGTCAACCACAAACTGATCAAGAAATGGTATAGCAACCTGAAACTACTTCCCCCTATTCCAACTGACATTGTACTTTATGGTACCCTTCTTGGTGTATTTAAAAAACTTTTTTATGTGTTAGTGGGCCATCAATTTTACCAGTCACTTGTAGCACTTTGACAATTCTTCTTATAAAATATTCTCTAATGTACTCTAATGCAGTGATGATTGCCTTATCTTGAATATGCAATAACTTAGAACTGAAAATTTAACATATGTTATTTAATAGCACATTAGAATGTTCCCTTAAAGCATAATTAATAAATACCTAATTAGTTTTAATATCACATCCATATGTACCAATACTAATATGTGTTTACTAGAAAAATGAGAACTTGACCAATGTTTAGAGTTGATCTTTAATAACCATATATATGCATCAAATTTAGCGTTTTTCAGCTAACATCCATGCTTCTCTGAACTTGTATAATAGTTCTACATGTTGCAAGATTTTAGAATGTCTTTAAATGCCTTACCCTTAAAATATAGCTTCATATTCTCATGAATGTGCTTTACACAAACTCATGCTCGACAATTAGAAGTAGTATTGAAATGGCTCGACATAGACCCATATTTAACATAATCCACATTAAAATCTAGCAAAAGGAATGTCATAAAAAGCGGTTAGGCTTGGAGCTATTAATATAGGAAAAAATACCTTAAAAGGTTGTTATCTAATGACAAATAATATTAGACAATAATACAAAGTGATGTAACAGACTAAAAATGAGGTCTAACCTTTTACCTGTCATATATAAATGTTAAGTTTGAGTTGATGTCAAGATTCAAGTCATCCTCAAGATACCCTAAAAACCACTTCCATGTATCTATGTTTTTTGGTTCGATAATTGCATAAGCAATAATGTTATATACCATTATTGACATCTCCAATAATAGCTATTAGAACTTGACCTGGATATGGACCCTTCATGAAAGCATTATCAAGCCTAAGCAAGTATCTTTCAATAGCTTTGAACCCCTCTTTCAATGGACCTAAACAAAGTTATATTCTTCTGAAATTTATTTCTATAGAAATTGGATCTGTGTGTAGTTCAACATCTAGGTTTACAATAGTGCTGATTTTCTTCTCATGAGCTCCATAAAATAATCCCTATACAATCCATATTGTTAAGGGAAATCTTCATAGAGTTGTTGAATTGTTTTGGATTTCGCCCTGTAAGCTTGCATCATTGAAACTTCCACCTTAAATTTTTTTCTGGTATTGTTCTTGAATAAATTTCATTGGGATGGAAGGATTTTCGTCAATGTGATCCATTAATGGTCTAGATTGAAAAATGGATGTGCAAGCAGCTATATTGCTACTTTGAAGATATTTTCTCTGGTGTTAAATATTTCATCTTTTGAATCTAATAAAGTCCAAGGGTACAAAAAGTAGTTTGGGTTTGACTTTTTTTCCCTACCTCAATTACTTTTTTGTACTTCTCACCCTCCATCTTTCATAGTTGTTTCACTTTCGTTTGTTGAACCTTCACCTTCTTTGGTAGACTTTCTTTGACCATCATTTTTGAATTTACCTTCTTATGTTTCTAAGTCTCCCACACACTCTGTACCCTCACCTTAATGTTGTCACCATTCAGCACCTTTAAATGCCTTCTACTTTTAATTGTATGTTGCTTTAAAAAGTCTTTCACCAGTTTCTTACTTCCAACAATTTTGACCATTAAAAAACTTTTATCACCACCATTAGCCCTTTAAATGTATTTTGATTTACTTTTTCTCATGCTCTTAATATTTCATCGAACTTAACCCACTATCAAATTCCTCATTGTCTATTACCTCTAAGTCATCTGCTTCGTTCATAACACCATCTACTTCATCTTGCACATCTACGTTTAATTTGCTGGCCAACATGTCAGCTTCTTGGTCATCTACCATGTTTTCATCATCTACATCAAACTCACTTTCATCGTTATCACTTTCCTCTTCTTCACTTTGAACATGAAAAGACCCCTTTTTTGCTTCACGCGTCAGACGGACCTTTAGCTTCACGCAAGTAGGTTTTTGTTAATTTTAGCGGGGAGGGATAAATGAGAAGAAGGGCATGTGGAAAGACCTTTTCAACCTTGTGCGCCACTTATGTGATTTGTGTAAATAACATAACGTGCAACATTTTGTATACATAAAGGACAATGTGTGAGCATTTTAAAGATAAAGGACCTAAACTGCAATTTTCTACAAACTTAAAGACATTTTCTAAAATTTTGTCTATTTAGAATTATAAGTTTCATATATTTTTTTTATTTGTACATAAAACGGGTGTTACAGGGATAGACCCGTTAAGATAGGAAGATCGTACGAAGAAGATAGAGGTGTCTAGAAACCGTAAGATGAAGAAGCTATACATTTGTTTGTGGAGCAATGAGAGGCTATTCAGGAAGACCTTTATGAATAGGATGTGAAGGCATTTACAGATCTACTAGACTATGTGACCAGACTTATGTTGGAGATAATTTTTGTCTTGAAACGTATAATAGCACAAAAATATCATTGGCCTTGAAATATTTAGATTATTAATTTGTTTTTCTATTTTAATTTTATTTCAATAATCTAATGTTTTATTATTAATCAAATTTACTTTAATCTGTGTTTTGAAATATGTAATTTTTATTAAACTAAGAAATATGTAAGTTGATAGTGGTGCCACCTATTAAGGTAATTTTGGATACATGATGATACATTTGATGTGATTAATTTTTATTGATAAATGCTAGAATAGACAAAGATAGAAAGAAACACTCAGTCCATCCAAGGAAAACAAAATAATGATAAGAAGGATAAATTTAGAATTTTCTTTCTGAAAGAAAAAAATAACATCAAATAAATTTATTTTTAGAAGTAGCATCCTTCAATATTCTCGAACAAAGGTACCAACATTGAACTCCCAAGTTTTTTTTACTATTTTTTCGCTTATATTATGAAATTTGTACAATTTTAATCTATATCTTACTATCTTAAATGCTAAACGTCATGAAAAAATAACTTTCGAATACTTCCTCGGTTTCATTATAAATGATTACTCTATAATCTTTAAAACTTCTAATTATATATATATATATATATATATATATATATATATATATATATATATATATATATATATATAGAGGAGCGATCCTAAGAAAACCACAATGTTATGTGTTGAATCAATATTTCAAATTCAATGAGCCTGGATCTTAGGATTCATCATGTTCAGATCTGAAAATTCATAATTAAGATGGGTGGATGTGTGTGGATCAAAGAAGTACAAGAAGCAGATGATAATAAGTATATGATTTTATTGATGTTGATGAACAAATTATAATGAAAAATAAAATACAAAGATGGATGAAGATCAAACCCACCCAAAGGAGAGGATTTCTCCTTGGGTGGTGGTTCACACCATCAGAAACACACACACAAGAACCACTCTTGAACAACACTTGAACCATACACACAAAAATGCACTAGTGGGTCTATTTTATACTATTATTACATCAAAACCTAATTTTGACTTATCTTCTTGTCTTGATATTGACTTTGTCTTGTATATGTTTTCTTCTATTTATCAACTTGGTCTCTGAACTTGTACAATGAAATCTTCAGTCGGCTATGATTATCATTTTGGTAAGCTTCAGTTTATTAATTTTTGAACCCAACAATACTCCCCCTAAACTGATGCTTGCCAAACTTTAACTTTGAAGATCTTCTCTATCACATGTTTTCTTGATCAACTGATGTTCTGACATAGTTCAATGTAGTTCTCCCCCTCAGATTAAGCTTCTCCTAATATATTTCTGACAAAGGATAGAATCTCTTTAAGAATACTTCGCGCATTGGATATAGGTCGTATCACTTTTGGATTACTGTTCATATCACACTCAAAGGATTATAATGTATTAGGCATATGATGAGGCTTTGAACTTCAATAAACAGCATCAGGAACATAAATCAATCTTGAAAACATTTCCATTCTTTTGTAACACCCCGAATTTTTATTTAAAAGACGAGAAAAGAAAAGTGTCTAGAAAGAAAAGTAAATGGGCACAAGTTGAAGGGGGCAAAGTGCAAAAGGTGCACAAACTCATTATTTTAATATAAATGAGGGTATGGCCGCCCCATAAAGCTGCAGATCTGTTTTTTTTTTGCCTCGGCTGAAGAAGAAGGAGAGCAAGAAACCGGTTTTTGGATAAGAAGAAGGAAGAAGAAGCTGCAAAAAAGGTTAGTTCTCGGGTTTATGTTCGGTTTAGCTTAGTTTGTAGCTTGTAACCGAAGTTCTCGGTGTTTAGAAGTTGTTTTCGGGAGTTTTGAAGCTGCTGTTGCAAGTGGGTTTCGAGTTGGAGGTGCTTTGTTTGAAGAGCTGCTTTAAGGTGAGTTTTAGGATCCCTCTTTTACTGATTTTTAAAGTGTTGGGGCTATTATGCATACCGGACAAGCATTTTTAAAAGATAACCGTGAGTTTTTGCTTTATGTTCGAGGGTTGTTTTGTGAATGTTTGTTTAGAGGTTGTTTATGGGTTAGACTTGATGTTTAGTATGTTCTAAGTGTGTGGTATGATAGATCTGAGCCATGGATGTATTAGGATGGTGAGTGGGAGCTGGAAATAGCATAAGTATGTTGCGGGTTAATCTGTTCGTCCGCATTTCTTTTATTCCCCCGCATTTGCTATAGTATCCGCACTTGCTACAGTGTTCGCATTTCTTTCATCCGCATTTCTTTGGACACTTGGAATGTTTTATTAAGACTTCATCCACATTGTCCATCCGCATTTAAGTACTTTGTTCATACGCATTCGCTACAGTGTTCATGCGCATTTCTTTGGGACGGAATATTTTCTGAGGTGTTCATCCGCATTAGTGGTGTTCTCCCGCATTTGTTCTTACTCGTCCGCATTTCTTTGGGGACTTAGGTTTCTTTTCTGAAATTTTGGGAATTAGAATTTAAGTGCTAAGAAATGATGTCTCGGGGTGGTGGCTTATGCTTATTTATGAGGTGGTGGCTTGTGATGATGTCTATGGTGTGATTGTTGTGGTTGTATGTATGTGTTTTCTTTCTTCGTTAAATGGTTTTCAAAACTTATGTATTATGTTATAATACCTGTTGTGTTTTATGTTGTGACTTTACGTGGTTTGATGTATGAATGTGAGTAAAGTATTATGTAATGAAAGTGGAAGATAACGAATGATGAGAATAGAAGTAACGGACGATGAGATCCTTGTCGCGTACCCCGGTACTATGTCAGTCTACGGACATGAGTCGGGGGTTTGTTTACAGGCCACGACATAGTATCAGTCTTCGGACATGAGTCGGGGGTATTGCATGAGACACGATGGTATATGAAGGAGATGAGATCCTTGTCGCGTACTCCGGTACTGTGTCAGTCTTCGGACATGAGTCGGGGGTTTGTTTACGGGCCCCGGCACAGTATCAGTCTTCGGACATGAGTCGGGGGTATTGCATGAGGCAGGATTCGGATGATGGTATGTATTGTTTGATGAACAGTGACAAAGATAATTAATTATAATCAATATGTATGTATGATGTGTGATCACGATCGAAAGTAAAAAGTTGTTTTGATGAAAGTAAAGTATGGTTTTAATCGAAGGAAAAGTATTTTATTTATAAAACTAGAACTCACTCTGCGTTGCTGACTTTTTGTATGCATAATAGTTGGCAGGTATTTTGTTGATGCTGAGGAGTTGTAGGCATGGATGCATACGCTACTGGGGACGTTTTGAGACTGGCATCCACATTTTGGACATGTTATTGTATTTTGAAATGTAAATGATTTATGTAATGAGATAACATGTTCTAATTATAAATGAAAGTTATTAATTTCCGCTGCAAAGAAATGAGTATTTTAATTGTTTTATGCAATGACGGTCCAGCTGTAAGCGTCCCGAGAACGGGGCCTTACATCTTTGAATCTCTGAAATAACTTGATAATTGCCACACTTCAGTTAACGATCATTTCCCTTAGTTAAAGTCTATCTAACTGTTCCGCTCAGTAGATAGAAACGGGTGCGAAACGTCATCACAGAAGATGAATTCAAGTACTTCAGAAGGAGTGTCTGACAGTTGTAGACATCCTTGAATAATTCATTGATTACTTGACCAAAGTTGATTTCTTCTTTTGTTTTGAATGCTCAAAATGGATGTGCCTATTGGTTGCAATCATCCGTATTCATGATAATGTCTTTTTCTTGTTGTTGTTGTCAACTGTTCATCATCTGTTTATCATTTTTTGTTGTTGAATGAATTGCATTTGAATTTATTTGTTGTTGAATAGATTGCATATGAAACTAACTCAGCCGCATTAGGTGAGTAGCTCATCCGCATTTATTCATCAAGGCAGTCGCATTTGTTACACTTGTAACAAAATAAATCCGCATTAATGTTCAACCATCCATATTTGTATGATGTATAGCCGCATTTGTATGTTTTGAGAGAACTCACTGATGGAAATAATCTGCCCAAAATACATATTGAAGTGATGTGGCTAGTATGTCATGATCCAAGTCGGGTCATACCCAATAACGAGCTAGACAAACACCAAAGATATTTGTTTTATGATATGATCATATAAATAAATATTAACACTTGGAATATTTGGAAATTGGGTTTCCAAACATTTACACTTGTGTTGTATATAAATTATATCGATAATTTATTTCAAAGAGAGAGGAATATTAATTCATCCGCATTCGTTTTACACAGCCGCATTTGATGTGGTTGAACAAATGCGGATGATGTTCACTCACCCGCATTCGTTTAACACAGCCGCATTTGATGTGGTTGAACAAATGCGGATGATGTTTACTCATCCGCATTTACAAATGCGGGTGAACAAACCCTGTCCGCATTTGTTTTGGAACAAATGCGGATGAGCATTTCTGGAAATGCTGATGGAAACATACATCCGCATTAGCTAATACGGATGACCATTTGTAAATGCGGATGAATTACTTCACCTGCATTTACAAATGCGGGAGAACAACTTCATCCACACTAACTAATGCGGATGTTGTTCTGAGAAATGCATATGGGTTAAGGGGCTGGGCCCCACCCACTTTTCTCTCTCCTGAACATTATGTTTCCAAGGACATACAATATAAGATGGCTTGCAGATCTCTCTAAACTTACGACTTGAGAACACGAAAAGTGTAAGAACCCTTTTTTTCTCTCGATCGGTCTAGAGAAACATAAAAGGGAGTTGTATAAGTGAAAATCCTAGCAACAGGTGTTCTTGTTGGTGCTCGTGGGTAGACCAGCTTGAGGCTTCTTGCTTTAGGAGCTGCCATCCTCGTTCACCTCCTCCCGACCTCATAGTTGAAGGTAGTTCTTCGTACCTTCTATGGTTGTTTGAAAGCATGATTTCATATATCAATCCATATGGGTTTTTGACTGATTTTATATAAAAATGTTTTATATATAAATTAGCTCAATGTAACAAGTTTAAAATTATATATATTTTCTGCTGCATTCTTCTATTTTATAAGGATAAAATAGATCTGTTTAACTTGTGAAAACAAATCAATGGCATCAAGAGCCAGTTATATGGATACATGCTTCATTTGGACTAAAAATTCGGTTTCTTGGTGAAGATTCACCAAATGCCGAGAGGCTTCAGCCCTAGTATCCCCTATTTTTCAAGATTTATTTAGACATGCATATAGGAATCTTAGAAAATTTATATTATTTGGATGATTTTGTTTTGGAAACAAAACCATGGTTCTCAGCTGTTTATGTTTCAGCCGAGAATCTATGGTTCAAGGGGATGCTTTTGGATTTTGCTTACATATGTGGATATGTATTTTATTTGTTCATAACCAAAGCCGAGACCTATGGATGAATGTGTTGAGATTTGTTTTAATTATTCAAATGGTTTGTAATAATTAAACATGTTTATTCTTCCTATTGGATATGTAATTTATTTATTTTTCACTTGGTATGTAAATAAATAGGCTAGTTGCACTTCACCTTTACTAGAAAAATTGTATTTAGAATATGTTTTGTAAAAGAAGATGCAACAAGACTATCTTTCTAGGTTTTAACCGAAAGGAGAAGATGAAGTCCCAAAGGAGTTTGGTGCTGAAGTCAAAGCCTAAATGGAGACCCAAATGGATTGGAAGAGTCACAACACAAGGTGGACACTTGAATCATTTGGATGCGGGATCAAGTGGGAGTTCACCGGCACAAATGTTGTGTCATTTTCACCCTAGCAATCGGTGTTCTTGTTGGTGGCTTGTGGGTAGATCAGCTTGAGGCTTCTTGCTTTAGGAGCTGCCATCCTCGTTCACCTCCTGTCGACCTCATTGTTGAAGGTAGTTCTTCGTACCTTCTATGGTTGTTTGTAAGCATGATTTCATATATCGATCCATATGGGTTTTGACTGATTTTATATAAAAAATGTTTTATGTATAAATTAGCTCACTGTAATAAGTTTAAAATCATATATATATATTCCACTGCGTTCTTCTATTTTATAAGGATAAAATAAATCTGTTTAACTTGTGAAAACCCTTCACTCACATCCGCATTTATCAGCACATCATCCGCATTTGTATGCAACTTATCAGCATTTGTTTGCACACATCTGCATTTGTATGATAGCTGCATTTGTATGTTTTGAGAACTCATACATCCGTATTTACATGCTACACATCGGCATTTGTATGCAACTCATCAGCATTAGTTTACACCATCCGTATTTGTATGAAATTATTAGTATTTGTTTTCGAATCATCATCGGCATTCAATACAGGATTCACAAGAATACATATGGCAGCCGCGTTAGTTGGACCCCAAAGCACATCATGTGTGCAATTCTACTAACCAAACACAAATGCATTCGGTTGTGTTTCAGCAGATGAAATAGTGTTCTTGATGTTGGGAACAGTCTGCCCGTGACACATATTGAATTGATGTGGCTAGTACGTTATGATCCAAGTCGGGTCATACCAATAACAAGCTAGACAAACACCTACAATATTTATTTTATGATATGATCATGTAAATAAATATTGACAATTGAAGTATTTAGAAATTGGCTTTCTAAATATTTGCACTAGTGTTATGAATAAATTATATGGATAATTTATTCTAAAGAGAGAGTACATTGTATTGTTATTCAAATGGTTGAACAAACAATTCAGGTGTTTTGTCCGCATTTCTTTTACTCATCCACATTTACAAATGCGGATGTGTTACTGAAGAAATGCGGATGAATGTTCCTCATCCGCATTTGTAATTGCGGATGTGCATTTTGGGAAATGCTGAAGGAATTACTTCATCCACATTTACAAATGCGGATGAGCATTTAAGGAAATGCTGATGAAACTGATCATCCGTATTTACAAATGCGGATGTGCATTTTGGAAATGCTTATGGAGTTACTTATCCGCATTTACAAATGCGGATGTACATTTGGAAAATACGGATGAAGTTTCTTCTTTCGCATTTACAAATGCTGTTAGAGTTTGTTCATCCGCATTAACTAATGCGGATGAATATTAGAGAAATGCGGATGAGTTAAATGGGATGGATCCCGCCCACTTTTCTCTCACTCTGAAATTCAGTTTCATAGAACGTGCAATATATGATTGCATTCAACCACTCTCTCTGATAACTTACAACACACACAAACGTGCAATCGGTGTTCCTGTAGCTTTTCTCTCGATCGGTCGAGAAAAACCAAGAACTGAACCCGATTCAAGAAAAGAAAATCCTAGCAACCTGGTGTTTTCTTGGAAGCTTGGGGTAGACAAGCTTGAGGTTTCCTGCTTTGGAAGCTGCTGTTCAAAGATCTTCTTCCTCTGTCCCATTCAAGAGGTAGAATTCTTAATACCCTATGGTTATTTGTAAGCATGATTTTTCATATAACCATCCATTACGGGTTTTTTTTAACAGATATATTAATTGGTTTATATATTAACTGTAACAAGTTTTTCTTTCCACTTTCGCTACATTTTTTTCATTTTATAAGGATAAAATGACTCTGATAAACTTGTGAAAACCCAACAGTGGTATCAGAGCTGGTTATATGGATACATGCTTCACCTGGACTGAATTCTCGGTTTCTTGCTGTTGTTCACCAACAGGCCGAAAATTCAGGTCTATGTTTCCCCTATTTTTCAAGATTCTACTTTACATGCATATTGTAATCTTGAAAAATTTAATTATTTGGATGATTTAAGTTGTTTGGCAAGAATCATGATATTCGGTTTGTTTTTACATTAACCGAAAGTCTGTGATTCAAGGGGAAAACTCTCGGATTTTGCTTACATATTTGGATATGTATCTTGATGTTCATAACCTAGCCGAGACCTTGTGTTTGGTTGTGTTGTGATTTGTATTTGATTATTCAAAGGGTTGTAATAATTAAATTTATTTGTTCTTCCTATTGGCTATGTAATTTATTTATTTTCATTTGGTATGTAAAATAAATAGATTAGTTGCATTTCACTTTTACTAGAAAATGTATATAGGATATATAATTTTGTAAAAGAAGATGCAACAAGAATTTTTTTCGGTTTAGGCCAATTTTGTGCCCAAAAGGCTTCATGGCTCTTAATGGAATTTAAGCCCAATAACCAAAAACATATTTTCAAGCCCCAAAGGGTTTGGTGCAGAATTTAAGTCCATTTAGAAGCTCAAATCGAATGGGAGAATCACAATGCAAAGTGGACACTTGAAGCATTTGGATGCGGGATCAAGTGGGAGTTCACCAACACAAGTGTTACCCTTAGGAAGGACCTTATAACTCACTTGTTTCGGTCAACAAGTAATGTTAAATTAGTTGGCTATGGTTATGAACTTGTTGTTGTATGTCTTGCTTGTATGGTTGATTTAATTTATTGTTCATGTGATATTTGGATATTCACTATTAAACAATTTCAAATCAACAACAAGCTGCAAACGGTTCTTTCAGAAACATTAACATGGGTAACAAAATGGTTTTATTAAAGGTTAATGTTTTCGCAATAAAATTGGGTTTTATTAAAAGATCCTTGAAAATTGGTTTCACTCGTGTACCACGCATTTGAATGCATGCAAATGTAAGGTACGAAATGTTTTTATAACTAGAATTGATGGAAACAAAATCCCTTTTAAACAAGTTTAACACCATCCTTTTATACAACACTCGAATCACTTGGGAACTATTTGTGGGATAAAGGTCACCTAACCACATTTAGGAAACTTGTGTGTTTGAGGTGGGTTTAGCATATTTGTGATAAATGTCACCTAACCACCTGTATGTGTAAACTCACACGTGTGTGTAAGTAGGATGACTTGAATTGGAAACCATGTGAATAGGGTCACCGAAGCATGGCGTATAATGGTGTTGATGGGATTAAACATGCCGACTAAACATAAAGATGTTTAACCGATCCCATAAACTAGAAGTTGCAAAGGGTTGTAATTGTCAAAAGTTGACTACCTTGTTAATTTGAATAATTGGATAAAGGTCACCTAACCATTATTTGAATGTAACGTTGGATTCTAGATTTTAATTATTAATTGTCTATGGGACTTGAAATGATATTAATAAGTAAAATGTCATTTTATAAATACTAAATTTGACTTTGTTTATATTGTAGCAATGGCCGCAAATAATAACAATGCTACCTCCCCGAACGTCCATAACCTGTCATGAGAACTATCCTAGAAAAGGATCGTCTAAATCACAATAATTTCATGGATTGGTTTTGAAACTTGAGAATTGTTCCCAAGCAAGAGAAGAAATCATACGTGTTGGACGATCCTATTCCTGATGAACCCAATATTGATTATGTTGATGCCTACGAGGATTGGGTTAAGCACACTGAGGATTCTATGCAAATTTCTTGCCTTATGTTGGGAACCATGATTGCCGAGCTTCAAAAGGATTTTGAACATCACGGGGCATACGACATGATTACCCAGCTGAAGGAAATGTTCCATCAACAAGTGAGGGTAGAGCGGTTCGAAACGGTTCGAGCGCTTCATGCATATCGAATGGAAGAAACCCAATATGTATCATCTTATGTGATGAAGATGAAAAGCCACATTGATCGTTTCGAAAGGCTAAATTGTCCCGTCTGACATGAGTAGGCCACGGATTTGATCCTCAATGGTCTAACCAAGAAGTTTGAGACTTTTATCATGAATTATGACATGAATGGATGGGACAAGAGCATTGGGGAACTTCATGCAATGCACAAAACAGGCGAGGCAGGGATGGGTAAAAGGGTTTTATCAGTTCTTATGATCAATGAGGGTGGCAACAAGAAGAGGCATCACCCCGAACCCAAGGCAAATGTTGCCAAAGGCAAGGGGTACATCAAAGGAAAGGGTAAGGGAAAGACTAAAGCGGGACCACCAAAGCCGAGGCTTAAGAAGCCAAAGGTTATGGAGAACGACCCATGCTTTGAGTGTGGTGAGATAGGACATTGGAAGAGGAATTGTCCAATCTATCTCAAGGAGTTGAGAAACAAGAGGGATGCTGGGCAGACCTCAGGTACAACTTTCATGATCCATATTGAACTTAATGTTATTTCTTCAAACACATGGGTATTAGATACCGGATGTGGAACTCATATTTGTAATTTGTTGTAGGGGTTCAAAAGAAATAAGCTTTTTAAGAAGGGGGATACTAGTCTCTATATGGGCAATGGAGCAAAGGTTGATGTCGAAGCCCAAGGAGACTATATCTTGAAGCTTCCAAGTGGTTTGGAAGTCATTTTGAAAAATGTTTTGTATGCTCCTAGTTTGACTACGAACATAATTTCAGTTTCCCTTCTAAAATAATTTGGTCATGTATTAAAGTTTGAAAACGATGGTATTTATGTATTTATGGATGATATATTTTATTTTAAGGCTATGCCTTATGATGGTATTTATGAATTGGTTCATGATGACTCATCCCTTAATAACTCGTTATACCAGTCGAGCACCAAGAAACTTAAAATGGGTTTAAGTAAATTATACCTTTGGCATTGTTGTCTTGGTCACGTAAACAAGAATCGTATTCAAACACTTCAAAAGAATGGTCTTTTAGAAGCAAATGAAGAGGGTTCATTTGATAAGTATGAATCTTGTTTACAAGGAAAGATGACCAAGGAACCCTTTAGTGGTACTAACCAAAGGGCAAAAGATTTAATAGGAATCATACATTCGGATGTATATGGTCCTTTTAAAGCAATGACAAGGAATGGTGAAAGATACTTCATTACCTTTATCGACAATTATAGTCATTATGGTTATGTCTACTTATTGAGACACAAAGATGAAGCTTTTGAAACGTTCAAAATCTTCAAGAATGAATTAGAAAATCAACTCAACAAAACCATCAAAGTTCTTCGTTCAGATAGAGGAGGTGAATACCTGAGTGATACCTTTCAAGATCTTCTTTGGAGTTGTGGGATTGTCTCACAGCTTGCTCCATCAGAACACCACAGCATAATGGTATGTCTAAGAGGAGAAACTGTACCCTATTGGATATGGTTCGATCTATGATGGCTAGAAGCACACTACCTTTGTCATTCTGGGGTTTCACATTGCTCTCTGCGGCTCGTATTCTGAATATGGCCCGAACCAAGAAAGTGGATAAGCACCTATTGAACTATGGCATGGAAGGGTTCCATCGTTATCATATTTAAAGGTATGGGGTTGTGAGGATTATGTTAAGCAAAACACCCCAAACAAGTTAGAAAGCTAATCCACTAAGTGTATCTGTGTAGGATATCCCAAAGACTTGATAGGATATTACTTCTACAATCCAACAGAGCAAAAGGTATTTATTGTTTGAAAGGTTGAGTTCTTGGAGACTAAATTTCTTATGAAAGTAACTACCGATAGAACAGTGTAACTTGATGAGGATCGAGAACCACAAGCCGATACACGGTTGGTTGATACTAGCAATCAACAAGAGGTTGTTGATAATGATCAAGTGGTTGATCAATACACACAAAACATTCGCAGATCTAGTAGAACTAGCTATCCATCTGAAAGATATGGATTTTTCATTAATGGATGCTATGTAGTTGACTCGGATGAACCAACTACATACCATGATGCAATGTCCAATTCGAATTGTGACAAGTGGCTTGAAGCCATGAACGTAGAGATGCAATCCATGCATGACAACCGAGTGTGGGAATTCGTTATGCCACCGCTTAACTCTAAACCGTTTAGATGTAAGTGCGTTTTCAAGAAGAAAACCGATATACATGGAAACTTGGATACTTATAAAGCAAGACTTGTAGCAAAAGGTTTCACTTAGACTTAAGGGGTTGATTATGATGAGACCTTCTTGCCTATGGCAATGCTAAAGTCAATTAGGATATTATTTGCCATAGCTACATATTATGACTATAAGGATAAAATAGATATGTTTAACTTGTGAAAACACATCACACACAGGAACCACTCTTGAACCACTCTTGAACAACACTTGAACCATACACATAAAAATGCACTAGTGGGTCTATTTTATACTATTATTACATCAAGACCTAATTTTGACTTATCGTCTTGTCTTGATGTTGACTTTATCTTGTATTTGTTTTCATCTATTTATCAACTTGGTCTCTGAACTTGTACAATGAAATCTTCAGTCGGCTCTGATTATCATTTTGGTAAGCTTTAGTTTATTTAATTGTTGAACCCAACATTATGAAAAATAGAGAAATCTAATGAAATCGGTCGCATAATTTAATAATTTTTTTATCACTACCCTTTATGTATATGTGTGAGTATATATAAATAAATGTATGGATCAAATAAAAACCATAGAATGGTTTTACATATACGTCACACATAGGTTACGTATACGTAACCATTTTTCATTCGGCATAGTGTTACGTATACGTAACACTCATCATTCTCGTATGTATGCTCAACATATATGTGCCAAATACTTAAATAACATTTTAACATTAAAAATAATAAAAAAGTCCGAATTATGTTATTCGTTTCCGTGGTTTTCCTTGGTTTTCACATAAATATTGGTTTTCTCAGGAACCCTCCCCTATATATATATATATATATATATATATATATATATATATAGAGAGAGAGAGAGAGAGAGAGAGAGGCTGCTAAAATAATAATATACATTTACCTAAAAAGTTTACGCAGTGATCTCAGCTCTCTATTACATGAATCAATGGTGGTTGAGAACAATTATAACACAAAAAGTGGTCTCGAGTGTATAATGAGAAAGACACTTTTGTTTACGTTTTGTAAATTTTTCTACTTTATTTAAACATTCTTAACTTTCTACATGTTATTATTTTTTAAAATAAATTGCACCATAAAATCGAGTGACTTTTTTCTCTTTAATTTGAGTATAATATTGCTATATTTTTTTTAAAAAAATATAGGGATTGAACTTACATGCTCGGGAAATAAAGAACAAGATAATGAAGATAAAAGTATCTGCGCGAGAATTTTGAACCACACAAGTGGGACTTCTCGTGTGAGACTTATTGTTTAGAATAAAAGTTTGTATTGTTTAATTTGTTAAGTGTCCTGATATGTACTGAAATTTGATACTTGTTTAATCGTTATCAGAGAGCAATGCACTTTGAAGTTATTTACATTAAGCTTATGTTTACTTGATCTCTTTCTACTTCTCGTTCATTATATGTTTCGTGATTAATCCATTCCGCTTTTCCTTCACGAGGTCGATCTACTGATGTTTAAACAATCTTTACAGAAAAAAGACTGATACAAAATTTTGATGTTTTAAGTATATGTTGTTTTGCGGTAAGACAACACTTTTGTTAAATTAGTTTTTGGGTAAGACAACATGTTTTGTGTTATTTTAGGGTAAAATACAACATTTTTGTCTTGTTTTATCTTAAAACATCACATGAAATTGTTGTCAAATTGTGCTTTTTTACAATACGATAGTGTATTCTATGTTGTTTCACGATAAGAAAACATTTTAAATGTTGTTTTACGACAACACATAAGGTTCTCCATTGTTTAAGGTACAACATCCTATCCAATCATACATTAACATGTTGTTTACATCACAACAAGTTAAGACCACACTCTATAATGTTTTACAAAAAAACAACACATTTTATGCTTATATAATATAAAACAACATAGTATATGCTGAATTAACGTAAAACAACATGTTTTGTGCTGATTTGACGTAAAACAACATGCTTTGTGCTAATATGATGTAACAACATGCTTTTTGGTTGTTTTATATCATGTTACGGAATCCAGCGCATTCCTTTATCTTTTTTTCTCAAATCCATCACATTTGACAAAAATAGAATACAACACATTTTTAAAAATAGATGCAAAATACAAAATTATATATAAACATACAACATGACAAAAAAAAATTAAGCACAAAACTATCACGCGTCTCATCTTTCTTGTAAAGTAGTTGTAGGGTGAATTGCAACTAAACGGACGATAAAACACTAACCTTTTGTCAAAGTACTTGTATGTGATAATATAACCCTTCATTTCCAAGTAATGAGATGTCCTAGATATTTTATCGCATTTAGAAATCAAAATTAACTTTTGAAACCCTTTTTTATTTCCTTCTTCTTTATGTGAGTTTTGAATCAAACTTAGAAAACATGACAGAATGAAAAGTTCAAGAATGATTGGTGATATGACAAAGTAAATTCTAGTAGATGAAGACGGTGGTGATTCAAATCGCATGCCTACGTGTAAATTGCTCGTAACAAATGGCAAATGGCATAATTTTTTCTAACAAACACATGTACATATAGTATTTATGATCTGAAATTTTAAATAATAGGTAGATGATCTATAAAATGAATGGGGTACTTTTGTTACACTCTAAACTCTTATAACATAAAGTTATAAGGATGTTCTAGGAGTTGAGGTGGGAAAATAAGAAAGACCAGAATGTTCTTCCTTTATTTTTCCTAGTATGCCAAATGTAATAATCACTTTGCTTCTTACTCTTTTTAGGGAAAGCAATTTTTATTTAAACCTCTCAATATATATATATATATATATATATATATATATATATATATATATATATATATATATATATACAAACATATATATATATATATATATATATATATATAGATAAATATATTTATATATATATATATACATATATATATATTGTAACACTCGAAAATTTGTTTAAAATAAAGGAAAAGAAAAGTATCTTGAAAGGAAGGATAATGGGCACAAGTGGAGGGGGGTAAAGTGTACAAGTACAAAACCTTATTATTATATGGTTTAAAAGGCATGGCCGCCCATGCCACCACTTTTTCACTTCTGCTTTTTGGCTGGAGCAAGAAAGAAGAAAGAAGAGCTGAAGTTTCATAGGTTCTTTGAAGAAGAAGCTGTGTTTTTGAAGGTGTGTATATTTCCTGTGTAATTGATTTGGTTTCAGCTGAATTTTTCAGCTTGTGAACCAATTCTTATGTGTTCTTTGTGCTTGGTTTTGTGTTTTGGTGTGTTTAGGCATTTGAAGTCCAGGTTGCTCTCGGGTTTGGTGGAGTTTTACTCGAAAGCCATAGAGGTGAGTTCTAGGTCCCCTCTTTTAAATGTTTTCTGCTATTTCGGGGGCTGATTTGCATATTTTATTGATGTTTTTGAAACTAGTTATGCATTTTCTTGTATGGTGAGAACGATGATTGATGTTATGGCGTGTTATGTGCTTCTCTTGCTGATCGTTTAAGTTATGAGGTTCTAAGTGTTAAACAGATAGATCTAAGCTGTGTTCATGATTAGAATGATGATTGGGTTCTGGTAATGGCATAAGTTGCGTTTTAGATTTGTTTCTGGACTATCCGCATTTAATTGTTAAGTGTTCATGCGCATTTAATTGTTTTAGATTTGATCAGCTAAAGGTCAAGCAACAGGATATCCCGAAGACCGCATTTCAAACTCGATATGGGCATTACGAATTCCTCGTTATGTATTTCGGACTAACCAACGCGCCGGCTGCTTTTATGGATTTGATGAATCGGGTGTGCCGGCTGATGTTGGATAAATTAGTGATTGTGTTTATTGATGATATCCTGATTTATTCGAGGAGTGAAGAAGAGCACGCCGGTCACATTCGCGAGGTTTTGGAGACGCTTAGAAGAGAGAAACTGTAAGCCAAGTTCTCCAAATGCACGTTCTGGTTGCGGGAAGTTCAGTTTTTGGGTCACGTGGTTAACTCCGAAGGGATTATGGTGGACCCAGCGAAGGTGGAGGCGGTTATGCAATGGAAAACCCTAAAGACGCCATCCGAGATCCGTAGTGTCTTGGGTTTTGGCTGGTTACTACAGACGGTTCATCTAAGACTTCTCCAAGATAGCTTCACCATTAACCAAATTGACCCGTAAGGATGTGAGGTTCGTATGGGGTCAAGTGCAGGAGAATGCTTTCAAAGAGTTAAAGACAAGGTTGACTCAAGCTCCTGTCTTGACGTTACCAGAAGGGAATGAAGACTTGGTGGTCTATTCCGATGCTTCTTATTCAGGATTGGGTTGTGTGATGATGCAACGGGGAAGGGTCATGACCTGGAGTTGGCGGCTGTGGTTTTTGCATTAAAGATTTAGAGACACTATCTGTACGGGACGAGGTGCACTATCTTCACTGATCACAAAAGTTTGAAGTACTTTTTCAAGCAGAAGGATCTGAACATGAGATATAGAATATGGTTAGAGTTGATCAAGGATTACGACTACGAAATCCACTATCATCCGGGTAAGGCGAATGTGGTAGCCGATGCCCTCAGTCTAAAGGAGAGGCCGAGCCGATTCGGGTAAAGGCTTGCTAGCTAGTTGTAACGCCGGATGTTATGGGTCAAATCAAGGAATTTCAAGATGAGGCATTAAAGGATGATAAGATCAACTCCGAACGAATGAAGGGCAGGTGACGAAATTAGGGGAAAACACCCTTGGCGTGAAAACCCGCTTCGGGCAGATATGGATTCCTCGTTATGGGGAGCTGAGGGGAAGGATCACGGATGGGGCTCACAAAACACGGTATTCCATCCATCCTGGTGCTACAAAAATGTATCATGATCTGAAGAAGGATTATTGGTGGCCGTGGATGAAGCGTGACATGGTGGAGAATGTGAGTAAGTGCTTGACCTGCTTGCAAGTGAAGGTAGAACATCAGAAACCATATGGGAAAATCCAACCTTTTGATGTACCCGAATGGAAGTGGGAACACATCACCATGGATTTCATCACAAAGTTGCCTCGCACTGTGAGAGGATATGATACCATTTGGGTGATCGTAGACCGCCTGACGAAGAGTGCACACTTTTTGCCGATCTGAGAGACGTACTCGTCGGAAAGGCTGGCAGAGCTATTCATCAAGGAGATCATAACTCGTCATGGCGTGCCGGTGTCTATTGTTTCATATAGGGACACCAGGTTCACGTCCAAGTTCTGGAAGATATTTCATGACGCCATGGGGACAAGTTTACATATTAGCGCAACTTATCACCCTCAGACAGATGGTCAATCCAAATGGACCGTTCAAACCTTGGAGGATATGCTCCGGTAATGCATTATTGACTTTGGTGGAAGCTGGGATGAACACCTACCGTTGGTAGAGTTCTCCTACAACAACAGTTATCATGCCAGTATAGGCATGCCACCATTCAAAATGTTGTATGGGAGGAAATGCAGAACCCCGGTGTGTTGGGGTGACATCAGACAAGAAAGAGTTGGGAGGCATCGAGATCATTGAAGCCACATCGAAAAAGCTAGAAAAGATCAAGGCTTTTATGAAGGCGGCCAAGGATAGGCAAGGCCGATCGAATTCCAGGTGGGTGATAAAGTAATGCTGAAGGTTTCACCCTGGAAGGGGATCATTCATTTTAGAAAGAGGGGTAAGCTGAGCCTGAGATATATAGGACCTTTTCAAATCATTGCACATGTAGGAGAGGTGGCCTATAGGTTGGAGCTACCCGATGAGTTAAGTGGAATTCATCCGACATTCCATGTATCTTATCTGAGAAAATGCCTAGCTGATGAAGAAATGATTGTACCACTGGAAGACATTGAAGTGGATGAACGGCTCAACTATGTAGAGCAACCAGTGGCAATCATTGATGAAAGGAGAAGGGATTACGAAATAAAGTGGTTCCACTGGTACGAGTGCAGTGGAGGCACAGGAAGGGATCTGAGTCTACATGAGAGACTGAGAATGAGATGAAGCAACATTACTCACAGCTGTTCGAAGAATGACAGGTTTTGGGGACGAAACCTCTATAAGGGGGTGGACATGTAACACCCGAAAATTTGTTTGAAATAAAGGAAAAGAAAAGTATCTTGAAAGGAAGTATAATGGGCACAAGTGAAGAGGGGTAAAGTATACAAGTACAAAACCTTATTAATATATGGTTTAAAAGGCATGCCGCCCATGCCACCACTTTTTTACTTCTGCTTTTCGGCTGGAGCAAGAAAGAAGAAAGAAGAGCTGAAGTTTCATAGGTTCTTTGAAGAAGAAGCTGTGTTTTTGAAGGTGTGTTTCTTTCCTGTGTAATTGGTTTGGTTTTAGCTGAATTTTTCAGCTTGTGAACCGATTCTTATGTGTTCTTTGTGCTTGGTTTTGTGTTTTGGTGTGTTTAGGCATTTGAACTCCAGGTTGCTCTCGGGTTTGGTGGAGTTTTCATCGAAAGCAGTAGAGGTGAGTTCTAGGTCCCCTCTTTTAAATGTTTTCTGCTATTTTAGGGGCTGATTTGCATATTTTATTAATGTTTTTGAAACCAATTATGCATTTACTTGTATGGTGCGAATAATGATTGATGTTATGGTGTGTTATGTGCTTCTCTTGCTGATCGTTTAAGTTATGAGGTTCTAAGTGTTGAACAGATAGATCTAAGCTGTGTTCATGATTAGAATGATGATTGGGTTCTGGTAATGGCATAAGTTGCGTTTTAGATTTGTTTCCGAACTATCCGCATTTAATAGTTGAGTCTTTTGTTCATGCGCATTTGTTATGTGTTCAGACGCATTTGCTAAGTACTCATCCGCATTTGTTTTGCCCATGCGCATTTGCTACAGTGTCCATGTATATTGCTTTAGTCATCCGTATTCGTTTCATGCACATATCTTGACACTTAGAAAATTTCCTGAGAATGTTCATCCGCATTTGTAGTACTTATCCGTATTTGCCTAAGTTCATCCGCATTGTTCTAAAGACTTAGAATTATTCTGAAATTTTGGGAATATGATCTAATTGTTAAGTATTGATGAATAAGGAAGGATTATACTTTGAGATTATCATTCTTGGTTCTTTCTTAAATGATGCTTTCTCTATGTCTATAATATTGTCATGTTATGTCATTATGCTATGTGCATCTTAATAAGTATTATCCATAACAAGTGGCCACGAAAGAATAAAAGAAAATATTGAAACTTAATGAATGTTACCTTGGGCCAATACGATAAATGAAAAAGCCTTGCAAGCAAAATGAATGGAGGTGCACGGCCTTGTTGTTGTTAGCTCAACTGATGTGCGGCTGTATAGCCCATGAGGATGCACATCTGGGGTCAATCATGGGGATTGACCAACAAATGAATGGGATCCTAGTTCATGAGCGGACTTCGTGTCTAGCAGTGTGGATCAACTGTCGAAGGTTTAGCTACCATGATAAACGTTTGTCGACAGGGGTTCGGCATCTATTGCCAACCAACAATGTAGGCTCTTGCTTTGTGCAATCCTAGTTAATGAAAGAGAAAGATAAAGAAAGAATGATAATGAATCATTTTATGATTAATTATGTATATTGTTGAATGATCACCAATGAAGTTTACAAAGTGTATATTTTTTATATATTATTAAACTAGAACTCACTCAGCAACGCTGACTTTTTATATGCATATCAGTTGGCAGTTAAGGACGTTGAAGAGGATGGCATGCGGGTGAGGCTACTTGGCGGGCAAAGACTGGCATCCATTCATGCATAATGATATGGTTGAATGAATTCTTTTGTAATTTAAAAAATACAATGATGTATTATTCAGCCACATCAAATATTAATGCACGAATGGCTTTTGACAACTTACTCCGCTGCCTTATTTCTTTGAAATGTATTTATCTGATATGAAAAATGCTGTGATTGTCCAACTGTGAGGTCTCCGGGAACGGGGCCTTAAACTGAGAATGGGACCGAATGGAGGGATGCCAGCCCAAGTAGCTACATGCCATCAGGTAATATTTCATAAGTAACTGGTATTACGTGCATGTGCTATTTGATTTATGTGCTTAGTAGATTTGGACACTGATGTAGTCTAGATAGGGAACGAGGCCATATATATATATATATATATATATATATATATATATATATATATATATATATATATATATTGCTGAATCAATATTTAAGATTCATTGAGATCGGATCTTAGTATTCATCATGTTCATGACCTAGAAATCAAAATTACGATGGGTGTATGTGTGTGAATCGCAGAACAAAGAGACGGATAATGTTAATGTTATGATTTTATTGATGTTGATGAACAAATTACAATAATAATCATAGATGAAATATGGAATCAAACCCACCCAAAGGAGGAATTCTCCTTGGGTGGCGGTTCACACCATAAGAAACACACACACAAGAACCACACTTGCAAAAATGAACTAGTGGGTCTATTTATACTATTGTTACATCATGACCTAAATTGACTTTTCTTTTTGTCTTGATGTTGACTTTGTCATGTTGAATTGTCTTGTATTGTTATGATCAACTTGGACTTTGAACTTGTACAATGAGATCTTCAGTCAGCTGTGATTATCATTTGGTAAGCTTCGGTTTATTCAATTGTTGAACCTAACAATACTCCCCATAAACTGATGCTTGCTAAATATTGAACTTGAAGATCTTCTCTGTCACATGTCTTTTTGAAAAGATTTGATAATCTGACATTCTTTAGATAACCATTGGTCCCCTTGATTAAAGTCTATCTATCTGTTCCGCTCAATATTCAGACACTAGTTCAACGAATTATCTTTGATTGTAGTATCATGACTTTCAAAGAGTTTCTGGCATTTGTATAAATCCTAGAATAACGCAATGGTTTTGTGACCATAGTTGATTTATGTTATTGTTTTTCTTTCTGTAGAATGCACAAAATGGACATGCCTGTTGGTTGCAATCGTCCGCATTCATGATATTGTCTTTTTCTTGTTTGTTGGTATCATTTGTTCATCATCTGCTAATCATCTTTTGTTGTTGGATGAATTGCATTTAAATTTAACTCATTCGCATTAGGTGAGAATATTAGCATTTGTCCACTAAAGCAGTCGCATCTATTACACATGTAATTCAATGCACCAACATTAGTTTACAAACCATCCGCATTTGTATGGTTCCATCCGCATTTGTATGGTTTCCATCCGCATTTGTTGGATACTGTATGCAATTATTTCATGCTTCATCTCCATGTTGTGTAGCTACATTTGTTTGACACTCAGCCGTATTGGATAATTGCTTATTCACATTTGTTTGTGCAATAGAAAAATGACATCGGCATTTTTATGTAATGCATCCGCATTTGTTATGATGAACATACGCATTTGTAAATTTGAATGAACAAGTCATTAGCATTTGTTAAAAGTGCATCCGCATTTTATTCATGCTCAGCTGCATTTATATGTTGAGCAAATCATGCATCAGCATTTGTTTATTGCTCGGCATCCGTATTTGTGTAATGATAAGTACTTGTTACACATACGTAACCGCATTTCTTGTTGTTTTGTGTGTATTTCCAAATCAAACTAATGCGAATACCAGTACTCAAACAACATTAGATCTGAATTGCTTCTGATCTTGGATCAAAGATTGATGCTTCTTTTCTTCATTCCATTGATGTTAATCTTGTTAAGTTGCATCGAGTTTTAAAGGACTAATCAAATCTATGATTAATCATCTTCAGATCATACCAATATTAATAGATTTGTTGATTTTCTTTTGTATTTTGTTGACGAACAGATGGGGTTTCTATGAACAGAAACCTTTTTCTTCAGTTTTGTTGTTGTATGTAAGGCCCCGTTGCCGGGACGCTTACAGTTGGTCAATCATTACATAAAACATATAAAATACATCATTTTGCAGTGGAAATATAGCTTTTCATTAATAATTAAAAATATTTCAAATTGTCATATCATTTCATTTACATCCCAAATATCGTATTAATACAATAACATTCTCAAAATATGGATGCCAAACTAGAATAATCCCCAGTAGCTTATACATCCATGCCTGCACCACCTCAGCATCATCGATTACCTGCTAACTGATATGCATATAAAAAGTCAGCGACGTTGATTGAGTTCTAGTTTATATAATAAAATACTTTAATTTTGATAAAACATTTCCTTTACTTTCATACGTGATAACACATCATACGTACATCTTGATAATAATCATTTATTATCTTTCATCATCATTCATAATCGTTCATTTCGTACTTTCTTTCATTTTTATCTTTCACTTCTATCTTGATCCTGCCATATTCTATGCCCCATCAATTGCGCACGAGGCGACTACAGTCTTGGGGTCAAGCTGCAAGGATCACGTTTCGTACGTTTCTATCAATCACGAAGACTGACTTTTTTGTGTCATACGGCACACTGTCGAGTTGACAACCCCTAATGAGTTGTGAACCCCTTTTAATATGCTTGCAAGACCTTCATTCATTCATTACGTTCCACTTTTCATTATCTTTATCTTTCACTTTCATTACAATAATACTTTACGTACATATGCGCATATCACACCACGTAAAGTCACATTATAATACATAACATGGAACATCATCTTCATAACAATATAAGGCCCCGTTCGCAGGACACTTACAGCTGGACCGTCATCACATAAAATATTTAAAACATGCATTACTTTTGCAACGGAATTGAAAACTTTCATTAATAATTTAAAACATATCATTATGTTACATCATTCGTTTACATTTCAAAATACAACATCATATTAAAAATGTGGATGCCAGCCTCAAAACGTCCCCAGTAGCTTATGCATCCATGCCTGGAACTCCACAGCATCAACAAAATACCTACCAACTATTATGCATACAAAAGTCAGCGACGCTGAGTGAGTTCTAGTTTTATAAATAAAATACTTTACTTTCGTTAAAACAACCTTTTACTTTCGATCGTGATCACACATCATACGTACACATTGATAATAATTAATTATCTTCGTCATCGTTTACCATAAAACAATACATACTTACTATCATCCGAATCCTACCTCATGCAATACCCCCGACTCGTGCTCGAAAGCTGATACTGTGCCGGGGCCTGTAAAGAGACCTCCGACTCGTGTCCGAAGACTGACACAGTACCGGGGTACGCGACAAGGATCCCCTCTCGTGTGCAACACCCCCGACTCGTACTCGAAAACTGATACTGTGCTGGGGCCTGTAAACTGTGACATCCGGTAATTTTCCGTTACCAAACTCCGTTAGTTCCGTTAAGTCTTGCATACACGTGTCGGGAGCACACACTAGTTTTCGTTGAATGTTGGTGACTTAATAATAATTAATAATGATAAACTAATTATAATTTAACTGGTTACGTGATTATCAAGTTGTGCTTATGTGATTATGTGATTTAAATGCTTATTGTGAATTTTATCGCGTAACGTGGAAACGCGTGTATTTAACCTGTATGTTTTGTATCTATTAAAGGTGAAATATATAATTGTCATTGTTAGTGTATATGTTTGTGGTTGTAGTTAAAAACCTTTTAGAAAGAGTTTAAAAGCTTAATTTTTATAAAAAGTAAATTACAAGGGTTTAAGGGGTAATTACCATAAATTAATAAAACAAAATCCCAACCCTAGCCCCCACACCCCCTCTCGGCCGCGACACACACTCAAACACACACAAACCTGCGATTTCAAGCAAGAACAAGCAAGAAAGCTTCGGTTTTGATCGATTACAAGCATTACAACAAGTTAGAAACATCAAAACTTGTCCATTACACGTTTAAAGGTTAAATTTTTATATGTTTTTGATGATTTTTCATGTTGGCCGAATGTTCCATGCGAATACTGCAATTGGTGGTCGATTGATGCCTATTTGTTGATGTTAATGTGTTTACTAGATAGATTACATGTTAATTAACGTCAAGTATGCAATAAAGGTTGTATTTTTACAAGTTTTTATGGAAATTACATTAGGGCCGAAACCCTAATTCGAAACTTGCTATTGGAGGCCGATTTGTTGATGTTGGTTGGTGTTAATATGTTAGTTGGATTGTATATATGCTAGTTAACGTCGATTATGCAAGAAAGCTATGATTTTGATACGTTGTTCATAGGTTACTAATAATAGTAACTTTATTTTGCATGAATTGATGATTGGATGATGTATGAATGTTATGGATGTGTTTGTGATGATGATTAGATGCTAAGTTGATGATATGAACAATTGAAAAACGAGAAGATGTCTTATAGTTCATACATTGCTAAAGATAGTAACTTTTGGGTATGAAAGTTGATGAATCATGATGATTAGGTGTTGTTGATCATGTTTAGATGTTGTCATGGACTTGAATTGGTATATAATTGATGAATCCACGAATGTTTTAGGTGTTTGATGAATTTGGGATGAACTTTCCCAAAAGGGAAACTTTAATTGTGCAAATCCTTGAATTGGATGATTTGAGCATGTTTGGGATATTAGGATCATGCTAGTGTGTTCATGGATGATTTCTAAGGTGATGAATGTGTTGTTTAGGTTATAGGGATGTTGATTTGGTTTGTTATCTGTTTTGGCCTGTTGTGATTCGCATGACTTGTGTGATATCTAGTTGTATGATGATCTAGGTAGTACATGTGGTTAATAAAGTGCTATATGTAATCAAGTTGTATGTGAACATGTATGATATGCTGTTGTGTTAGTATTAACGAGTTATCACCTATAATGTCACCAACGGGTCAAACGGGTCAACTGGGTCAAATGTGTCTTGTATTTCTTAAACCTTGAGTCTCTTGGTTTGTAGAACACTTAGGGTTTCATGTTGATTCTGTGTACACGTGCTTATGTACTCTTGTATTCTAGGTGACCTTTGAAGGTTGTCTTTCCCTCTTTCTTTCAAGTTAAGCTCTAAGTTAATTTTTGCGCGTATCAGGTGAGTTCTTGCCCCACTCATTTTGGGGGAGATAGCATACTGTTGATCACAAACGCTTTTATATATGAGTGTGTATAATATTGATATAGTGTTGTTTACCATGGAAAGTCCTCACACTTTCGGATTGTTAATATTGAATAGCGGGGAAATTTTGGGTAGTACTACTGGGTCTGACGAGCCCCACCTGTGCGACTCGAGGTCAAACGGGTGCAATTTTGTCCTAACATATATTCGTCACGACCTGGTAAGTCATGACGGGAGGCAACAAACGTAACACAGTCAGCTTCGATCGCGAAATCACTATGATTAATATTTTTATGTTAATAGACTAGCTATCTATTGCAATAAACTACTTATGCTCTGGAAACTGTTGATTGGTTTATATTTTAACGCAAACTCTTGAACTCACCAACCATGTGTTGACTTGTTTAGTATGTTATTCTCAGGTTAAGGTTGCCAGTTGCCTAGGAGCACGCACACCAGCATCGTTGAGTTGTCTACATTTGTTTGTTTACAAATTTGGGATTATTTTCATATTAAACATTTGTGGTTGGGGCGCGTATGTTTTGCGCATTCTCTTTACATACTACTTGTTTTGGGTTTTCTGTTTTTAAAAACGCTTCCGCAGTATTTTAAACGTTAACTCTGGTTTTGTTTATTAATCATATAGAGTCGTTCTTGGTAACTAATGACTGAGATCCTGGTATGTCACGCGCCTCGCGGTAAAACCCCGCACGTGGATTTTGAGGGTGTGACAGATTGGTATCAGAGCCATTGGTTATAGGAAACTAGGTTTCATACACACACTAGACTATAACCACATAGTTGTTAGTTACTTATCGCTTACTCTCCTTACTGTATACTCATTGGCATACACAACACGTACTTCGCAGCATGGCATCGTCGTCCAGAAATTTAGGCAAGAGACCTGCACGATCTGAGTCACCTCCTACTTCTCCCGTACCGGATAGGGGATTTAACTGGCCTCGACATCCTTATCCTCCTAGCGAGATAGACTGTGATCAGCCTTTCATACCTCCTGAGCTCGATCCTCCACGTAACTGGGATTCCTACCCCACTTACATAAACCGTATGGCTTATAGAGAACGCGTACCACCAGTAGCACCTACACGACCTAGGACTAGGTCATCAACCGCCTCTACTTTGCCTACACTTCCTACTTTGAGCATTACTCTGGAGCAGGCATTTGCAGCCCTAGTAGCCACACTGGACACAGAGCGACAGCGGATTAGAGGACTCACTGATGAGAACTCTGCATTACGATCTGAGATGCGTCAGCTGCGTTTTCAGGTAGAGACGCTTCAGGAGAGACTTTCGATGGCCATTGGTGGACATTATACTCTGGCAGGCAACGTGGTAGCACTTAGTGGGCGCATGGATGCACAGGATCACCATAACGTTGTGATCGATGATAGGTTTGCTGATTTAGAGGCACAACTAGCAGCACTACAGGTTGTTGAAGCCCCTGCACCTTTGGTGGACCCTGATGAGGAAGACCCAGAAGAGGAACCCGAGGAAGCCCCCGAAGAAGAACCAGTAGAGATGGATGAGGACAGTGACGGATCTGATGTACTGGACTAATCCTACCTTTTAAATGACTTAGACTATGTAGTGTTTCTTTTCTTTGAAACCTATGTGGGAAGGGTTGTTTCCCACCCAACTGACAAACTTAAATTTTGACATTGATGGAATATTTTGTGACTCAATTGCAATTTATTTATCTTTGATTATTATTTCTGTTATAAATGTTGTGGTTGTGGTGAATACATTATTTCTTATTGTTTACTGTACCTTGATGAGATTAATGTGTTGGATGTTACTCATTATTGTAATTGTGAATTTTAAAGTGAAATATGGACGCACGTGGAAGAGGAAGTGGGCGTGGTCGTGGACGTGGCGCCGGAGGCCGTGGAGCCGGAGCCATAAACATGACGCCTGCAGAATTGGCGGCATTAATTAACGAACATGTTCAGGCGGCAGTGGCTGCTGCCCAACCGGGACAACCAGCAGGTAAATGATGACAAGAGGTTAAACTGATTATCCTAGTTATTTGTCTAGGATATCTGACTAATGTTTGGGTTGTCAAAACAGGACCATCACCATGTACCTACAAGTCTTTCATGGACTGTATACCCCATACCTACAGCGGGACGGAAGGAGCTGTAGGGCTTGTAAGGTGGTTTGAGAAGACAGAGTCTGTCTTCGGGAAATGCAACTGCCCGCCTGCTGATCAGGTGAAGTATGCCACCGGGACATTAGAAGGCGCAACACTTTCCTGGTGGAATGCCCAGGTACAAATGCTGGGTCAAGCCATGGCCAATGAACTACCTTGGGATGAGTTCAAGGGAATTATGACTGAAGAATACTGCCCCCGAAATGAAGTGCAGAAACTGGAGATTGAGTTCTGGCAACTCAAAATGCAAGGCTCAGAAATTGAAGCCTACACGACTCGAACTCATGAGTTAGCCACTTTATGCCCAGGGATGGTGAATGAAATGCACAAGAGGGTGGAGCATTATATACGGGGATTGGTGCCCGAAATTCAAAGTATGGTAACTGCCTCTAACCCCACTACCATACAACAAGCTATCCGAACAGCCCACAGGCTGACTGACCAGGCAGTTGAGCAAGGACGGTTACCCAAACGAGGTGCGGTGGCAAGCGTGCCCGACCAGAAACGCAAGTGGGATGGTTCAAGCAACAAGGGATCGTCATCCAGCAGCCAATCTCAACCTCAACAACAGCAGCAAAGTCAGCAACATCAACGGAAGTTCGATAACAACTGAAGCTTCAACCAGGTGACTCCCTCAAATCAAGGACCCGGTGGGTATGGTGGAAGACTGCCGAAGTGCAACCGGTGTAACTACCACCATGTGGGTCGATGTGATAACTTCAAGTGCCAACGTTGTGGGAAGATTGGTCATGCAGCCAAAGACTGTCGGGGTGAACTGATAAAGAAGCCTCAACAATCACAAGAAACTCCGAAAGGTTGTTTTGAGTGCGGAAAAGAAGGCCATTACAAACGCAACTGTCCCCAACTTAAGAGGAATGGTAATGGCAACAACAACAATGGGAACAACAGCAACAATAACAATGGCAACAACAATAACAACAACAATGGTAATGGCAACAACAATGGTGGAAACAACAATGGAGCCAAAGGAAGAGCCTTCGTCATTGGCTCAGGTGAGGCTCTAAACGATCCTACAATAGTAACTGGTAAATTTTTGGTTAATGGTTGTTTTGCTACCGTATTATTCGATACCGGAGCCGATAGAAGTTTCGTGTCCACTAGGTTCTGTTGTCTTTTAAGTGATATGCCCTCAGCCTTAGAATCTAAATACACCGTAGAGTTAGCTGACGGTACACAGATTCATGTAATGCATATTCTTAGAGACTGTAAGATAGAGCTTGCTGGTCATACATTCACCATAGATCTCATGCCTGTTACACTAGGAAGTTTCGATGTGGTAGTAGGCATGGATTGGCTTTCCGATAAGCAAGCGGAAGTCATATGCCACGAGAAGATCATACGGATTCCCCTTGGTGAAGAAGTCCTTACGGTCAGAGGTGATAGGAGTGGTGCGGTGATAGGCATCATCTCGTTTATGAAGGCACAGAAGCTGTTATGAAAGGGTCGACTGGCCATATTAGCACTCGCCACAGATAAACAGATCGAGGAAAAGAAGATAGAGGATATTCCCGTAGTTCGTGAGTTTCCTGAGGTGTTTCTGGAAGACCTGCCTGGATTACCGCCTCATCGTCAAGTTGAATTCCAGATTGAGTTGACTCCAGGAGCCGCTCCAATTGCGAGAGCACCGTACCGGTTAGCTCCGAACGAACTGCAGGAATTATCTGCCCAACTACAAGAGTTGTTGGATAAGGAGTTCATCCGACCGAGTTCGTCGCCCTGGGGAGCGCCAGTTCTATTTGTGAAGAAGAAGGATGGTACATTTCGGATGTGCATTGACTATAAGGAACTGAACAAGGTTACTATCAAGAATAGATATCCGTTACCTCGTATCAATGATTTGTTTGATCAACTGCAAGGATCAAGCTATTACTCTAAGATTGATCTGAGGTCTGGGTATCATCAGCTGAGAGTTCGAGAAGAGGACATCTCGAAGACTGCTTTCCGTACACGATATGGTCACTATGAATTTTTGGTCATGCCATTTGGGTTGACGAATGCACCTACAGTATTCATGGACCTCATGAATCGCGTGTGCAAACCCTATCTTGATCAGTTTGTTATCGTCTTTATTGATGACATACTGATATACTCAAGGACCGAGGAAGAAGATGGAGAACACTTACGTTTGATCTTGGAATTACTTAGAGAGGAACAACTGTATGCAAAGTTTTCTAAGTGTGATTTCTGGATACGTGAGGTACAATTCTTGGGTCATATTGTCAACGAGAAGGGAATACATGTTGATCCTGCTAAGATTGAAGCGATAAAGAATTGGTCTGTTCCTAAGACACCAAGTGAGATACGACAATTCCTTGGATTAGCGGGATATTATCGACGATTCATTGAAGGATTCTCTAAGATTGCACAACCTCTCACAGCCTTGACTCACAAGGGAACGATGTACAAATGGGGTGAGAGTCAGGAATCTGCTTTTCAGTTGCTGAAACATAAATTGTGTAGCGCACCAATATTAGCGTTACCGGATGGTAGTGATGATTTCGTAGTCTAATGCAACGCTTCTATTCAAGGACTTGGATGCGTCCTGATGCAGCGGGATAAAGTGATAGCTTACGCCTCTAGACAATTGAAGATTCATGAGAAGAACTATACCACCCATGACTTGGAACTGGGTGCGGTAGTTTTTGCCTTAAAGATATGGAGACATTACTTGTACGGTACCAAATGCACCATCTACACCGATCACAAGAGTCTTCAGCACATCTTTGAGCAAAAGCAGTTGAACATGAGGCAAAGACGCTGGGTGGAATTGTTAAACGACTATGATTGTGCTATTAAGTACCACCCGGGAAAGCAAATGTAGTTGCTTCTGCGTTGAGTAGAAAAGAGACTGCTAAACCTCGACGTGTGCGAGCTCTGCAACATACTATTAGTACGCAATTACCTGAACAAATCCGAGAGGCTCAAACAGAAGCTTTGGAAGCAGAAAATATTGGGTCTGAATCGTTAAGGGGAATGGAAAAACAATTGGAAGTAAAAGCGGATGGAATTCGTTACTTCATGGATAGACTATGGGTACCTTACACGGTAATCTGAGAGACTTGGTCATGAGTGAGGCTCACAAGTCCAAGTATTCTATACATCCTGGATTGACAAGATGTACCACGATTTGAAGGCGCACTATTGGTGGCCTAACATGAAAGCAGATGTAGCTACTTATATGAGCAAGTGTCTGACCTGCTCGAAGGTTAAAGTGGAGTATCAGAAACCATCTGGTCTACTACAACAACCCGAGATCCCTATGTGGAAGTGGGATCAAATATCAATGGATTTTATTACTAAGTTACCTCGTACTTCTACGGGTTGTGATACAATATGGGTTATCGTGGACCGATTGACAAAATCTGCTCATTTCCTAGCGATAAAGGAAACAGATAAGATGGAGAAGTTAACCCGACTTTATCTGAAGGAGATCGTTTCGAGGCATGGAGTACCGATCTCAATCATTTCTGATCGCGATTCTCGTTTCACATCACACTTCTGGCAGTCATTGCAGAAAGCTTTAGGTACGTGATTGGATATGAGTACTGCTTATCATCCACAGACTGATGGTCAAAGCGAGCGTACTATACAGACTTTGGAGGACATGTTACGTGCTTGTGTGATTGACTTCGGGAATAACTGGGAAGTTCACCTACCATTGGTGGAATTTTCTTACAACAACAGTTATCACACTAGCATAAAGGCACACCTTTTGAAGCTTTATATGGGAGAAAGTGTAGATCGCCAGTTTGCTGGGCTGAAATTGGTGATAGTCAATTAACGAATCCCGAGTTAGTACACGAGACAACTGAGAAGATTGTTCAGATAAGAAACCGCATGGCCGTAGCGCGAGACAGACAGAAAAGCTATGCTGACAAGCGACGAAAACCTTTGGAATTTCAGACAGGTGACAAGGTTTTATTAAAAGTCTCACCGTGGAAATGCGTAGTTCGGTTTGGTAAGCGAGGAAAGCTAAATCCGAGATACGTTGGACCATTTGAGATAGTGGAAAGAATTGGTCCAGTGGCCTATCGACTAGCCTTACCTGATTCATTGAGTGGAATCCATGATGTATTTCATGTTTCAAATCTAAAGAAATGTTTAACGGATGAAATGATGGTCGTACCACTGGAAGAAATTCAAGTAGACGAACAGTTACGTTTCATTGAGGAACCTGTCGAAGTGATGGATCGTGAGGTGAAAACGCTTAAGCAAAGCAAGATACCCATCGTCAAAGTTCGTTGGAACTCGAGAGGTGGACCAGAATTCACATGGGAACGTGAAGACCAAATGAAGCTTAAGTACCCTCAGCTATTCGAAAGGACGATGCCAGCCGGCGAAGGTACTGATTAAATTTCGGGACGAAATTTCTTTCAACATGGGGATGATGTGACAACTCATCCAAAACTCACACGATTTTGATTTCCTTGTACCAATGCAGTAGACCAGTGATGGAACACTCACCATGTAACGCAATTTTGGGGACAAAAAATCTTTCAACATGGGGATAATGTGACATCCGGTAATTTTCCGTTACCAAACTCCGTTAGTTCCGTTAAGTCTTGCATACATGTGTCGGGAGCACACACTAGTTTTCGTTGAACGTTGGTGACTTAATAATAATTAATAATGATAAACTAATTATAATTTAACTGGTTACGTGATTATCAAGTTGTGCTTATGTGATTATGTGATTTAAATGCTTATTGTGAATTTTATCGCGTAACGTGGAAACGCGTGTATTTAACCTGTATGTTTTGTATCTATTAAAGGTGAAATATATAATTGTCATTGTTAGTGTATATGTTTGTGGTTGTAGTTAAAAACCTTTTAAAAAGAGTTTAAAAGCTTAATTTTTATAAAAAGTAAATTACAAGGGTTTAAGGGGTAATTACCATAAATTAATAAAACAAAATCCCAACCCTAGCCCCCACACCCCCTCTCGGCCGCGACACACACTCAAACACACACAAACCAGTGATTTCAAGCAAGAACAAGCAAGAAAGCTTCGGTTTTGATCGATTACAAGCATTACAACAAGTTAGAAACATCAAAACTTGTCCATTACACGTTTAAAGGTTAGATTTTTATATGTTTTTGATGATTTTTCATGTTGGCCGAATGTTCCATGCGAAAACTGCAATTGGTGGTCGATTGATGCCTAGTTGTTGATGTTAATGTGTTTACTAGATAGATTACATGTTAATTAACGTCAAGTATGCAATAAAGGTTGGATTTTTACAAGTTTTTATGGAAATTACATTAGGCCCGAAACCCTAATTCGAAACTTGCAATTGGAGGCCGATTTGTTGATGTTGGTTGGTGTTATTATGTTAGTTGGATTGTATATATGCTAGTTAACGTCGATTATGCAAGAAAGCTATGATTTTGATACGTTGTTCATAGGTTACTAATAATAGTAACTTTATTTTGCATGAATTGATGATTGGATGATGTATGAATGTTATGGATGTGTTTGTGATGATGATTAGATGCTAAGTTGATGATATGAACAATTGAAAAACGAGAAGATGTCTTATAGTTCATACATTGCTAAAGATAGTAACTTTTGGGTATGAAAGTTGATGAATCATGATGATTAGGTGTTGTTGATCATGTTTAGATGTTGTCATGGACTTGAATTGGTATATAATTGATGAATCCACGAATGTTTTAGGTGTTTGATGAATTTGGGATGAACTTTCCCAAAAGGGAAACTTTAATTGTGCAAATCCTTGAATTGGATGATTTGAGCATGTTTGGGATATTAGGATCATGCTAGTGTGTTCATGGATGATTTCTAAGGTGATGAATGTGTTGTTTAGGTTATAGGGATGTTGATTTGGTTTGTTATCTGTTTTGGCCTGTTGTGATTCGCATGACTTGTGTGATATCTAGTTGTATGATGATCTAGGTAGTACATGTGGTTAATGAAGTGCTATATGTAATCAAGTTGTATGTGAACATGTATGATATGCTGTTGTGTTAGTATTAACGAGTTATCACCTATAATGTCACCAACGGGTCAAACGGGTCAACTGGGTCAAATGTGTCTTGTATTTCTAAACCTTGAGTCTCTTGGTTTGTAGAACACTTAGGGTTTCATGTTGATTCTGTGTACACGTGCTTATGTACTCTTGTATTCTAGGTGACCTTTGAAGGTTGTCTTTCCCTCTTTCTTTCAAGTTAAGCTCTAAGTTAATTCTTGCGCGTATCAGGTGAGTTCTTGCCCCACTCATTTTACATAATCTCTTTTGGGGGGATAGCATACTGTTGATCACAAACACTTTTATATATGAGTGTGTATAATATTGATATAGTGTTGTTTACCATGGAAAGTCTTCACACTTTCGGATTGTTAATATTGAATAGCGGGCAAATTTTGGGTAGTACTACTGGGTCTGACGAGCCCCACCTGTGCGACTCGAGGTCAAACGGGTGCAATTTTGTCCTAACATATATTCGTCACGACCTGGTAAGTCGTGACGGGAGGCAACAAACGTAACACAGTCAGCTTCGATCGCGAAATCACAATGATTAATATTTTTATGTTAATAGACTAGCTATCTATTGCAATACACTACTTATGCTCTGGAAATTGTTGATTGGTTTATATTTTAACGCAAACTCTTGAACTCACCAACCATGTGTTGACTTGTTTAGTATGCTATTCTCAGGTTAAGGTTGTCAGTTGCCTAGGAGCATGCATACCAGCATCGTTGAGTTATCTACATTTGTTTGTTTACAAATTTGGGATTATTTTCATATTAAACATTTGTGTTTGGGGCGCGTATGTTTTGCGCATTCTCTTTACATACTACTTGTTTTGGGTTTTCTGTTTTTAAAAACGCTTCCGCAGTGTTTTAAACGTTAACTCTAGTTTTGTTTATTAATCATATAGAGTCGTTCTTGGTAACTAATGACTGAGATCCTGGTATGTCACGCGCCTCGTGGTAAAACCCCGCACGCGGATTTTGAGGGTGTGACAGATTGGTATCAGAGCCATTGGTTATAGGGAACTAGGTTGCATACACACACTAGACTATAACCGCACAGTTATTAGTTACTTATCGCTTACTCTCCTTACTGTATACTCATTGGCATACACAACACGTACTTCGCAGCATGGCATCGTCATCCAGAAATTTAGGCAAGAGACCTGCACGATCTGAGTCACCTCCTACTTCTCCCGTACCGGATAGGGGATTTAACTGGCCTCGACATCCTTATCCTCCTGGCGAGATAGACTGGGATCAGCCTTTCATACCTCCTGGCGAGATAGACTGCTATTTATACTATCAATACAAAAAAGGAACATATATTTACAAAATAAGTCCCTAAACTATGACAAAAAACTATACAAAGACTAATAAAGACTAAATGTTAATCTTCAAGAGACTTCTACAATACTCCCCCTAAGATTGACATTGTCTTCAGTCTTCAAAATCATTAATCTTCTGTCTTCTGTCTTCCAATTTCTTCTGTCTTCAGTCTTTATCTTCAATCTTCTATCTTCAATCTTTAATCTTCAATCTTTTGTCTTTGTCTTCTTTAATCTTCAATCTTTAATCTTCAATCTTTTGTCTTCATGCATCAAAAAAATCTTCTGGTTCTTCTTTAATCTTGAAAATTGGATTCTCTTTGTACATTTCTTTTTCTCTTAAGGCTTTAGCAACAACAGACTTGAACATGCTTACCAAAATGCCTTGCTCCGGCTTTGCTTCATTTGTCTTGATCTCCATTGTGTTCATCACTTCTAATGTTTCTTTTGATAGACCTGCAATATAAATGTTAGCATAACATTCAATTGGGTTTGGATATTGTTTTGAATGGATTTCCAACACTCCTTTGCTTGAGATCCTCATGAACTCAATCTCCTTTATATCTTTCTTCACAATGTTAGCATAAGCAAGAGCTTTTCTTAAAGAAATTCTTTCCATTGCAGCATTCATGACTTTGATGATGGACATGAAGTACTTTTTATCATTTTCAGCAACTTCAGGCATAACTCTTTCAAACTTTTGTATGGACAAAAATGATATGTAGCTGGGATGTATGAGTTTTAATTCAAATACTCCAAACAATGAAATCATATCTCGATCCCAATCATCCAGATCTTGAACTAATTTCAACTCAAACGTATCAGCTTTATAAAACCATCTCAAAATTGGTTTAGACTATTGAGTGCCATCAATCACTTTTAAGCCTGGATTTGTTACCTTCTCAAAACTAAAAGCATCAAAAAAAATTTCTTCTCTAATATCTTTGTCATCACCTTTCCTTTTCTTCTTCAATGATTGAAAATATTTCTTATCTTCTTGATCACATCTTGTTTGTAAAAATGAACTCATTCGGCTTATCCCTCTGTTCAATAATTGGACAAAATTATCTCCTCGACTCGCTCTTGTCGGATTGATTAATGGTAGTTTATTTAACTCCTTCAGATCTTGAACAGGAAGCTTAATAATACTTGAGAAAAAATGATATACATCACAAATAGCATTAACCCTTTTAATCAAGATCGCATCAAACACTTCGTCATATTTCCATGCAACAATGTTTACTTCTTTTGTTGTGTCAGGAACAATCATTGCATTAAGTAATTCAGAAATTGATTGTCCTTTTTCTAACACGTTGCACACTAAATCACCTGCAGATCTTGCTTTGTTCCATAATTGTTTCTGTTCCATTGAAACTTGTTATCCTTGACTTTCAGTTTCATGAAACATTTTCATCAGCTCTTTCCTTTTCTCATGCACGTTACTTTTCACTGCCATTGATTTAATTTCTTGAGGTTTCAAAATTCTCGTTCTCTTTGTTATTTCTAACTATTGTGGATTGTCTGTATCAAGCACAACCATTTTGTTTGTTTGCTTCTCTGTCTCTTGAAAACTTCTTACTAAGTTCCTTAAAAGTTTGGCTTGTAATCTATTGAGCTTCTTCCATGGATAATTTCTTGATTTCAACCACATTTTCAAAGCAGGTACAGATATATCATCAGGATTTGGATGGCGCAATTCAGAAGTTGGAATATCATTAACATTAATGCTTTCTTGAAGAGGATTCCATTCTCCATGTTCTACAACAATCTCATCAGGATCAATTAGAGCAACGGCCTCAGCAGTAATACATTTTTCAAATTCTTCATTAATTTGAGATACGGTAAAACCGTTAAGAAAAACTCAGTTGCACTTCATCTTAATCAAAGAATTATATCTGTCTTCAATATCTACAGGAACATCTTCTTGTCTTGTTTTAGTTTGAGTAAAATGTTCATCAGCATTGGCTTCAACTAAGTCTTCATCTTCCAGTACTTCATCATACCATGCATCATCAAACTCAGAATCTATATCATCAAGAGCTTCAATTTTCTTTTGAGTTTCATACTCTTCTGCTTCTTTAATTTCACTTTCTTCTGCAACCTTTTGAACTTTAGATGATGATTCAGGTAAGACTGAAACATCTATATCTTCAAGTTTTCTTTTCCCTTTATCCACTTCTAAAATCTTTTCAACATCAATTGGAACAACTTCAGAAATAATCATAACTTCAGAAGATGGAGATTTTATACTTTCTTTCATTTCCTCAAATTCTTTTCTTAAAGCTTCATAATTTTCTTTTAACACCTTGAATTTTTCTTCCATTGAATCATAATCCTTGAGCATCACTTCAAAATTTTGCAAGTTAGTCTCTTTATCTTTTTCCAAGTCATCAATTAATTTATCTTTCTTTTGAATTTCATCTTTTAACATTTCATTTTCAACTTTCAAATCTTTAATAATCTTTGCATGTTTAGCATTATCCTCTTTCAAATCCTTGATCATGTTTTTAGTCACATGTTCACTTTCATCTGGTAGAACAGATTCAAGTGTATCAACAATGTGTACATCATCATCATCTTGTACATTTCCTTCAACACCTCTTTCTATCATCTCTATCACTTCTTCAACAGTAAGCTCATCAGCATTATCACCCTCAACTTGTTCAGTTTCTTGAAAAACATCTTTAGTTTGACTAACATCATGCACATGTTCAATCTCATCACCATCATTGTTATCATTATCATTATTATCATCATCATCAGGACTTGAACTTCCACTTTCACTAGAATCATCATCTTCATCTTCTTCTTCATCATTGTCATCATCAAATTCAGAATGTTCTTGTGGAACTTCTTCAATAAGATCATTTGGGTCTACAGGTTCATCCTCAATGAGATGAAAATGATCCTCATTGATATTCATATCATCTTCAGCAACTGCTCTCATATAATCAAATAATGGAACATTTATAGCACCAGTTACCATTGCCAACTTCTTATAAGTCATCTCATTCATGTGTTCCAAGACCCTCATTTCTCCACTGACTTCGTATGCTTGGAAATCAGGATTCTCAAAATTAATTATCATCTGTAAGAATCTTGGATACATCAGATATTTGTTCCGTATGCCCTTCTCCAAGTTGAATATAAAACCATTCATTATCCACTTAGCCATGTCGAATCGTTGATTGGTGGCTAGGGAAACTATAGGAGATGCAATTTCTACAGGGAAAGAGTTCCATCCAGCACTCCTTTTAGACATGCAGTGTTGGAAAATGTAACACAGTAATTTCCAATGATTAAACACCCGAGCACGGAATAATTGTTTCTTGGGAAAGTGGTCAAGATGACCCATAGCTAAGAATGTCTCTCTGCATTCATTATAAGACAGTTCAGCTAGATCTTGTGTTCATTTTCACCAAGCCTCAATGCTTCTCTTATTGAGTCTTCTGACACCTCAATCATTCGGTCATTTGTGATAAAGCCTCTTAAAACTTTCCTTCCATGGTCATCAACTTCAATAGTTGCAGTAGACCAGAACTTCTTTATCAATCGCATGTATATAATTGGTTGGTAACACATAGCGTATACGTACTTCGTCCTCAGTAAAAATCTAATCATTTCCATGTACCCCGTGGCTTCACGAACATCTTTATTTAAGAAGACTGTCACATTGTGTTTTGGCTCGAACTTTAAATATGCCATCTGAAAATGATAAAAACAAAGACAATTAGACATTTAAGAATTTTTAATGATGAATCAATTTTGATATTTTTGTAAGTTTGAATGAATTATTATGTTTTAAATTTTTTTACTTTAACTTGAATTTTTGAAAATTTTAAATTTTAAGAATTTTGTCAAAAATAAAATACATTCAAGTTAATGAGTAATAAATTTCAAACATATCAATTCATTAACCTTTTTAAATCAGGATTAAACAAAATATGAATTTATGATTTAATTTTTTATTTTTTTTAAAAATTCAAAACTAACTGTTCATCATCATCAGTTCGACTAATGAACTTCATCATCAGGAACAATTTTTTGATGAAAATTTGATTTGAATGTGTCAATAAGATCGAAATCAAAGTTATATCATCAAACAATCATCAATTTCAGTTTTTAAATCCATTTTGATTACAAATTTCTAAGATTTCAGTTCGAATCGGTTCATACGTCCGTATAGGGTTGAAACTCCCAATCAAAATCGACTTTAAACTTGAAATTTGTATGATTTTGTTCATGTACTCATGTGTAAAATTTGAAATGAACACTATCGACTCAGGTTTTGAACAAAAATCAATCAGAATCTGATAATCAATCGTAATCGAGAGTCGGGAGTGAGAGTTCAAGGGTTTTGAGTAAATGAATCGACTGAAATCACAAAGTGTTGTATTTATACTAAGTGAAATGTTTAGGCGCATGAGCACTGTTTGTGCGCATGAGGTTAATTTTTACACTAAGTATTTAGGCGCATGAGCATTGTTTGTGTGCATGAGGTTAGGCGCATGAGCACTTTTCAGATGCACAAGCACTGTTTAGGTGCTTTTGTACTGTTCAGGAACATGGGTCTAGTTGAATCGCCCAAGACTTAGTAATTTTCTACTTGATACGCCCAATTCTTGAAAGTCTGGTACTGTGCAGGCGCATGAGGATGGATGAAACGCCCAACACTTAACCATAAAATTCAGACTTATAACAACTGTTTAGGCACATGAGGATGTCTGAAATGCCCACACTTGTACAAATTCTGAAAAATTCATCATGCTCCTACTTGGACTTTTGAACACTGTTTAGGCGCATGCGATAACTTTCATGAGTCTAACACTTGTAATTTTCAAGTCTTCCACCTGAACACCGTTTAAACACATTAGTACTCTTCATATACTAATTTTTTAAACAATTTGTCAAATTTTGACTTTCATCTAAAATTTTCGTAATTGACCCTCAATTTTTAACATTTGATATTTCAAACTTTTATTTTTTTTATTTCAAACACAAATAGTCTCTAATTTTCAAACTTTTGATATTGTTTTTTTAGTTTTTCCAAAACAATTTCCCGTCATTTTAGTCTCTGATTTTAACAAATAGTCTCATATTAAACTTTTGCAAGAAGCTATTCCACTTTAAAATGTTTTTTAGGTTCATTTTTACATTATGTCAAACACACACATGCTTGCACTTTTAAGCTTCATCCTTTCCATTCAAAACACTAAATTTTGATTTTTCATATCATGAAATTTGAATTATTTTAACAAAACTTAGAAGTTTCTTGAATTTGTCTCTAATTTTAACAAATAGTCTCATATTAGACTTTTTACTCTTTTTACTCCCCTTAAACTTTTAAGTTTAACAAAACTTAGAAGTTTCTTGAATTTGTCACATGAAGATCACACTAATCATTGTTAATATGCCGGCACACAGAAACATGCAAAAATCAAAATTAAAGCAGAATAAAAATCTAATATTTACAACTAAAACAATGTCTGCAGTGAGATCATATCACTTAAGATCAGCACATTGAAATAAAAAAATTGATAAATAGTCATAGACAGTGAATAAATCCTGATCAAGTGTGTTCCAGGTCAGCATTTCTGCAGCAAAGGAGACACGATATCTAAGGAAAGAAAATGAGTTCATTTAACAAGATATTCAGCACACTTACTTTTTCAATTCTTGGATTGATTAAGGTACAATTAGATATGATATTATGCAGTCACACTTAGACTTAGAGAGGTTAATTCTCATAAAGATATGCAAGAATTCACTATTCTCAACTTGTTAACCTGACATATACTACAACCATATCTCATTTGGGGTTTGTGCACATTGGCATCTTGTTGCATCAGTGAGAATATCCAGGTCTGTAATCACTTACAACAAAGGATATCTCATCACTTCAGGTCTATGATGACTCATAACAGAGAAATGTTAGATGCTTTAAAAAATTAGAGCTCAATGGTTATTCATATCACCATCAGGTGTGAGATTATGTCTTAACAAGCAATAAATTTGAGAAATCAACACTACTCATTAGTGCTAAGATAGACAGACATGAATGCATAAGTGATTTAGTTTAATCACAAAATTTTACTTTTTCAGTCTAATTGCATGAACTTACTTGCATATCATATCTGATCACGTCAAACTTTGTTATCGAGTGAAGTATGCAACTGATCATACTAATGTATCTATCATTTCTCACATATTGCAATAACAAATTCATCCTAAATAATGAATTAACAAAGAAAAACTCTATTTTTTTGTAGTTTTTGATTTATATTTTTATCTTTTGATTTTTTTAATTTTCTATTTTTGTATTTGGTTTTGATTAACATGCACACACAAAATACAATCAGGCAATTAACTTTGACAGTTTCTCTTGCTGTGTCCTATTCAGGTAAGGGAGGGTTTTGATCATATTTAGACTCAATTAACTAAAATACTCAAAAACCAGTTTTTTAAATGTGGTTAATAAGACCAATTGACTCTACCAAATACTCAAATCGTCCTGGTAAGAAGGCTTTAGTAAGAAGGTCAGCCAACCGTTTTTTAGTTGCAATTTAAATCAGAATGATTAAACCTTTTTCAGAGTTATCTCTGAGAAAATGATATTGAATCTCGATATGTTTTGTTTTTGAATGTTGGACAGGATTAGCTGTAATGAACATAGCAGCAGTGTTATCAATGTAAATTGGAGTTTTAAGAAAATTGAACCCGTAATCTAGCAGTTGGTTTTGTAACCAAAGGATTTGAGAACATCCTGCTGAAGCAGCTATGTACTCAGCTTATGCGGCTGAAACGGAGACATTTGTTTGTTTCTTACATTGCCATGAGACTAATCTGGGTCCTGAAAACCGACAACCACCCGTAGTAGATTTACGATCTTGACAACATCCTCCATAATCACTATCAGTATACCCATATAACTCGAAGTTTCCTTCGTAAGGATACCATAACCCTAAAGCCGTTTTTCCTTTGAGATATCTGAATATACGTTTGACAACAATTAAGTGAGATTCCTTCGGGTCTGGTTGATACCTGGCACAGACACAAACAACATACATTATGTCAGGTCTAGATGAAGTAAGATACATCAATGAACCAATCATAGATCTGTATAAAGTTTGGTCTATAGATTTTCCTTTCGGATCAGGCTCAATCTTGGTGTTTACGTTAGCTGGAGTTCTTATGGACTGACAATCTTGCAATTTAAATTTCTTGAAGAGTTTGTCAACGAACTTCTCTTGATTTATGAATATTCCATCTGCAGATTGCTTGACTTGAAGTCCAAGAAAGAAATTTTTTTCTCCCATAGAACTCATTTGAAATTGAGATTTCATTTTTTCTTTGAATTCATTGCACAATTTTGGACTAGTAGAACCAAATATGATATCATCAACATACACTTGTACACATAAAAGATCATCAGCATCCTTCTTGATAAACAAAGTCAGATCGATTTTCCCTCGTGTGTATCCATGTTGGATTAAGTGCTGTGATAATGTTTCATACCAGATTCTAGGAGCTTGATGGAGTTCATACAAAGCTTTGCTAAGCTTGTACACATGATGAGGAAATTCCGAATCTTCAAAACCCGAAGGTTGCTTTACGAACACATCACGGTGATTGGACAATACAAAAATGCCCCTTTAACGTCCATTTGATACACTTTGAATCTCATGAATGATGCATAAGCCAGGAAGACACAAATTGATTCAAGTCTTGCAATTGGAGCAAATACTTCATCATAATCTATTCCTTCCTCTTGGGTGTATCCTTGTGCAACGAGTCTTGCTTTATTTCTAATAATAATTCCTCGATCATTAGTTTTGTTTCTAAACAACCATCTTGTGCCTATGACATTTTCTCCTTCAGGTAAATCCACAAGATTCCACACTTCTTGTTTGCGGAATTGAAGTAATTCTTCTTGCATAGCCTCAATCCAACTATTGTCCTTTAACACTTAGGTAACGTTTTTAGGAACAATTTGAGAAAGAAAACATGAGTATAAGCAAAGATATTCTTGTTCTGATTTACTTCTCGTTGTTCTCTCATTCAACGGACCGATAATCTGAGATGTTGGATGGTTCTTGTGAATACGAGATGTTGGAATTGCATTCCCTTAAACATGAAAATCTAGATTAGTTTGGTTCAACTCGGAAGTTGATGCAATAAGTTCAAAGAATGTGGATTGAAATTGGGAACTTGAGTCGGTGAGTTGATGAAGTAATCAAGGTTACCGGTGTCAACTACATCACCAGAAATGGATGAAGTTCCAGACTCAGGTTGTACAATTTCTATACCATCATTAGGAATAGGTTGTGAAACATCTTGATTTTCTGAAACGGAATGATCTTCATCTTATCAAGAGAGATCATCATTATTTTCAAATCGAATTATAGAATCTTTGACAAAAGAGAAAAATGGATAATCTGGGCTTGAGTCATCCATATCATCAAAATCTAAATCATCACTGAAAGAACCAAGATCTCCTTGAGGTTTCTTATTACCTGTAGAATCATGCAAGTTTGATTGATCAAACAAGTTTGATTGAAAAGAGTTTGACAATGAATCTAAATCAAATAACCAAGCTGGACCATTTGAAACTGATGGAAATGAATTTTCAAGGAATTTAACGTTGAATGTTTCAAGTATAACATTTGTCCTAGAGTTATAAACTCGATAGGCTTTTGAAACAGATGAATATCCAACAAAAAATCCTTCATCAGATTTTGAATCAAAATTTCCTAGATGATCACTTGAATTAAAAATCAAAACTGGACAATCAAAAGATTTAAGAAAATCTATATTTGGTTTCCTACCAAACATCAACTCATAAGGAGTTTTTAGTTTGTCTTTCACAATTAAAGTATGATTCTGTACAAAACACGACGTAGATATGGATTCATCCCAGAAAGTGATAGGAATTTTCGCATCTGCTAAAATGGATCGTGCAGCCACAATCAAAGTTCTGTTCTTCCTTTCAGCAACTCCATTTTGTTATGGAGTTCTGGGAGCACTGAACTGATGAGCAATTCCTTTTTCTACACAAAACATGTCAATATTAGCATTTTTAAATTCTGTTCCATTATCACTTCTTGTTATTTTTACTTTTTGTTCTAATTGGTTTTCAACTTTTATGATGAATTCTTTTTATAATTCAGCCATTTCAGATTTTGCATTCAGAAAGAAAACCCATGAAAATCTTATGAAGTCATCAATGATAACTAAACAATAAGATTTTCTTCCAATACTCTTCACATTTGTTGGTCCGAAAAGGTCCATATGCAACATCTAGAGAGGTTTGGAATTTGAGTTTATTTGCTTGGGCTTATAAGACGCTCTGTGTTGTTTCCCTTTTAAACATGATGAGCAGTGATCAGTAGTGGCAAACTTCTTTGATTGAAGGCCGATAACATGATTTCCCGCTACAAGCTTGTTCATATTCTTGAAATTGGAATGTCCGAGACGTCTATGCCAAAGCTGACTTTCGTCATTTGATGCTTGAGCAATAAGGAAAGTTGTTTCTATAGATGGATCAACTTGAGACATATCCAGCTTGTATACATCTCGATCCCTAATAGCTTTAACAACTACCCAGTCTTTGCTAATCTGAAAACCTGGCTTCAAAATGTAGCAAAAAGAATTATCAAAAAGAACAGAATTTGGTTTATCACAAATTTGGGAAACGCTTAACAAATTAAAGTTCAACTGTGAGCAAAAGTTGACTTTATCAAAGCTTATTATCCCATTGGATACTGTTCCCTAGCCTATGATTTTTCCTCCTACATCACCACCAAAGCCGACGTGTGTACCATCATTTAACTTAAATTCTTAAAGTAAGGCATGATTGCCCGTCATATGCCGGCTGCACCCGCTATCCACATACCATGTGTTGATTGGTCTTCTCGGGCGCACCTGCATTTCAAGAACAATTAAGTTGAATTATCAACCCAAACCGAGATGGTCTTGGGCTTGCCAAAGTTGTCAACAACAGTAAATTGTTTAAAATGAAGTTTGTTCACATCCGGCTTGTTTTTAATGAAATTGCCAATTCTATGATTCACAAATTTTTGATCATTTTTAAGAAAATTCATATCATTGAATTGACCAATTTTTGAAAAAAATTTATTTCCAAAATTTTTATTGTTCATTCTCATTGGCCTTGAAATGAATTGATCGTGAATGAATTGTTTTGGTCTTACAAAATCATTTCTTTTGAAAGATTTCAATCCTAATGATGGTTGGTTAGTTAATCTTTGAAAATCAACAGTTTGATTTCTTTTAAACTGAGGATTAACATAACCTTTGCTAAATTGTGCATTAGTAAATCCTTTCCTTGGAGAAGTCTTTCTAAAGTAACAATTTTATGTGATTTGAGTCCGTTCATCACAGAAGGTACAGTACTTATTAAAATAACACTCTGATGTTGAGTGATTTCTCATATCACATATGTGACAGTACTTATTAAAAAACATTCAGCAGTGTTGTGATTGTACATGCACATATTTTACAGTACCTCTGTGGAGTTTTGAACAACTGTTTATTAACTTTCGATGTTGACGCAATGTTTGATCCTTGTTTAGGTTTAGGTGTCGAAAAGTTAATCTTTTGTTTTTGATTTGAAAATTTGTTCTTTTGTATATTTGGTTTTGACTTTTGTACATGAACTGCATTCTTAGAATCTTTAGAAACAAATTGTTTAACGACAGCGGAAGTCTTCGAATCTGAACCTGTTTTCAGATCAGAGTTTGATTGGTTCTTAGGAGTTTGTTTAACATCTCGAATTAAGTTCATGTTCAACATACCAGCAGAGACAAATTTGATTGGTTTAAATTTATTTGTTTGATTTGTTGTTTTTGTTTCATTATCTTGACTCTTATTTTGATCAGTTTTAGCTTTAGTCAATTTTCTTCTTCTTCTTTGGTTCCTCGATTTTATAGAACTTGATTTTATCAGAGATTGAACATCTTCAGGTGAAGATTCTTTTTCAATTTCTTTCTCTTTCTGATCTTTTTTTCATTTAATAAACTCTGGATTATTTAGATCATAAGAGTTTGAATTTTCTGATTTTCCTTCTTCTTGTTTTTCTTTATCTTTGTTTTTGGAGTTTTGTTTTTGCTTTTTAATGATCACTTCTTCCAACATAGATTATTTTGGAACAAATATTTTCTTACTTTTCAGTCGTGGTTCATATGATTTTACTTTTACAGGATGACCGTTTTTTATCTTTTCAGTATCTTTTTCTTCAAAGATTTCAACATTGGGTTTCTCTTCTTCACTATCATAAATCTTGTTTTTTTTGGAAAGCTTTAAGTTTAGCCTTATTTTTAGGAGAATAATCATGCGTATTGAAGTTCTCTAGTAAATTGTTAGTTATAGATTCAGGCATTGGTTCGTGTGTGAAACCTAAGCCTGCTTTTTGTTTGCCCTTTCTTTCACTTACCAGTTGTTCCACAATCGTTTTAGAGCTTTTTACTTTTGCTAGATCAACTTGTGTAGACGCATGTGCTATTTTCTCCTGTTCAAGTTCTTAGTCATTTCTTCAAGTTGTTTGGAAACAATTTCTAATTCTTTCAAAGTTTTGTTCCATGAAGTTTGTAGAGAAATGATCTTTTCATCTGATATTTTGTGATTATTTTTAAGTTTATTATGCATTAATTCCACTTGTTTAAGCTTTTCACAGATTTTATAAGAGTAAGTTCGATAATATTCTACATGTTCAAAGCAAGATTTGGTGCATAGTTTTCTCTTACTTCAGCTGGTATTTCAGAAAATTTAGGTGAAGAAGTCTTAGAGTTAGAAGATGAATTTTCAACCTTTGGTTGATCGGACTTTGCCATCAATGCAACTTCTTCTGAATCCTCATTAGGATCAGATTTATCACTCCAATCGTATTCTTCTTCTTCATTCTCAGAATCATATTTAGCCTTTGGATCACTATCTTCTGTCCAATCTTCTCCTTGAACTTCTGCAATAAGAGATAAACTAGAGGTTAAGTCAGCTGTAAACTGCTCTGCATATGCACTCCAGTCGTATCCATCCTTGATACTCACTACTAAAGCTTTCTTGGGTTCTTCAGAAGCTTTTGAGTCATCTTTAAGTTCATGCATTGGTAAGCTTTGATATGACTTTTGAAATGTCTTCTGATACTGTTGTGGAACTCTTTGATTACTTGAACTAGCTTGACCATTTCAACCTTTGTTACTGGGAGCTTTGCATTCCCGTGAGAAGTGACCATAGCTATTGCAATTGAAACACCTTGACTTAGATTTGTCAAATCCCACAGTCTTGTTAGCACTAGGCTTGTAGTTCATGTTGACGTAGGAGTGTTTCTATGTTCTATAAGCAATCATTACCATTTGCCAGTTCAGATCCATTTCTTCCACGTCATCTGGGTCCATCTCAAATAAGTCCTGCAAAACAAGATCTAATTGAGTTAGATGACTACCTTGATATGCTTGAAAAGTAGCCATGAAAGCACTAAAAGCTGATTTGAACTCATCATCCTGTAAAAGGATGTTAATAACATCTTTAACTTTGCTAGGTTTAGCAGAGTTAGAAGATGGAGTCTCAGTATGAGTGTTAGAAGTTTGTGCTTTAGGAGGAGACTAAGGTTGATGTTGTGTTGCATATGTAGGAGCACTTGTATATAAAGAATCTGTGAAGAACCCTGCTCCAACAAACAGATCACCTTCTTCTTCTGGTGCACTTTCATTCTTTGCCATAAATGCATTTTCCATAATGCTAGCTAGTGATGCAACGTACTTGTATTGAGACATTGATGCTACTCTATCATTGTTCCTTGACCTTTCATCAATCTCTACTGACTCAATTTTTGCTATCAACAAATCAAGATCCATAGGAAATTTTTCCGTGTGCTTCAACAATGTCACTGTTTATTTCCATGAAGATGGAAGTGCATTGAGAAGTCTGAAATTTAGATCTTTTAATTCATTTTTAACACCCGCATTTGACATCTCAGTTGTAAGCTGCACAAATCTATTCATCATCTGATTTATGGTTTCACCAGATAAATGCTCAAACAGCTCTAACTGCCTCTTCGGTTTCTGTTTCTTGAGATCTTGAATCTCCTTACCACCTACAAATATTATCTTCAAAGCTTTATACATTGTATATCCCCGTTTGATATCCATCAAGTCTAATTAAGACTTCAAGTGGTAATCCTTTACACATTAAAGAATAGGCTTTAATATCATTCTTGACTTTCCTTAGATCATCACCTTGGAACCCATCTTCTGGATATGGTTCTGGAGAAACTCTTGTATACATAATTCCTCTATCAGGACCATATGAAGTAATTGGAATATGAGGTCCTTTTTCTATTGACTTCCACAAGTCAGTGTCAATAGAATTAAGATGATGTTTCAATCTAAGGGATCAGTTCTTAAAGTCTGCTCTGTTCTTCAACTTGGGACCTTTATTCTCAGAATCTTCTGATTTTACCATTTTTAATTTTTGTTTTTATGAAAAGAATTTGTTGTTTTTTTCTGTTTTTAATTTTTGAATTAAAAAAATGAATTGAAAATGTTTTTGGATTTTTAATTTTTTATTTATTTTTTTTTAAATTTGTAAGTGTTGAGTTGATGCGCCTAAACAGTGATGAAGCGCCCAAACAGTGGTGAAACTCCTTTGACTTTGACTAAAACGTCTAAGGGATTGCCTTAGAAGAATTCTCAAACGCCCAACTTGTAATGCGCCTGAACAGTTGTGAAATGCCCAAACAGTTGTTAGACGCCTGGGTGTCAAAAACACCCAAACAGTTTAGATGCCCCTCAACAGTGGTAATGCGCCTGAAAATACTTAGTTTCTAGGAAGTTTCAAAGTGTCCACATAGTTGTAATGCACCCCCACAGTGGTAAAACGCCTAGACCAAAAACGCCTTAACAGTTGTGAAACGCCTAAACAGTTGTCAACCGCCCAAACACTTAGGCAATTTTCAGTAGTGTTTTGACCTAATGCGCCAAATTCAACAAATTCAAATGAACTCAGATCTGCTGAAAATCTTCAAAACTTGTCGAATTCCTCTGAAAACTTCCAATTAGACTGTAATTTGATCAATTAACAGTCCTTCATCTTCAATTTCATCAAACAACAACACAATTCGATCTTTAGATTGAAAAATCAGTTTGAAATATTTGAAGAACAGTTCGACTACTGTTTTGATCAATTTCTCAATTTTTGAACGAATTGAACTGCAAATTGTGATTCAAATCATATTTCTGATGATGAAACACAACTGAAATCAACAATTGTCAGATTGAATTGCTTATCAATGACAGATTCAAGTGATTCAAAACTTCGATAGTATGACAAACTCAAATCACTGCACCAACAGCTCAGATACCAGTTGATAGAATCAAAATGGATCGATCTGTGATGATATTATGATACAATTAAATCAAAACAAACACAAGTAATCAAATCTAAACAAACGTATCAAAAATTCATAGTTTCATTGATAGATTTCATAGAAAGTACAAGTGTAGAGAGAAAAACAGTTAGAATTCGTTACTGATTTCTAAGTGCTTTTTTAAGGTCTAGTGCTTTTGAGGTCTACCCTACATAATACCTTATCTATGCTATTTATATTATCAATACAAAAAGGAACATATATTTACAAAATAAGTCCCTAAACTATGAAAAAAAACTATACAAAGACTAATGTTAATCTTCAAGAGGCTTCTACACACGTAAAGTCATAGCATCATACATAACGTATTACATAACATAATACATATATTTTGAAAACCGTTAAACATGGAAAGATAACACATCACACAAACATGCATAACACACCAAGCCCAAGCCATCACATCATAACGGAACCTATCTCAACCAACTACCTCATAAAATCCTTAGAAAACCCTAAGTCCAAAATGGAGAGCAGTTGGACATCTCAGGCGGATGAGCATAAAAATTCTAAGGAAAACAGCCTAGGCGCATTACCACTATGCGGGTGCACGAGCCCTGCTTAGGCGTATTACCACTATGCAGGCGCATGAGCCCTGCTTAGGCGCATTAACACTTAGGCACAAGAGCAATTCTGGGCGCATGGGCACTGCTGGGGCGCATGGCTAACACTCAGGCGCCTGGGAACATTCTGGGCGTATATGGGCATTCTTCTGGGCGCATGGACAACTGTTTGGGCACATGATCAACAATCTAAAATATAACAAATTCTACAAACAGCTCCCAAACATCAATCAAGCACATCTTAACATTAATCTACCATGCTACCAACACTAGAACATGCTAAACATCAAACATAACCTCAAAAACAACCTTAAAAACATACAACAACAGAGCAAGAAATCAAAAACCAGTAAAACTCACGGTTACTTAAAAGTATTTTGATCGGTATGCATAATAGCCCCAAACACTTCAAAAACCAGTAAAAAGAGGGGTTCAAGAACTCACCTGAAGCAACCTTCGAGCAACACACCTCCACCCGCAAATTCAGCTCCTAAAACCCACGAAATCAAGCACTTAGCACCACAAATCTCGGCCTAGAAGCTGAAAATTCGGTTGAAACCGAACATTAACCCAAGAAAATTCACCTTCAAGAAGATTTCAGCTTCTTCTCTCTCTAAAACCATGAACTTTTCTTCTTTCTTCCTTTTTCAGCCAAGAACAATGATGGGTAGTGGGGGCATGGGCGGCCATGCCACTCTTTTAAAACATAATTATATTTAAGTTTGAATCTTGCACAACTTTAGTCCTTCAACTTGTGTTATTCGTCATTTCTTTCTTTATACTTTTATTTTTTCTTCTTTTTAATAAAATTCAGGGTGTTACAAACAACAACCCACAAGCATACATAACATAAACTAGTATAGGCCATGATAAAATATTAGTACTTAGCACTTAAATTATATTCCCAATATTTTAGAATATTTCTAAGTGTCCACAGCGCATGAGTAAGTTATACAGTGGATGCCTTAAATGCTAAGTGTCCACAGCGGACAACTAAGGTCCACAACAGACAACCAAATCCACAGCGGACGGCTAAGGGTCCACAACACATGAATAAGACACTAAGTGTGTTCACAGCGGATGACTTAAAACATTCTAAGTGTCCACAATGGAAAGCCATAGTCCACAGCGGATAGTCTAATGTGCTTAAGGGTCCACTGCGGACAGTTTATGTCTACAGCGGACAACATGCATAATTCTTTAAATGTACACAGCGAACATGCGACGTCCACAATGGCCATGAAAAGTCCACAGCGGACACTTTATGTCTCCAGTGGACAACGTGCATAATTCTCTAAGTGTACACAGTGGACATGCAACTTCGACAGCGAACATGCAAAGTCCACAACGGATAGTTTATATGCCTAAGTGTCCAAGAGTACACTTAGTATCCACAGCGGACGACATGCAAATTTCTCTAAGTGTCCAAAGCAGACGTACAAAGGCCACAGCAGACAGCATGTAAATTTCTCTAAGTGTCCAAAGCGGACGTACAAAGCCCACAGCGGACAGCATGCAAATTTCTCTAAATGTCCAAAACGGACGTACAAAGCCCACAGCGGATAGCATGTTCCACCTGCAGTCCAACTTATGTAGGTTCTAATCCCAAACATCATTTAAATCGTATTCTTAGCTTAGATCTATCAGGATACACACTTAAACATAACAAACAATCATTCAACATCATGGAAATCTTTAAAACACATACATTTTTGTAAAAAGTCCTTTTAACAGTAGAAAACATAGTTTACCTGGTAACATCATTATTAGTATGCATATCAACCCCAAACAAGTAGAAAATCAGAAAACGAGGGGATTTAGAACTCACCTTAAACAACTTTCAAGTAGAACACCTAAAACCCAAGAGCAACCTGGAGTTCTAGCACCTAAACACATGAAAACAAGCAACTAAACATAAAGAAACACACAAAGATTGGTCCAGAAGTTAAAACCCAACTGAAACTGAGAAGAAAACTCTTTACAATCTCACCTTCTTGAAGAACTTTCCACTTTCTCTCTCTAAAAACCAGATGGGAGCTTCTTCTTTCTTTTCAGCCGATAATATGCATGAGAGAGGGGGTATGGGCGGCCTTAACACCTTTTTTGAATCCATTATAGGCAGGTTTGCCCCTTGCACACTTTTAACCCCTTGCTTTAAAATAATAATCTTTTTCTCCCTTAGTTTCTTTTCTTTTCTTCTTTCTGGAATTTTCCATGCGTTACAAGTCCACCCCCTTATATAGGTTTCGTCCTCGAAACCTGTCACTCCTTAAAGAGATCTCGGTAGTGCTGTCTTATCTCTTCCTCAGTCTCTCATGTAGACTCGGATCCCTTCATGTGTCTCCACTGTACTCGCACAAGTGGAACCACTTTATTCCTTAGCCTATTCTCTTTTTTGACAATGATGGCCACTGGCTGCTCCACATAATTGAGCCGTTCATCCACCTCGATGTCCTCGAGTGGCACGATCATATCTTCGTCAGCTAAGCATTTTCTCAGATGAGATACATGAAACGTCGGATGGATTCCACTTAACTCATCTTGTAACTCCAATCGATAGGCCACCTCTCCTACTCGAGCAATGATTCGGAAAGGCCCTATATATCTTGGACATAGATTTCTTCACTTCGTGAACTGGATGATCCCTTTCCATGGTGAGACCTTTAACATAACTCTATTGCCCACCTTGAATTCGATCGGTCTACGTTCTTGTCGGCATACGACTTCTGTCTATCCTTCGCTGCCTTCATAAAGGCCTTAATCTTTTCCAACTTTTCAATCATAGCCTCGATCACCTCGATGCTTCCCAAGTCCTTTTACCTGATGTCACCCCAACATACAGACGTTCTACCCGTCCTACCATATAACATTTCATATGGAGGCATACTAGTGCTGGCATGATAACTGTTGTTATATGAGAACTCAGCTTGTTAGGTCTATATCTTTTGTATAGGTTTAGATAATGAATCATTTCTTGTAATGAACTTCTGTAATTCTTTATCATTTTATAATGCATGAAATATATGTTAACCAAAATATTATTTGTGTTGATTTTATGTGATTGCAGGAAAACATCATACTTGGTCAATTTGGAAAAATTGACAAAGTACAAGAACAACTACGGATGAACTATTTTGTTCTTCCGTAGATGTTCTCAATACCATATTTGAACAAGTGATGTGCATCCACAGATATCCTGCGGAAGCTCAACATCTACTGAAGAACAAGTTCTAAAGTCAAGTTGCTACTACTGCGAAAGAAGGGATTTTGCTCCTGAGGATGAAGTTCAAGAATAAAGGACCAAATTCCTATGGAAGACCAAATTCCTATGGAAGTCCAAATTCCTACGGAAGACCAATTTCCTGTGGAAGAACAACTTGCATGAGCACTCATCAAGTACCAACACATGACCAACAAGTCAAGCTGCCTGAAGTGATGTCATCAAGTCAACATCTACTGAAGACTTGCTTTCTGTTAGAGGGCGCTGGATGTCATATTAGGAATGCTACAAATATAGCATTCACAAATAGGAAAGTTACAATTTTCATTGTAAACCATGAATCCCTCTGCCTATAAATATAAGGCAAGGATGCACTCATTAATAGACAATACATACGCTATTGATAGTCAATTCATAAGCAATCGATAGCATTCAATAGGTGATTGAATACGTGATTGAGAGATATCGATACTAAAATAGTGAGTCACTTATTCATAGAAAAGATATCAATCAATTATTCAATCAATATAGCAAAAATAACAAAACATCAAAAACATCATTGGAGATCACAAGATCACCAAAGCATCATTAGTCATTGTAATCAATTTTGTATCAGTGAAAAACAATTGAAACAATCTTTTGTTGCATTATATTGTTCTTTTTCAATTTGTTTTATACTTTGTTAGTTGATTTTAATTTCACAAACAATTAAATTAAAAATCAAATATTGATAAGTCCATGATCTTTATTTGTTCAATCAAACTCCTGACTCGATCCTTGGATTCACAGGTGGTATTAGAGCCTCGTGCTCATTGATCTAGATCAATTGATCTATCAGTTTGATTATTTTGATTGATTGCTTGTTTTATCAAATCAGCAAAATCTTGTTATATCGTTCATTATTCACCGTTCCATTGCTCGATTAATTTCGATTTGCATTAGAATCACTTTCGATTCGTGGATTTGTGTTATTGTGCGATATTTCAAGCCTGTTCTATCAAGTTTTCCATCATTATCTAACATTTTTAATTTCAAATTAACTGAGAATATATTGAGTGATATGTCAAATTTTGACCATCTTCTTATTTAACTAAGAGTGTGTTATTAATTAGTTTGTTCGCCTCAGAAGTCACTAATTCCAAGGAATTTTTGTCTTAGTTGATTTGATATCAATATTATCAGTGATTTGTTATTGTTGTGATAGTGTATTTGCATTCTTTTTGACACATTCATAGGATATTAGATCAACTGATAGTTTTGATAATTAATACTAACAATCAACATGAGCAATTCAGTGGTTGGAGCTTATCAACCTCCGAAGTTAGAGAACAAATCTGATTTCAAATTATGGAAAATCAGATTCAGGAATCATGTTAACTATACAGATTCTGATTTATGGGTGTCCATTACTAAAGGTCCTTACATTCCACCTGCTTTAGGACCTGATTATAATGACAACAACCAGCCTATAAGCCTGGAAGATCTGTCTCATGATGATTCCAAGAAAGTCAAAGTCGACATCAAGGCATATAGTATGCTTACCATGGCCCTACCTCAAGACCCCCAAATTAGATGTGAAGCATAAAAAATAGCCAACTCACTGTGGAAAATTCTTCACACCTTATGTGAAGGCAGTGATTAAATCAGAAGCATCAGGAAGGATACCCTACGTTCACAGTATGAAACATTCTATCATATTCAGGGTGAATCCGTCCCTCAACAACTCCATAGATTTATGCAACTTGTTACTGAGATGAATACTCTTGAGTTGAAGTACAGTAATAAGGAACTGAATAAAAAGATGCTACATACCTTTCCTTAAAGTTGGACACAAACTGTGTGTATGTTCAAAAATACCATTGATCTAAAGGCAATTGGACTAGATACTTTGGTATCCAAGGTAGAAGCATTGGAGTTGGATGAGAAAACCAGAAACAAGAGTGCAAAAGCTCCTATTGCACCATATCAATTCAAAGAAGCTAAGAATGTTGGAAGTGCTTTTATTTCCAATGTTGATGAAGGAAGCTCTTGTGATGAAAGTGATGATGAAGAAGAAGCTGGTTTCTATTCAGCAAAGTCTTCTAAATCTAACTTTCAAAGCAGTTCAAATAAGAAAACAAAAGGGAAATCTGATTATTCTAAAAGCTCAATAGCAAAGGGATCATTAAACAACAAAAGCAACAGCAAATATGAACCAATCACTGTGGTTCTAGAAACAGAAGAACAGAAAGCAGCATTTAAAGCATTCAGTTCAAGCTTTCAAGCTTACTTGGGTAGTACTCTGACCCCTGCTCACATCCGCCAACAAGACATGTAAGAACTTCATCCTGATGAAGTGGAAGAGATGGATCTACAATGGCAAATGGCCATGATTGCTTACAGGGACAAGATGTACATGAGAAGGATAAAAGGACTATCTGTTGCAGGAAGAACAACAAAGATTGGTGTTGACAAATAAAAGGTGAGGTGTTACAGATGTAATTTGTATGGTCACTTTTCAAGGGAGTGCAACAACAATCAGTAATCAACAACATACACAAAAAAAAGCAAATCAGAGAAGCTTCAAGCAACCTCAGCTAACAAACTCATCCCCACTAGCCGTAGGTTCTTCAACAGGTACCAGTAACTCTAAAGAAACTAGTTTGATTATTTTGTAGGATGGAACTTGTGATTGGAGCATGTATGAGAAGGAAGTCTAGGAGGAAAATCAAGCATTGATGGCTAACTTGAAGAACAAAGTTCCACCTATGGCCAGAGAGGTAAGGGACAGGTTATGTTCACCAACATGTGTTGATGAGGTAGAGAGATACAGGGTCCATGCTCAACAATTGGCTGATAAAGTCAAAGAAATAATGATTTTAAATGAATCTCATGTAAGAGAACATAAACTGTATCAGTTCAAAATCACTTCCTTGCAAAAGGATTTAGATAAACTTGTGTTTGAAAACTATAATCTGAAACCACAAGTTGAGCATGTGACCACCTTTTTAACCAAGTCCATGTCTGATCATGCATCTACTGAAGTGAAACTTTAGAAGTTCCAATTATTATCACAGCAATACGAGAAACTATTAAATTCTCTTATTGAATCAAAGAACAGGTATGGGTTGGGATTTAATGCTGTTGCACCACTAGTGAATGATAATTACACCATACTACCTAAGTCAATGACAAACAGTTTTTTAAATCATTTTGTGTCAAGCACCAAAACTGAATCAAAAGTTGAAAATAATGAAGTGGTAAATGGTGAAGATACTGAAATAAGTGAAACTGATTCATCTGAATCAGAATTTTCAAAACAAAATGAATCAGAATTTGACTTTGATGACTGTGATGATCTGGATGAGGTTGATGAGCCTAATGAACAAGAATGTGCTGGGTTGGGTAAGGAAAAGAATATGGTAATTGAACCTATAATTCCTAAAGTCCTTGAGGAGATCAAGCTACCTTATCCCCCAAAACAAAGAAATTTGTTGAAGACCATCTACACAAGAATTGGTCAGCATAATGAAGGAATTCAGGAGCCCAACAAAAAGCATAAGAGTGAGTAGCAAAAAGAATTATGGAGGAAGAAGAGAAAAAGCTTCAGCAGAACACCTGCGGAAGAAGATGACTGGTCCTCACACATCCGTAGAAAAGCAAAGGAAAAATGTTCCAAAGTCAACTTCCATAGAAGATCTACAGAAGAAGCATTCATCAGACTCAAAGTCAACTTCCGTAGAAGATCTGCAAAAGAAGCAATCATCTGAATCAAAACAGTCATCCGTAGAAGATCTATGGAAGAAGAAAACATTTACTGAATCACAAACTGTCAAGAAAGTACAGAAACAACAAAGAGATGTGAATACTTAGCAACAACAAAAAGATACTTTAGCTGTAAAGGTTGAAAGAATATTGAAAAAGAAGAAGAAGAAGACAATGAAGTCTAATAGTGAAGCTGAAGAAAAATACTGCAAGTGGTGTGACATATATAATCACAACACAGAAGATTGTTATTTTAGCAACTATTATTCCATATGTAATATGAACAATTATATGACTTCTGATTGCTACTTCAATAAGCACTGTGCTATTTGCAACAAGCAGAACCATTCTACTCAAGAATGCTACTTCAACAAGAAGAACAAATCTAAAGTGCCAAAGAAGCAACAATCTGAGAATGATGAACCAGACTCACAATCTTCTAAGAATGAAGAATCAAAGATCTCTAAACAAAAGAAGCAGCAACCAAAACAAAAGTTGCCAAAAGTGAAGAAGCCAACATCTGCTGATGATCAAACAAACAAGAAAAAGGAGAAGCAACACTATCAAAGCAAGACTCCTCATAAGAAGGTAGTGTTGCAAGAAGATGAAGCCTTCTTTGATCACTTTAAAAAGGGTAATCAGGCACCACAGCTAAAAACAAAAGATGCTGAAACTTATTCTAACAAAATATCATCTTCAAGTTTGAAGAAAAATATACTCATGGAAGAAGTGATAGAGAAAGTGACTATGAATCAAGATCAAAGTGCTTCAAGTCCATCTCCAACAGAACCATCCTCACCCCAAATAGAACATAATGAATCAATTGAGACTAAAAACAATCTTGAGACATCTAGGCTCATTCATGATAGAGTAACTATTCTAGATAACAATGGCAAGCCCAAGATCATTTAGGCTTGGGCTCCACTTTCTAATTGATTTCATTATTTTTACAGGAGCATCCATAGAGGACTAACAACAAGTGGTATGTTGTCAGTGGTTGTTCTAGGCATATGACAGGAAACTGTTCACTCCTCCATGATTTCAAACATAAAAATGCTTCATATGTGGTATTTGGTGGGGATAAGAAGTGACTGGGTTTGAGAATGAAATTCCCGGTTGATGTGACTCAACTTAGGATCGAATATATAGACTAAGTCAGTAATATAGTCATGGAATTACTATATTACAGAACTATTGAAACTCCAAGAAATGTTAGAGTAAATGAAGCACATGAATACAGAAGTCAATGGTGTATAATATTAATGTTATTACTGTTGAAGTCGACTACTTACAAAGATAGGGATGAAACCCTATTTATAGGCATACACATTGACTATACAAAAGACTAAACTACCCCTGACTTATACGTGAGAATCTAGTCTAAGTACAAAATAAATATAAACATTTATAAGTTGTTCATCCGCATTAGTTCATGCGGATAAACATGTCTTCATCATCATTTGTTGTTTTGCAATCAGCATTAACTTAGTTCATCCGCATTAGTTTATGCAGGTGAACAAGTCTTGTCAGCATTTCTTCATTTGTTCATCCACATAAACTAATATGGGTGAACAAGTCTTGTCAGCATTTCTTCATTTGTTCATCCGCATAAACTAATGCTGGTGAACAAGTCTTGTTCAGCATCTTCATTTGTTCATCCGCATAAACTAAAGCGGGTGAACAAGTCATCAGCATATCTTCTGTTTTCATCCGCATTTGTTAATATGGGTGAACAAACACTTGTCAACATTTGCTCACAAGTCATCCATATTAACAAATGCAGGAACTTCACACTTAGCTTTTTCTTGCCTTTTGTTCTTCTGTAAATAAGTCTTCTGTTATGATGTTTTCCAACCAGAACAACCTCCAACCACCTCTTAAGTTGGCAAGTATGATCCTTTCAGGGTCTAACAGTACTCCCCCTAAGGATTATACTGCCTGGGTTCCTCAAGAGTGTCATGGTGGTGGTGGTTGTGATGATTCTGGTGGGTCTTGATGTGATGTCTTCTATTGGACTATTGTTGGAGAGATTGTTGTTGCAGCTTCATCAGGTACTATAGGTTCTGCCATAGAAGGGTTCAGAATTGCCTTGATCATGTTAGAAAAATCCTTTGCCTCTTTCATCTTGTCTCTGCTCAGCATATGAATCTTCATCTCACTCATGGTGTGGATTGCAACAATAGGGATTTGTTTCAAGGAGATGGGATCCTAAACTGAAAATGATGATAACCCATCTCTATGAATCAGGAGGGAACCATCAGTATCCACTTCAAGCTTGATAATGTTTCCCATCTGCAGTGGCAGTTTCTTCTTCCTTCTTTGTTCTCTTTTATTAATTATCCTATCAAAGGCCATTTTGAGAATCTTGATACACTTAAGCATAAACTCTAAATTATCTTCAGCAGCCTTATTATTAAGGGATCTGAAGTGTCTTGTGTAGATGTAGTGCACATAGTATTCATCAAGCAATCTCACTTCATAACTACTAAAGATTCTGATCTCAGGAGCTTCTTTTCCTCCCCATTTCCTCTCAATAACCAATTCATAGGTTTCCTCATCCTAAAACACATTGGAAATTGGTTTGGTCTTGTGTGTTCCAATAATCAATTTTCTTTTTAATGTTTCTATTGGTTTCACATGCAGCTCTGGCAATACCACCTCTTCAGCCTCTCTTTTTCTTCTCTGTTCAAGGGGATTCCTGAATGTTTTGTCTTTTCTAGTACAGATGGCATTTAAAGACTTGAAGTTATTAGTTCTCTTAAACATCTTCAGAATATCCACAAACTCATAACCCCTGTACATCCCATCATGATTGATTAGGTCCAGATCAGCCAACTCTTTTAAATCATGGACCTTTATAGCATTAACCAAGGCTGTATATTCAGTAAATAACTGCACCAAACCTGAGATTCTCTTTACCATCAACATGTTCCAACTGATATCGTACTTCCAGGCAATAATTTTGACATCTGTTTTGCCTTAGGGAGTAGATACCCCTCTAATCATCTCAGCAATGGTCAATCCTTCTTGAAGTTTCAGTTGTGAAGGTTCAATGAACCACTCTGGATTTTTGTACAGAATAGGGGCCAGAACATCTTTGTCTTTTGTTGTTAATTGTACATCTTATGCAGATGTTCTTGTTCTAGGCTTCTTCCCAATCACTTCTTCTTCAAGAGATTTCAGCCTATCTCTTTTCTCATTAATCATTTTCAACATAGCATCCCTTAGTGAATTGGTTTTTATGTTCCCAAGCTTTCTTTTTAGAAATCCCAGTTTAGAAAGATAATCCTTCAACTCCCTATCTGTCAAACTGTAGGGATCAGGATATGCTGTTTGGGTGTCATCCTTCTTTTCAGGCTTTGTGATACTAGGTGTTGGCTTGACAGTCTCTTTCTCCTTCTCATATTCTGTGACAAAGGATGGGTCCAGCAACTTTTCCATCTTTTTCACCTCCTCAACAATCCCTTCATAAGTCACGCTAAACACAAGATCAGCATCATATCCATGGTTGATTAGGAACATGGCATGTATCATAAGATCATTAGTCTTACCCTTCTCTACCATACTCTCCACAGATGGTTCAATAATTGCAGGACTGTCAACAGCAGAGGGTTTTTCAGTTTGTTCATCCTCAATCTCTTCTTCTTCCAACATTATCACTTCAAGAGTTTGTTGTAACTCTTTCTCTGCTTGTTCATGTTCATCTAAGAATTTAGCAATTGCTGCTAAACTCCAAGGATCATCTCTAGACTTCTTCTTTAGTTGTTCTTCCTCAACCATAGGAAGTACTTTCTTTTTCTCTTGTATGTAATCACTCTGGGTCCTGATGTAGATGCTACATCAGCTTTGGTCTGTTGTTTTTCCTTAATAGCCTCTATTTCAACAATGATTTCCTGTTATTCAGCATCTTTTCTGTTCTTTTCTGTTCAACAATGATTTCCTGATGTAGGTGCTTTATGAAGATTTAGCAGATTCTAAGATTGTCAATTCTTGCTTGGATTGACTTGTATCCTTGATGTGATACATGTTTCCCAGTTTGACTGATTTTGGGCCATGTTCATCTTCTGAAGCAGTTTATGGTATAATTTCCTTACAGACACTATCCATTTTGATTTAAAACAATGTTGCCTATTTTACATTTTCAAATATCATGTTTTTGTAAATATTTCCTTTTAAAATTTTACTACTCCCCCTAAATTTTATATCCATATGGGATAAAACTTTACACAAATTTATAAAATTTAAGGAAAATATTTCTGAATTTTTGATTGTTTTGCTTATCTGTAAATGTAGAAATTTTGTACTATTGTTTGAAATTTTAGGATCATATCAATCTTATCTTTCATAAGTGCAAGTTGTCATGAACTTATTGATTAAAGGTATGTTTGTCCTCTTAAACTCATTCTTGGTCAATATTGTAATGCATGTGATTATTATCATGTTTTGATTGGTTTAAACATTTAACATGAACCTCACACCCATACACATAGCAAGATCAACTATCCTCATGTACTGTATGGTAGAACTTTCTCACAACTTTCAAAACCCGGTCATTTAAATTATGAAATCTCATTCATTTTCGGTAAGAGGGATCCACATTGGGATTCTTTTACCTGATCCTTATTGTTATTTGATCCTCATTGGGATTCTTTTTGCTCTTCACTTTGGAATGTGATCCACTTTGGGATTCTTTTTTGTTCATTCACTTGGAATGTAATATTTTTTTTTATTTGTCACCCAGATGGATGTGTTCCTCATTTGGACTCTTTTTTGGATCTTGACATCAGCACTATGTGCTTGTTTCTAGGTCTTTGCTCAGTAAAACAGATGAGAAACTGAAGTGTGAGAGAGATTCATAAAGTATCATGACCTGGTGTGTTTAGGTTGCTACACATACATACACTTGGACAGATTAGATATTGTCACACCCTCAAAATCCGCGAGCGGGGTTTTACCGCGAGGCGCGTGACATACCAGGATCTCAGTCATTAGTTACCAAGAACGACTCTATATGATAAATAAACAAAACCAGAGTTAACGTTTAAAATACTGCGGAAGCGTTTTTAAAACTAGAAAACTCAAAACAAGTAATATGTAGAGAGAATGCGCAAAACATACGCGCCCCAAACACAAATGTTTAGTAGGAAAATAAACACCACCCAAATGTGTAAACAAACAATGTAGACAACTCAACGATGCTGGTGTGCGTGCTCCTAGGCAACTGGCAACCTTAACCTGAGAATAGCATACTAAACAAGTCAACACATGGTTGGTGAGTTCAAGAGTTTGCGTTAAAATATAAACCAATCAATAGTTCCCAGAGCATAAGTAGTGTATTGCAATAGATAGCTAGTCTATTAACATAAAAATATTAATCATAGTGATTTCGCGATCGAAGCTGACTGTGTTACGTTTGTTGCCTCCCGTCACGACTTACCAGGTCGTGACGAATATGTGTTAGGACAAAATTGCACCCGTTTGACCTCGAGTCGCACAGGTGGGGCTCGTCAGACCCAGTAGTACTACCCAAGATTTCCCCGCTATTCAATATTAACAATCCGAAAGTGTGAGGACTTTCCATGGTAAACAACACTATATCAATATTATACACACTCATAAATAAAAGCGTTTGTGATCAACAGTATGCTATCTCCCCCAAAAGAGATGATGTAAAATGAGTGGGGCAAGAACTCACCTGATGCGCGCAAGAATTAACCTAGAGCTTAACTTGAAAGAAAAAGACAACCTTCAAAGGTCACCTAGAACACAAGAGTACATAAGTACGTGTATACAAAATCAACACGAAACCCTAAGTGCTCTACAAACCAAGGAACTCAAGGTTTTAGAAAGACAAGACACATTTGACCCAGTTGACCCGTTTGACCCGTTGGTGACATTATAGGTGATAACTCGTTAACACTAACACAACAGCATATCATACATGATCAACATACAACCCAACAATAGTCCTAACATACCCATATGACCCATTACCATGAATTCCCACAAACAGGCCAAATCAGATAACTATCCAACTAAACATTCATACGACACAAACAACACATTTAGTTACCTTAGAAATTCCATGAATACACTAGCATGATCCTAATATCCCAAACATGCTCAAATCATCCAATTCAAAGATTTGCACAAATAAAGTTTCCCTTTTGGGAAAGTTCATCCCAAATTCATCAAACTCACACTACATTCATGAATTCATCAATTATATACCAATTCAAGACTATGACAACATCTAAACATGATCAACAACACCTAATTATCATGATTCCTCAACATTCAACACCAAAAGTTACTATCTTTAGTAAGGTATGAACTACAACATGCATTCTTGAATTCCTAACATTCATATCAACCATCTAGCATCTAATCATCATCACAAACACATCCATAACATTCATACATCAACCAATCATCAATTCATGCAAAATAAAGTTACTATTATTAGTAACCTATGAACAATGTACCAAAATCATAGCTTTCTTGCATAATCGACGTTAACTAGCATCAATCTAACCTAACTAACATAATAACATCAACAAACAACCAAAAATCGACTTTCAATTGCAATATTCGAACTAGGGTTTCGGCCTTAATGTAAATCCCATAAAACTTGTAAAAATCCAACCTTTATTGCATACTTGACGTTAATTAACATGTAATCTATCTAACAAACACATTAACATCAACCATTAGGCATCATTCGACCATCAATTGAAGATTTCGATCCCCAAACCCTCGGCTAACTACAAACATCCAAAGAAACACGAAATTACCCTTAAATTCGAAGAAAGAATGGAACTTTGATGCTTCTAACTTGATGTATTGCTTGAATCCGAACCCAAATCATGGTATTTGCTTGTTCTTGGTCGATGATCGAAGTGTGTGTGTGTTTGAAGGTGAAGTCGCGGCCGAAGAGGGAGCTTAGGGTTTGGTTTTTGTGTTTTAATCAACTAAGTTTTGCATAATTACCTTTTAACCCTTGCACTTTGTATTTTTATAAAATTAGACTTTTAACATCCTTTTAAGATGTTTTCAACTAGAATAATAAACATATAAACTAGTAGTAGCAATTATAGGTATTATCTTTATAAGCTACAAGATTTACAAAGTAAATACACACGTTTCCACGTTACGCGATAAAATTACAGTTAACATTTAAATCACATAAGCATAACTTAATAATCACATTGTTAACTTAATTATCATCAATTTAACATTACTGATTATTGTTAAGTCACCAACGTTCAACGACAACTAGTGTGTGTGCACGACACGTGTATGCAAGACTTAACGGAACTAACGGAGTTTGGTAACGGAAAATTACCGGATGTCACATTATCCCCATGTTGAAAGAATTTTCGTCCCGAAAATTGCGTTACATGGTGAGTGTTCCATCACTGGTCTACTGCATTGGCACAAGGAAATCGAAATCGTGTGAGTTTTGGATGAGTTGTCACATCATCCCCATGTTGAAAGAAATTTCGTCCCGAAATTTAATCAATACCTTCGCCGGCTGGCATCATCCTTTCGAATAGCTGAGGATACTTAAGCTTCATTTGGTCTTCACGTTCCCACGTGAATTCTGGTCCACGTCTCGAGTTCCAACGAACTTTGACAATGGGTATCTTGCTTTGCTTAAGCATTTTCACCTCACGATCCATCACTTCGACAGGTTCCTCAATAAAACGTAACTGTTCGTCTACTTGAACTTCTTCCAGTGGTACGACCATTGTTTCATCCGTTAAACATTTCTTTAGATTTGAAACATGGAATACATCATGGATTCCACTCAATGAATCAGGTAAGGCTAGTCGATAGGCCACTGGACCAATTCTTTCCACTATCTCAAATGGTCCAACGTATCTCGGATTTAGCTTTCCTCGCTTACCAAACCGAACTACGCCTTTCCACGGTGAGACTTTTAATAAAACTTTGTCACCTGTCTGAAATTCCAAAGGTTTTCGTCGTTTGTCAGCATAGCTTTTCTGTCTGTCTCGCGCTGCGGCCATGCGGTTTCTTATCTGAACAATCTTCTCAGTTGTCTCGTGTACTAACTCGAGACCCGTTAATTGACTATCACCAATTTCAGCCCAGCAAACTGGTGATCTACACTTTCTCCCATATAAAGCTTCAAAAGGTGCTGCCTTTATACTAGTGTGATAACTGTTGTTGTAAGAAAATTCCACCAATGGTAGGTGAACTTCCCAGTTATTCCCGAAGTCAATCACACAAGCACGTAACATGTCCTCCAAAGTCTGTATAGTACGCTCGCTTTGACCATCAGTCTGTGGATGATAAGCAGTACTCATATCCAATCGCGTACCTAAAGCTTTCTGCAATGACTGCCAGAAGTGTGATGTGAAACGAGAATCGCGATCAGAAATGATTGAGGTCGGTACTCCATGCCTTGAAACGATCTCCTTCAAATTGAGTCGAGTTAATTTCTCCATCTTATCAGTTTCCTTTATTGCTAGGAAATGAGCAGATTTTGTCAATCGATCCACGATAACCCATATTGTATCACAACCCGTAGAAGTACGAGGTAACTTAGTAATAAAATCCATTGATATCTGATCCCACTTCCACATAGGGATCTCGGGTTGTTGTAGTAGACCAGATGGTTTCTGATACTCAACTTTAACCTTTGAGCAGGTCAGACACTTGCTCACATAAGTAGCTACATCTGCTTTCATGTTAGGCCACCAATAGTGCGCCTTCAAATCGTGGTACATCTTGTCGGATCCAGGATGTATAGAATACTTGGACTTGTGAGCCTCACTCATGACCAAATCTCTCAGATTTCCATGTAGAGGTACCCATAATCTGTCCATGAAATAACGAATTCCATCCGCTTTTACTTCCAATTGCTTTTCCATTCCTCGCAACCCTTCTAAACTCATATTTTCTACCTTCAGAGCTTCAGTTTGAGCATCACGGATTTGTTCAGGTAATTGCGTACTAATCGTTAGTTGCAGAGCTCGCACACGTCGAGGTTTAGCAGTCTCTTTTCTACTCAACGCATCAGCAACTACATTTGCTTTCCCCGGGTGGTACTTAATAGCACAATCATAGTCGTTTAACAATTCCACCCAGCGTCTTTGCCTCATGTTCAACTCCTTTTGCTCAAAGATATGCTGAAGACTCTTGTGATCGGTGTAGATGGTGCATTTGGTACCGTACAAGTAATGTCTCTAGATCTTTAAGGCAAAAACTACCGCACCCAGTTCCAAGTCATGGGTGGTATAGTTCTTCTCATGAATCTTCAATTGTCTAGAGGCGTAAGCTATCACTTTATCCCGCTGCATCAAGACACATCCAAGTCCTTGAATAGACGCATCGCAGTAGACTACGAAGTCATCACTACCATCCGGTAACGCTAATATTGGTGCGCTACACAATTTATGTTTCAGCAACTGAAAAGCAGTTTCCTGATTCTCACCCCATTTGTATGTTGTTCCCTTGTGAGTCAAGGCTGTGAGAGGTTGTGCAATCTTAGAGAATCCTTCGATGAAATCATCGATAATATCCCGCTAATCCAAGGAATTGTCGTATCTCACTTGGTGTCTTAGGAACAGACCAATTCTTTATCGCTTCTATCTTAGCAGGATCAACATGTATTCCCTTCTCGTTGACAATATGACCCAAGAATTGTACCTCACGTATCCAGAAATCGCACTTAGAAAACTTTGCGTACAGTTGTTCCTCTCTAAGTAATTCCAAGATCAAACGTAAGTGCTCTCCATGTTCTTCCTCAGTCCTTGAGTATATCAGTATGTCATCAATAAAGACGATAACAAACTGATCAAGATAGGGTTTGCACACGCGATTCATGAGGTCCATGAATACTGCTGGTGCATTCGTCAACCCAAATGGCATGACCAAAAATTCATAATGACCATATCGTGTACGGAAAGCAGTCTTCGAGATGTCCTCTTCTCGTACTCTCAGCTGATGATACCCAGACCTCAGATCAATCTTAGAGTAATAGCTTGATCCTTGCAGTTGATCAAACAAATCATCGATACGAGGTAAGGGATATCTATTCTTGATAGTAACCTTGTTCAGTTCCCTATAGTCAATGCACATTCGAAATGTACCATCCTTCTTCTTCACAAATAGAACTGGCGCTCCCCAGGGCGACGAACTCGGTCGGATGAACCCTTTATCCAACAACTCTTGTAGTTGGGCAGATAATTCCTGCAGTTCGTTCGGAGCTAACCGGTACGGTGCTCTCGCAATTGGAGCGGCTCCTGGAGTCAACTCAATCTGGAATTCAACTTGACGATGAGGCGGTAATCCAGGAAGGTCTTCCGGAAACACCTCGAGAAACTCACGAACTACGGGGATATCCTCTATCTTCTTTTCCTCAGTCTGTTTATCTGTGACGAGTGCTAATATGGCTAGTCGACCCTTTCGTAACAACTTTTGTGCCTTCATAAACGAGATGATGCCTATCACCGCACCACTCCTATCACCTCTAACCGTAAGGACTTCTTCACCAATGGGAATCCGTATGATCTTCTCGTGGCATATGACTTCCGCTTGTTTATCGGAAAGCCAATCCATGCCTACTACCACATCAAAGCTTCCTAACGTAACAGGCATGAGATCTATGGTGAATGTATGACCTGCAAGCTCTATCTTGCATTCTCTAAAAATATGCGTTACGTGAATCTGTGTGCCGTTAGCTAACTCCACGGTGTATTTAGATTCTAAGACTGAGGGCATATCACTTAAAAGACTACAGAACCTAGTGGACACGAAACTTCTATCGGCTCCGGTATCGAATAATACGGTAGCAAAACAACCATTAACCGAAAATTTACCAGTTACTGTTGTAGGGTCGTTTAGAGCCTCACCTGAGCCAATGACGAAGGCTCTTCCTTTGGCTCCATTATTGTTTCCACCATTGTTGTTGCCATTACCATTATTGTTGTTATTGTTGTTGCCATTGTTATTATTGTTGTTGTTCCCATTGTTATTGTTACCATTACCATTCCTCTTAAGCTGGGGACAGTTGCGTTTGTAATGGCCTTCTTTTCCACACTCAAAACAACCTTTCGGAGTTTCTTGTGATTGTTGTGACTTTCTCATCAGTTCACCCCGACAGTCTTTGGCTGCATGACCAATCTTCCCACAACGTTGACACTTGAAGTTATCACACCGACCCACATGGTGGTAGTTACACCGGTTGCACTTCGGCAGTCTTCCACCATACCCGCCGGGTCCTTGATTTGAGTGCGCCTGGTTGAAGCTTCGGTTGTTATCGAACTTCCGTTGCTGTTGCTGACTTTGCTGCTGTTGTTGAGGTTGAGATTGGCTACTGGATGACGATCCCTTGTTGCTTGAACCATCCCACTTGCGTTTCTGGTCGGGCACGCTTGCCACCGCACCCCGTTTAGGTAAACGACCTTGCTCAACTGCCTGGTCAGTCAGCCTGTGGGCTGTTCGGATAGCTTGTTGTATGGTAGTGGGGTTAGAAGCAGTTACCATACTTTGAATTTCAGGCACCAATCCCCGTATATAGTGCTCCACCCTCTTGTGCATTTCATTCACCATCCCTGGGCATAAAGTGGCTAACTCATGAGTACGAGTTGTGTAGGCTTCAATTTCTGAGCCTTGCATTTTGAGTTGCCAGAACTCAATCTCCAGTTTCTTCACTTCATTCCGGGGGCAATATTCTTCAGTCATGATTTCTTTGAATTCATCCCAAGGTAGTTCATTGGCCATGGCTTGACCCAGCATTTGTACCTGGGCATTCCACCAGGAAAGTGCTACGCCTTCCAATGTCCCGGTGGCATACTTCACCTGATCAGCAGGCGGGCAGTTGCATTTCGCGAAGACAGACTCTGTCTTCTCAAACCACCTTACAAGCCCTACAGCTCCTTCCGTCCCGCTGTAGGTATGGGGTTTACAGTCCATGAAGGACTTGTAGGTACATGGTGGTGGTCCTGTTTTAACAATCCAAATATTAGTCAGATATCCTAGACAAATAACTAGGATAATCAGTTTAACCTCTTGTCATCATTTACCTGCTGGTTGTCCCGGTTGGGCAGCAGCCACTGCCGCCTGAACATGTTCATTAATTAATGCCGCCAATTCTGCAGGCGTCATGTTTATGGCTCCGGCTCCACGGCCTCCGGCGCCACGTCCACGACCACGCCCACGTCCCCGTCCACGTGCGTCCATATTTCACTTTAAAATTCACAATTACAATAATGAGTAACATCCAACACATTAATCTCATCAAGGTATAGTAAACAATAAGAAATAATGCATTCACCACAACCACAACATTTATAACAGAAATAATAATCAAAGATAAATAAATTGCAATTGAGTCACAAAATATTCCATCAATGTCAAAATTTAAGTTTGTCAGTTGGGTGGGAAACAACCCTTCCCACATAGGTTTCAAAGAAAAGAAACACTACATAGTCTAAGTCATTTAAAAGGTAGGATCAGTCCAGTACGTCAGATCCGTCACTGTCCTCATCCATCTCAATGGGTTCTTCTTCGGGGGCTTCCTCGGGTTCTTCTTCTGGGTCTTCCTCATCAGGGTCCACCAAAGGTGCAGGAGCTTCAGCAATCTGGAGTGCTGCTAGCTGTGCCTCTAACTCAGCAAACCTATTATCGATCTCAGGAGGTATGAAAGGCTGATCCCAGTCTATCTCGCTAGGAGGATAAGGATGTCGAGGCCAGTTAAATCCCCTATCAGGTACGGGAGAAGTAGGAGGTGAATCAGATTGTGCAGGTCTCTTGCCTAAATTTCTGGACGACGATGCCATGCTGCGAAGTACGTGTTGCGTATGCCAATGAGTATACAGTAAGGAGAGTAAGCGATAAGTAACTAACAACTGTGCGGTTATAGTCTAGTGTGTGTATGCAACCTAGTTCCCTATAACCAATGGCTCTGATACCAATCTGTCACACCCTCAAAATCCGCGAGCGGGGTTTTACCGCGAGGCGCGTGACATACCAGGATCTCAGTCATTAGTTACCAAGAACGACTCTATATGATAAATAAACAAAACCAGAGTTAACGTTTAAAATACTGCGGAAGCGTTTTTAAAACTAGAAAACTCAAAACAAGTAATATGTAGAGAGAATGCGCAAAACATACGCGCCCCAAACACAAATGTTTAGTAGGAAAATAAACCCAAATGTGTAAACAAACAATGTAGACAACTCAACGATGCTGGTGTGCGTGCTCCTAGGCAACTGGCAACCTTAACCTGAGAATAGCATACTAAACAAGTCAACACATGGTTGGTGAGTTCAAGAGTTTGCGTTAAAATATAAACCAATCAATAGTTCCCAGAGCATAAGTAGTGTATTGCAATAGATAGCTAGTCTATTAACATAAAAATATTAATCATAGTGATTTCGCGATCGAAGCTGACTGTGTTACGTTTGTTGCCTCCCGTCACGACTTACCAGGTCGTGACGAATATGTGTTAGGACAAAATTGCACCCGTTTGACCTCGAGTCGCACAGGTGGGGCTCGTCAGACCCAGTAGTACTACCCAAGATTTCCCCGCTATTCAATATTAACAATCCGAAAGTGTGAGGACTTTCCATGGTAAACAACACTATATCAATATTATACACACTCATAAATAAAAGCGTTTGTGATCAACAGTATGCTATCTCCCCCAAAAGAGATGATGTAAAATGAGTGGGGCAAGAACTCACCTGATGCGCGCAAGAATTAACCTAGAGCTTAACTTGAAAGAAAAAGACAACCTTCAAAGGTCACCTAGAACACAAGAGTACATAAGTACGTGTATACAAAATCAACACGAAACCCTAAGTGCTCTACAAACCAAGGAACTCAAGGTTTTAGAAAGACAAGACACATTTGACCCAGTTGACCCGTTTGACCCGTTGGTGACATTATAGGTGATAACTCGTTAACACTAACACAACAGCATATCATACATGATCAACATACAACCCAACAATAGTCCTAACATACCCATATGACCCATTACCATGAATTCCCACAAACAGGCCAAATCAGATAACTATCCAACTAAACATTCATACGACACAAACAACACATTTAGTTACCTTAGAAATTCCATGAATACACTAGCATGATCCTAATATCCCAAACATGCTCAAATCATCCAATTCAAAGATTTGCACAAATAAAGTTTCCCTTTTGGGAAAGTTCATCCCAAATTCATCAAACTCACACTACATTCATGAATTCATCAATTATATACCAATTCAAGACTATGACAACATCTAAACATGATCAACAACACCTAATTATCATGATTCCTCAACATTCAACACCAAAAGTTACTATCTTTAGTAAGGTATGAACTACAACATGCATTCTTGAATTCCTAACATTCATATCAACCATCTAGCATCTAATCATCATCACAAACACATCCATAACATTCATACATCAACCAATCATCAATTCATGCAAAATAAAGTTACTATTATTAGTAACCTATGAACAATGTACCAAAATCATAGCTTTCTTGCATAATCGACGTTAACTAGCATCAATCTAACCTAACTAACATAATAACATCAACAAACAACCAAAAATCGACTTTCAATTGCAATATTCGAACTAGGGTTTCGGCCTTAATGTAAATCCCATAAAACTTGTAAAAATCCAACCTTTATTGCATACTTGACTTAATTAACATGTAATCTATCTAACAAACACATTAACATCAACCATTAGGCATCATTCGACCATCAATTGAAGATTTCGATCCCCAAACCCTCGGCTAACTACAAACATCCAAAGAAACACGAAATTACCCTTAAATTCGAAGAAAGAATGGAACTTTGATGCTTCTAACTTGATGTATTGCTTGAATCCGAACCCAAATCGTGGTATTTGCTTGTTCTTGGTCGATGATCGAAGTGTGTGTGTGTTTGAAGGTGAAGTCGCGGCCGAAGAGGGTGCTTAGGGTTTGGTTTTTGTGTTTTAATCAACTAAGTTTTGCATAATTACCTTTTAACCCTTGCACTTTGTATATTTATAAAATTAGACTTTTAACATCCTTTTAAGATGTTTTTAACTAGAATAATAAACATATAAACTAGTAGTAGCAATTATAGGTATTATCTTTATAAGCTACAAGATTTACAAAGTAAATACACACGTTTCCACGTTACGCGATAAAATTACAGTTAACATTTAAATCACATAAGCATAACTTAATAATCACATTGTTAACTTAATTATCATCAATTTAACATTACTGATTATTGTTAAGTCACCAACGTTCAACGACAACTAGTGTGTGTGCACGACACGTGTATGCAAGACTTAACGGAACTAACGGAGTTTGGTAACGGAAAATTACCGGATGTCACAGATACTTACATGCTCTGAGATGATGCATTCACAGTTGAATGTGATCTTTAGTTTATCACAGCATTCATCTTCTGTTCCAAGTTGAGCCTACCAATATATCAGGTAAGTCATGTCAGTCTTTCAAGATATTGAATTAAGCACAGTGAATGATATAACGACTGTAATTATATCATTTCCCAAAGAAGTACAAATCAAGGACTTCAACAAAAATTGATTTCTTTTTGTAATTTTGTGAATTTTTTTTGATGTTTTTGTAAATTTTGATTTTTACTCAAGGTTAATCATGCCGATTGATTGGACTAAGAATTCAAACCGACTTGGGTCAAATGCTTTAGTAAACAAATCAGCTAGCTGATTGTCTATGTTAACCTGAATCAGCTTGATTAAACCTTTTTTAGCACAGTCTCTCAAAAAGTGATATCTAATTTCAATATGGTTTGTTTTTGAGTGCTAAACAAGATTGTTTGTTATGAAGATAGCAGCAGTGTTGTCAATATGGATTGGTGTTTGCAAGAAATTATAACCATAATCAAGCATCTGGTTTTGAATCCAGAGAACTTGAGAACAACAAGCTGATGCTACAATGTATTCAGCTTCAGCTATCGATACAGAAACATTGGTCTGTTTCTTGCACTGCCATGACACCAGTCTGGGACCAAGAAATTGACAACCGCCAGGTGTGGACTTTTTGTTGAAATTGCATCCCCCGAAGTCACTGTCCGTGTATGCATAGAGATTGAAGTCTCCTTCCTTAGGATACCATAATCCAAGAGCAGGTTTGCCCTTAAGATATCTGAATATCCTCTTGACTGCATTCACGTAAGATTCCTTAGGATCTGCCTGATATCTGGCATAAACGCAAACACCAAACACAACGTCAGATCTATTGGCTGTTAAATACATGAGTGAACCAATCATGGATCGATAAAGAGTCTGATCCACAGATTTGCCATCTGAGTCTGGACCAATCTTCACTTTTGTATCACCAGGTGTTCTGATGAACTGATAGTCTGCAAAGTGAAACTTCTTCAATATGGATTCCACATATTTTGACTGGTTGATGAAGATTCCACTGGATGTTTGTTGTACTTGAAGACCTAGGAAGAATGTGAGTTCTCCTATAGCACTCATTTGAAATTTTGATTGCATAAGATCTTCAAAGTCTTTGCAAAGTTGTTTGTTGGTGGAGCCAAATATGATATCATCCATATAAATCTGGACAAGCAGCATCTCATTCCCTTTTCTCTTTCTGAATAAAGTCTGATCAATCTTCCCTCTTTCATAACCATGGTAAAGAAGAAAGGATGACAGAGTCTCATACCATTTCCGAGGGGCTTGATGTAAGCCATACAAAGCTTTATCAAGCTTGTATACCCTATGAGAGAAATCAGGATCCTTAAATCCTAGTGGTTGACTCACGTAGACTTCTTCAGAGATCTTACCATACAAAAATGCACACTTTACATCTATTTGATAAACTGTGAATTTCATGGAAGCAGAGTACGCAAGAAATAGTCGTATGGCTTCTAATCTAGCAACAGGAGCAAACACCTCGTCATAATTTATTCCTTCTTCTTATGTATAGCCCTGTGCTACCAACCTTACTTTGTTTCTGATGACAATCCCTCTATCATCAGTCTTGTTTTTGTATAGCCATCTGGTGCTGATAGGGTATTGACCTTCGGGAAGATCCACCAGTTGCCATACTTCTTGTTTCTTGAATTATAGCAATTCTTCCTGCATTGCCTCAATCCAGCTATTGTCTTGAAGGGCCTCTTTAATGTTTTTTGGTACAGTTTGACATAGAAAACAAGAAAACAAATAGATGTTTGCAATACTTGACTTGCTTCGTGTCACCCGCTCGTCTAAATCACCAATAATATTGGACACTGGATGATTCTTGTGTGTCCTGGTAATTGGAATCAAATCACCAGCAATGGACACATCAAGATTGGAGACATTCAGATCATCTTGGTAAGAGGCATCTTTTGGAGGTGATGTGGGAGAATGATGAAAGGAATCAGAAGGTTCAGCATCTTCGGCTTCAGCAGCACTTTGGATACTTTCATCATTTGAATTTCTATTGTTTTCAACTGGTGCACAAGCTGGTTCAGGATTTCTCACTTCAGTTGATGGTTCAGCAGAAGGAGAAGGCATTGAGCTATGATCAGCCTCAGTTAAAATACTTTGATGTTGAATAACTGGTCTCACAGGATCAGCTTGTAGTGGCACTTCCTCATTAGCTTGATCATCAGAAGAAGGTGGAATCATAGGAAAATTAGTTCTTCTATCCACTGAGCCAAAGGATCATGCATTTGACAAGTTAAACTGATCAAAAGATCTTGTAAACAAGTCAATATCAAACAACCAGTGAGGACCGATTGATGATTTGGGAAAAGAGTGCTCATTGAATTGAATGTTTGTGGACTCATCAATGATGTTTAATCTTGGATTAAACACCCGAAAAGCCTTTGAAACAGAGGAATATCCCATAAAGAATCCCTCGTCAGACTTAGGAGCAAACTTTCCTAAATGGTCTCTGGTGTTTAATATTGAGGCCGGACATCCAAATGACTTCAAAAATCCAATAAAAGGTTTTCTGTGAAAAAGAAGTTCATAAGGAGTTTTATTGTGTTCTTTAATTATCAGAGTTCGATTTTGCACAAAACATGAAGTGTTAACAGCTTCTGCCCAAAATGTAATGGGCAGTTTTACATCTGCCAGCATTGTTCGAGCTGCTTCAATTAGTGTTCTATTCCTCCTTTCAACCACTCCATTTTGTTGTGGATTTCGAGCTGCACTGAATTGATGAACAATGCCTTTGTGTGTACAAAATGAACTAAGATCCTCATTTTTGAATTCTGTCCTGTTATCACTTCTGATTGATTTTACTTTTAAATCAAGTTGATTTTCTATTTTTGTGATAAAATCTTTTATTATTTGGGACGCCTCGTTTTTATGAAGTAAAAAGAAGACCCATGTAAATCGTGTAAAGTCATCTGTGATCACCAAACAATAGTGCTTCTTTCCAATACTCATGACATGAGTTGGACCGAAGAGATCCATATGAAGTAACTTCAAAGGAGAATTGTTTGTGTTCACAAGCTTTGGCTTATGTGAGGATTTATGCTGTTTTCCTTTAAGACATGCAGTACAGTGATCAACAAAATGAAATTCTTTTTGAGGCAAACCAATTACATGGTTTCCTTTGACCAATCTGTTCATGTTTTTAAAGTTCGTGTGTCCTAAACGTCTATGCCAAAGTTGTGACTCATCAACAGATGCTTTAGACAAAAGACATGTCTCTTCAGACATATGTATTATTCTTCCTCGGTGTCTTCAAGACAACCCATTCTTCAAGAATGTAAAATCCTGGTTTCAGAATGTAGCAATGAGAGTCAGTGAAGCGAGTGGAATATTTCTTGTCACAAATCTGATACACGCTGAGCAGATTGAAGTTCAGTTGCTCGCAGTAGTTCACTTTATCAAAGCTCAGCAGTCCATTTGTCACAGAACCTTCTCCTGTAATTCTACCACCTTGTGAATCTCCTCCAAATGCCACAGTAGTTCCTTGAACATGCTTGAAGTCATGAAGGAAGGAACTGTCTCCAGTCATGTGTCGGGAGCATCCATTGTCCACATACCATAAGCTATTGGACCTGTATGAATGACCCTACAAGCACAAAAAGAACTAGTTAGAATGAGGAAACCAAGCCATAATGGTCTTGAGTTATCCCATTGCATCAATCACTGTTACCTCTTGATACTTTCCTCTTGTTTGAGTTTTAGAGGAGGATGATTTCAGCCCTTTTCTATTACTTCTTTGAAGTTTGATTTCATAAATTTCATCTGAAGTGTCAGAAGAGTATACAAATCTTCCCTTTAGATTTTTGTGTAAAGGTTGAATAGATTTTTGCTTGTCACAAATCACTTTAATTTTATATTTTTGATGAGACTTTAGTGATTTTTTCAGGTTTGTTGGACTTTTGTGTCTGACCTTGTCAGCTGGAACTGATGAAATGGGCTTGTTTTGTGAAATTTTCAATCCTTTTTTATTAAAGTAACAATCAATTGTATTGTGATTGGTCATATCACATAATGAACAGTATTTGTTAAAATGATAGTTTTTCGTTGAGTGATTGTTCATGTCACAGATAGAGCAGTACTCAGTGAAGTAGCACTCATCTGTATTGTGATTGGTCAGATCACAGAGTTCATAATACGTTTGATTGTCCTTTAATCTTGATAGAGAAGTCATATCAGTCTTTCGGGTGCCAACAGATTGTTTCACAATTTTGACTTGCTTTGTTTCTATTGACTGATGTTGCTTCTTTCTGTATTACCTTATTTCCCTATCGAATTGTTCTACATGTTCTTTGTTGAAAATATCAAACCCAATACCTTGTCTGATATTTGATGTAGATGGTGAATCAGATTTCACATTAGATTTTTGTACAAACATGGTCTTCCCTTTGGTGACTAAGGGAACTTTGGTTTTATCCTTGAATTTCAATGAAACCTTATCCAATTCGCTTGAAATTTTTGGAGATATGATCTCATAATCAGATCTGCTTTCAGCAGATGGTTTCACTGAGCATTCAGCAGTGTGATTCACTTTAAGATTTTGAGGAACAAATTTTACAAAAGGCACAATTGATTTGACTGGGCTCTTTGGTTTCTTGATAACCACCGTTTTGTTTGAGCACTCTTTGATTTTGATAGGATGACCCAATCTGATTTTATCCTCATCAGTTTTAATGTAAACACCTGGTTTGTTTTGAGGATTTGTTGTTTGAGAAATCATTGATTTGGTTTCAATAATTTTAGATTCTTTTGTATCTGATTGAGTAAGTGACTCAGGCATAACAGTGTAGTTATCATTATATGGAGGAGGACAAGTTTTGTAGCCTATCCCAGTCATATCTTTAGCCACCTTTTAAGACACAAGTAACTCTTGCAACTTGACAGATGAGAGCTGAAACTTTTCAAGTTTCATTTCAGTAGCTGATTGCTCAGCTTTTGATTTGGTCAACAATTCAGTTAACCTCTCATTTTCAGCCACAAGTGTGTACTTTTCACCATGGAGTGTTTCCATGTCTGACAACAGAGATTTGATTTTAAATTCATAAATTCTCATTTCTTGTTTTAACATCTCTGATTTCACCTTTGCTTCTCTTATTTTATTAGCCAATTTGTGATTGTGTTCCCTGTACCACTGTACTTCTAGAACACATTTTTCAGAACATAGATTGGATTTTACCTCAGATGGCATTGGAGTTGGTCCATCATTGATATGTGCCATAAGTGCATGATTCTAAAACTGTGGTTGGACTTCCTCAGCATACAAGCTCCAATCACAAACTCCATCTTGTCTGATGACAAGTGCATTGGAAGTTTGTTGATTACTTCCTTGAGATTGATGAGTCAGCAGAGGTTGTCTTTGCTGAATTGGCTGTTATTGATTCAGCTGTTGGTGTAGATGAGTGTTGCTTGATTGAAAGTTGGTATTGTGTTGAGATGAATGCTGGTCATGTGTGGGTCTTTGAAAGTTAGTGTTGCTTCTCCTGGGAGATTTACATTCTTGAGAGAAATGACCAGTCATTCCACAGTTAAAACACTTAACCTTGGATTTGTCATACCCTAACTTGGTATTCTCATCAAGACTCAGTTTCTTCCCTTTACGGAAGAACTTCTTTGCTCTCATGGCAATCATGGCCATCTGCCATTGTAAATCCATTTCTTCAATATCATCAGGATCCATCTCTTCCGGATCCTCTTGAATCAAGTGTGCTGATGTGAGTCTCCCCCCAAGATAGGCTCCAAAGTTAGCAACAAAGGCATTGTAAGTAGCCTTCTGTTCATTAGATCTTTGATCATTGGGTATACTGCAGGGTGTCGCTGTGGGCTGAGCAGAAGATGAGGGTTTATGTTGTTGAGCAGCACAGAATCCAATTTTCTTTGACTGGTCACCAGATGAAAGAAAGTCATCTTCTTCAATCACAAATGCATTCTCAACAGAATGAGTTTCTGATGGAAACTTGTAAGCCTTAATGACTTGTGGTCCACTGAGATTTCTACTCCTTTCATCCAGCTCCAGAGCCTCAATTTTGGCAATCATGATATCCAAGCTTGTACTCTCCTAATCAAGGTTATTCTTTAACATAGTAACATTTTGTTTCTAGCTTTCTGGTAAACTGTGCAGCATCTTCTTGTTCATTTCTTTTTCTTTGTAGTTGACCCCCATGATTTCAAGATCATTTACCAGTTGAAAAAATCTATGAAGTTGTCTTGAAATTGACTCTCCTTTGGTGTGATGAAAAGTTTCATATTGGTTTATTAGCTTATCTTTGTTAATTTCAGTCACTTCACTACTTCCTTCACACATGATTTGTAGAGCATCCCAAACCTCCTTAGCAGTTCTATATTTTTCTAATCTTTTCAGAACATCCATTTTTAGTGCTTGTGTGAGGATGGAATAAGCTCTAAGATCAATCTTGATTTTCTTATATTCTTCTTCATCAAGATTTAAACTAGGATCCTCAATGGGAATTCTTGCAGTTTTGTACTGAGCAGCTTGATCAGCATTTAGAGATAGTGGAATGTAGGGACCTTTGCAAATAGATATCCAGTAGTCAGGATCTACACCTGTAATGTAGTTTCTGAAATGAATTTTCCACTGCTTAAACTCGAATTTGTGTTTAAGCAGAGGAGGTTTAGAAGCATGCCCAATTTCAGAAAGATTATGAGAATCCATATTAGATAAACTGATTTTAACTTGGTTGAGAAGGTTTTAAGTTGATTTTAAGTTCGAGCAGTGAGTTGTTCTCTGAAATTTCTATTCACAGTCTTTACCAGATCTGTTAAGTTCAGATCTGTTAGCATAAAGGAGTTCTAAGATTTTTGGTGTTTGTGTGAGGGAAGGTTCGTCAACAACATATCTATATTGTTACCACTTCTTGGTGTTCGATTTTAGTGTGTATGTTTATCAGAAGAATAGATCTTGCTCATAAACAACTCAGTTTACAGTTCAATCGATTTTAACACACAATCTGAGATGATTCTGTGATGAATTTAAGAGTCGAGGCTCTGATACCAATTGACTGGGTTTGAGAATGAAATTCTCGATTTATGTGACTTAACTTAGGATTGAATATGTAGACTAAGTTAGTAATATAGTTGCCGAATTACTATATTACAGAACTGTTGAAACTCCAATAAATGTTAGAGTAAATGAAGCACATGAAACCAGAAGTCAATGATGTATAATATTGATGTTATTACTGTTGAAGTCGACTACTTAGAAGGTTAGGGATGAAACCCTATTTATAGGCATACACATTGCATGTACAAAAGACTAAACTACCCCTGACTTATACATGAGAATCTAGTCTAAGTACAAAATAAATATAAACATTTGTAAGTTGTTCATCCGTATTAGTTCATGCGGATGAACATGTCTTCATCAGCATTTGTTGTTTTGTAATCAGCATTAACTTACTTCATCCGCATTATTTTATGCGGGTGAACAAGTTTTGTCAGCATTTCTTCATTTGTTCATCCGCATAAACTAATGCAGGTGAACAAGTCTTGTCAGCATTTCTTCATTTGTTCATCCGCATAAACTAATGCAGGTGAACAAGTCTTGTCAGCATTTCTTCATTTGTTCATCCGTATAAACTAATGCGGGTGAACAAGTCTTGTTCAGCATCTTCATTTGTTCATCCGCATAAACTAATTTTGGTGAACAAGTCATCAGCATTTCTTCTGTTTTCATCTGCATTTGTTAATGCGGGTGAACAAACACTTGTCAGCATTTGTTCACAAGTCATCCGCATTAACAAATGCAGGAACTTCACACTTAGCTTTTTCTTGCCTTTTGTTCTTCTGTAAATAAGTCTTCTGTTGTGATGTTTTCCAACCAGAACAACCTCCAACCACCTCTTAAGTTGGCAAGTATGATCCTTTCAAGGTCTAACAAGAAGGGAGGTAAAATTGTTGGTGAAAGAATGGTAACAAATGGTGTACTCAAATTTGAGAAAGTTAATTTTTGTTAAAATTTACAATACAACTTACTCAGTATTTCTCAAATTTGTGATCAAAATTATACCCTTTATTTGATAACTCTTTTTGTTGCATTCTTAAGCCATGTTTTTAAGTCCTAGTAGATTGGATCCTTCTTAAAGCACCAAGAAAAGGAAACACTTATGTTTTGGATATGAACAAGGCCTCTATGACAAGCAATGAAACCTGCCTGATTTCTAAGTCATCAGAAGATGAATCTCAACTGTGGCATAGAAGGATGGTTCATTCAAACATGAAGAACATGAATAAGTTGGTCAAACATGATTTACTCATTGGCCGTCCCAAGAATGAATTTTATTATTCAAATCATTGTTCATCATGTTATAAAGGAAAACAACATAGAGTGTCACACAAGTCCAAAACAATCAACACAAACACAACACCACTCAAAATGCTACACATGGATCTTTTTGGTCCAACCAATTTTTGAGCGTTGGTAAAAGGCAATATTGTTTGGTGATTATTGATGATTTCACTAGATTCATATGGATCTTTTTCTTAAAACATAAAAGTGAAACATCAAAAACATTAATGGGGTTTATCACTAAAATAGAAAATCAACTTGATTTAAAGGTCAAAATCTTAAGAAGTGATAATGGATCTGAATTTGTTAATCATGTTTTAGATTCATTTTGCAGGAACAAAGCTATAGCCAGACAATTCAGTGCACCAAGAACTCCACAAGAAAATAGAGTTGATGAAAGCAGAAACATGACTCTAATTGAAGCAACAAGAACAATGCTAGCTGATTCATGTTTGCCTATCACATTTTGGGCAGAAGCAGTGAACACAACATGCAATGTTTAAAACAGGACATTAATTGTCAAAGAACATAATAAAACACCTTATGAACTTTTGTTTAAAAGAAACCTTTTATAGGTTATCTTAGAGCTTTTGGGTGTCATGTGTCTATTTAAAACACCAAATATCAATTAGGAAAGTTTGATGAAAAAGCTTATGATGATTTCTTTGTTGGTTACTCATCAACATCTAAATCATATAGAGTATACATTCCTCATCACAACATTGTAGAGGAAACACCTAATGTATCCTTTGACGTATCCTTATTTCCAAAATCTGTAAAAGGATCATCTTGGTTGTTTGATATAGATGCATTAACAAATTCATTTAACTCTGGTTATTTGAATGTTGTAGGCCCTACGGATACATGTTATCCTTATGTACCTCCAAGCATGAGTGAAGTGTCATTGTCAGCTGATCCTCCAAGACTACACCAGACACATACTTCAAATGTTGGTGATCCAGGCCCTTCATCTCAAACAAGCAACGACAATTCTAATGGAAATGGAAATTTAACCTCAGCAGAAGTTCCTTCTACATCAGCAGAAGTTCCTTCTGCATCCGTAGATGTTCCAACTACTTTCAGAGATGATTCTTTTCCTTCATCTGAAATTCCCAATCCATCAGAAAACATTCCAACAACATTCACATCTACAGACCCACCAACTACAACATTCGTTGTTGTTCCTGTAACTGCTGCGAAAGTTATACCAACATCTGCGGAAACACAAAATCATGAAGATGGATTTCATTCAGCATCAGAAGACAAAAATGATGAGAATTTTAATTTCTTTGTTGATTCCCCATCTCAACTGGATCTATCTCCATCAACTAACATCACCAACTTGGAATCATCTATTCCAGTTGAATCAATACCAACAATAATAATTCATAAGTATCATCCAATAGAAAACATTATTGGTGATCTTAATGAAAGAACCACAAGAAGTCAAGGGGGAGCCGCCAATATTTGTCTATTCTCTTATTTTCTTTCACAAGTGGTTCCACCCAACATAACTACAGCATTGAAAGACAACAATTGGATTGAAGCAATGCAAGAAGAGCTTCAGCAATTCAGAAAGCAAACGGTTTAGAATCTAGTTGATCTTCCTAAATGCCAATATCCAGTTGGTACAAGATGGCTTTTCAAGAACAAACTAGATGATAGAGGTATCATCATCAGAAACAAAGCAAGGCTGATAGCAGAATGCTATACTCAAGAAGAACCGATAGACTATGATGAAGTCTTTGCCCCAGTTGCAAGGATTGAAGCCATTAGAGTCATTCTAGCCTATGCATCACATAAGAAGTTCACTGTTTATCAAATGTATGTAAAATTTTACTTCTTATATGGTAAAATTGATGAAGAAGTCTATGTTGCCCAACCACCAAGGTTTGAAGATCCTGATTACCCACACATGGTATACAAACTTGATAAAGCTTTGTATGGTCTTCATCAGGCCTCAAGAAAATGTATGAAACATTGTCATCCTTCTTGCTCAAGCATGGTTACAAAAGGGGCACAATTGATCAGACAATCTTCCTGAAGCATGATTATCAAGATCTCTTAGTTGTCCAAATCTTTATGGATGATATCATCTTTTGGTCAACAAACAAAAGATTATGTCAAGACTTTGAATCTTTAATGAAATCTGAGTTTCAAATGAGTTCCATGGGAGAATTAACATTCCTCCTTGGCTTACAAGTTCATTAGAAACCAGATGGCATTTTCATCAAAAGACCAACCTTGCTGAGTCTTCTTCATGCAAAACACCAGCATCAACAATAGATAAGATTGTACCTGATCCTAAAGGGAAGTCAGTTGATCAAAGGTTATATAGATCTATGATAGGATCTTTAATGTACTTAACTTCTAGCAGAATTGACATAATGTTTGATGTGTGTGTTTGTGCTAGGTACTAATCAGACCCCAAGGAGTCACATATGAATGCAGTGAAGAGGATATTCAGATACCTCAAAGGGAAGCCAGCTCTTGGACTTTGGTATCCCAAAGAAGGAGACTTCAACCTTTACTCTTATTCTGATAGTGACTTTGGAGGGTGTTACAACAACAGAAAATCCATAACTAGTGGATGTTAATTTTTAGTGCAAAAAGCAAACAAATGTATCAGTATCCACAGCTGAGGCTGAGTACATAGCTGCTTTAGTTGGTTGCTCTTAAGTTTTATGGTTGCAAAACCAATTACTTGATTATGGTTACAATTTTCTTCAGACACCAATACATATTGATAACTCAGTTGCTATGTTCATCACTGCTAATCCAGTGGAACATAGTAAAACAAAACACATAGAAATCAGATATCATTTTTTGAGAGATTGTTTAGAAAAATGTTTAATCAAGTTGATTAAAGTGGATACAACAAATCAGCTTGCTGATTTATTCACTTAAGCCTTTGACTTAGTGAGATTTAATTTCTTAATTGAGTCCTTAGGCATGATCAACTTAGATTGAATAATCAACACAATGAAAAGCATGATCTGTCCTTAAATTTCTTAATAGGAAAAAGCCAAAACATTCATAAAACATATAAAATTCCAAAAATATTGTCTTAGTTTCATGTTTTTCTTGAATAAGCAGTTTATGTCATGGGAAATGATAGTACACTATACCTTTGCTTAATTTCCTGAATTTTATCACACAATAAAGACTGATCAGATGTGATTTGATATGTGAGTAGGTTCAGCTTGAGTGGAAACTATACAAGTTCATGCATAACATAGTGCCAAGGTGACTAATTGTGGACAATTCCATTTTAAGGAACAAGCAAGTAAGTCATATCCTGTTGTGATCAACTTATTCACCTAAGCACACTATGGTGTGACACTTTATAACCTCTATCTTTGCGCATCATGGACCCTTTGCTTTGTATAAACAAAGACCTGGGATCATAGGAGCCTCTGTTTTATGTAAGTAAAGACCTGGTGTCTTGTTGAAGATCATCAAAAAGATTCCAAAAAGGAACAACTCTAAAAGAATCCAATGTGATCAATTGTATATTAATTCAGAGCTTACAAATCTTATCAGCATTAATAAGATTTCAAAGAAATCTTAAGATAGAGCTTATAACTTAAAGAACATAGTTTTAAGTGTGAAAAAGTGATAAATTGACTCATAAATGGAGGACAAACTCTAATGTGAATTGAATGTGGGGTCCATATTTGTCTATCTATAATTAGTCCCAATACATGATAAACAATATGACAAGTTGAAACTACACTCTTGCTTGAATTTATGTTGATCATAATACTTGCAATCAGCATTAGATCTATGTCTTCTATCATCAAACAAAACTATTTCAGGAAGTTGCTTAGTGTCATAGTATGATCCCATTGTATGATGTAAATGCTTGTAAATAAGTTTAAGTTTCTTCTTATAAATAAAAATACAAAAAGATTTTGTTTTTGTTCTTTTAATTGCTAATAAGATTGACAGATAATTGCTATTCATGCTATTCTCTTATTAAATTTTTGATAAATGCATAAGTTCATCATTAATCATAAATTTAGGGGGAGTAGTATTCAGCATGAAAATCTGAGTTTAATGTGTTTTATTTTTAAATGAAGAAACTTGGATCTTTAGCACTAACTTGGCTGCAGGATATTCGAAGTTTTTAACTAAATCAATTTTGCAAATTTGCCACGAAGCAGAGTCAACAAGGTCTAATAGTACACATCAAATGATCTAACTTGATGTTAAGATCATACATCAAAAAGAACAAATATTGCCTTTCTGTAGATTGGTACCCTACGGATAAAATAACAAAACCCTAACAAATTTTGCCTTCCGTAGATGTTCTATGAAAGAATTGACAAACATAAATTTTGTCTTCCGTAGATGTGTTGCGGAAGAATAAAAGTAAAACAAAGCAAAAAGGAAAGTTTTGCATTCCGTAGATGACCTACGGAAGAATAAACTTGTGGATAACCACGGAAGGATAATTAGGGTTAAGCGTCCCACATCATTAAATAAAAGGTTTTTAAAGTGTCCGAGGGAGTATAAATGGTTACCCGACCGTGGTCATTCTTATTCACCATTTCAAAACCCTTTCTTCTCCAATAATCAAATTTTCTTTCCACACAACAATCCTCACCTAAATCACCTCTTAAACAACATCAAAATGGCCAATCGATTCATAAAAGATCATAATGTTTGTGCTTTTTTAAATTCAGAGGATACAACAGCCGATGGATACAGGGATATTATCAGATACTTGAGAAGATCAAGATTATTCTATACTTTATCTGTGGATCCTGTCATCTATCAATCTCACATTATGGATTTCTGGAACTCTGCAAGGATTGAGGAAGAAAATGATGAATAGGTGATTTTTGCTTCAATAAGAAATGAAGAGCTAAGGGTAGATGAACAAACATCCAAGAGGGTGTTGGAGTTCAAAGATCAAGAAGAGGGTCACCCTAATGTATTCAAACATGAATGCATTCAAAAAGTATTTCACTTAATGGGTTATGATGGTGACTACCGGAATGGTGAAATCAAGAAAGGGAGGTTGTGCAAGCCATACAGATTCCTGTGTCACACATACTTGAAATGCATGTCAAACAGGAAGTCTGGATTGGATAGATTTTCAAGGCATATATCATCAGGAATCATTGATGTGTTTGAAGAGAGAACGTATAATTATGCCAAATACATTCTGGGATCCTTGTGTGACCACATAGGGGTGCACAAGAAAACAAGATGTATATGTTTCCAAAGTTTCTTCAACTAATCATTAATGAAGCAATGCCCAGTATTGAAAGAGAAGGTGAAGTGTTTGTTCAAGCTCACCTTGGAAGATCTATGCTCAAAAAGATCAGTGGGCAGTATCAAGGAGAAGAAATGGAGATGTTTGCTCATGTAGTTGATGAGAATGCTGACATTCCTCAAGAACTTCTATACATTGATGATCAGCAACAACAAACATCATCAGTTGAATTTTCTAATCAACAACAACAACAAACCCCACCAGCTGAATTCCCTGAACCACAACATCAAGAACCCAATCCTCTTTCACGACCATCCTTTACCAACATACCGTTATCACCACCTATCCATATCATCTCACCACCAAGTGATCACACAAAACAATTATCTCCTTCACATTCCCAAACATCAATGAACTCTGCTGAAATAGAAGTGTTCTTATTTGATGAACTTCAGCAATCCCCATCACACCCAACAACACAACCAACTTCCTCACCCACACCTACTGAACCAATCTCACCTGATGAAAGCCCAACTCACACTAAACTAGTCAATCTTGATGAGGATGATGAGCATGATGTTGTGAATGATAGTGCTACAGAAGAGTTTTGTTTAGATGTAGAAGGGGAGAATGATGAAGTAGTTGAACAACAAGATGAGAGTAACTACATTGACATAGTTGCTTATGATGAAAATGATCTGAGAGATGAAGAGATAGATGTGAGCAAAAGTTATCCGGTGGCCAAATACAAGAATCTCATCATCAAAGGCAATAAAAAGTTGGAGAAGTTGAGAAAAATAAAAAGGGAGATAATTGAGAAAGATGAGACAATCTTAAAGCTAGAAGCTACAATCAAGCAGTTATAAGAGGAGATTGAATCTAACAATGAAGTGATTGACTGAATGGATCAGTTTGCAACTGAGTCCTACGAATCTATTGAGAAAGAAAAAAAAGAAAAGGAGAAAGCAATGGTTGAGCTCAACAATGCACTACAAACTATCTCTGAGTAGTTGGTTCTGCTAAAAGCCAAAGATGAGGAGATAGAAGGATTAAAGAAGAAAGTGGCTGAACAAGAAGGAGTTAGCTTTCAAAAGCCCATCAAAGAAACTGCTATCTTTTTCATGATCAAATCAAAGGAACCACCAATCAAATATCACAGGAAAAGAAAGTATTTGGGAAAAACTGTAGAAGAAGTTACTCAACTTGAAGATACCCCAAAGAAAGCAAGAACCATCTCTACTGAGCACACTCTATCAGTGGATCTTTCTACTCTCAAGCCATCTAAACCTGATGAAAAAGAAAGTGATGCTGAATGGATAGATTTAACAAAAGATGAGACTAAAAAGGATGATGAAAAAGCAAGATCTGATGAAGAGCTATTATCCACTGAAGATATTTTTGAGGAAAGAGCCTAATCCTTAATGTTCATGGATCTGATAAACAATGGGTTCCCATATGACATGGTTGAGAAGATGAACATGGCTGAAATGATTCAAGTGCTAAAAGAATTTGATGCTGCTAGATTGATACTGCCAGTATGCAACTATGAAACATTCTCAAAGTTCAAAGCCATTGAAAAGATAAGAAAAGATTTGGGTCACTGTGACCCCAAGAAGCTGACAAAATATAACATGACTTGTTGGTTGCAAAGTCACACTATGGTTCTCATGAGCTTAAGGGAAGATCAGTGGGAGAATTAAGAGCCATGATGGAATATTTACTGAAAGTTGAGCTAGACACTCGTGTGAGATTCAGAACCAGAGCTCCCAATCCTGCTTACAAACAACAATCAACATAAACTCATGCTGAGCCAACAGTTTTAGAAAGCAAGGATATGCACAGAAGAAAAGAAAAACCTATTAGGGAGCCATGGGATGTAATCCCTAACAAAATCTAGCCTCTGGGAACCGCTATGAGAGAAATAACTAAACAAAAATCTTCTCTGATCCAACTTTTGGAGCACATGACCGCCCCAAGATTAGCAGAAGAAAACAAAATTGTAGCATGGAAGTTTAATTCTGAATGGGATTGTGCTGTGATAAAGAGGGCATCTGGGATGGTGCAATATTTTCATTGGATGGAGACAATCCTATCACTCCCAGATACAGACCTGTATTCTTTGCAAAACATCCCTATCATCAATTACCCAATCAGTCCAAAGGGAAGAAATTTTTCTATGCTGATTGCAAAACTCAGAAACAAGTTTAAAGGTGATTTGTTAAAGGGAGCAAAGAGAGAAGATGATGAACACAATGAAAGAAGACAGAGGCAGAAAAGGTCTCATTCCAGCTCATCTCACTTAGTTGATGATGAATTTTTAAGAAGAGTTGGATATGAAGACAAAACTTCAACATATGTAAAGAGCATTGAAGGAAATCAGTACTCATTCCCTATCACAGAATGGGGATATGTGGAGAGAACAAAAGAGCTTATGTTACATAGGAATGATCCTTAGAAGAAAGCTTCTAGCATAAGACTATTTGATCTAATGGAGATCAAACTCATTCATCCCAGCTACACATTATATCTCCTTGATAAGTATTTTTTTAAATTGAAAGACAAAGTAGCTCAAGATAACTTATGCTTATATGTCCATATCATCCAAGTGAATGACAAGCTGCATGCTAAAGCTGACAAAAGAAGAAGATTTGAAGTAGGTCAACTTATGGGATCTGACATTCCATCAATCACTGAGCTCAGAATGTCAGAACAAGATGAATTGGAAGTGGTGTCAAACAACATTATTGTTACAACACTGACCACTGAAGAGGACATCCTTCGACTGAATTACAAAACATTAAAGAAAATGAATAGAATGAAGATCAAGGATTTGTATGATGATCAAAAGCTGCGATTGAATACTTCAACACAAGAATTTTGAGAAGAGTTGAAGAACCGAGAGCTTTGAACCGATGATTACAAGAATCTAAACCTAAGGGGGAGTATTGTTAGGTATAGATATTTTGTATAGGTTTAGATGATGAATCATTTCTTGTAATGAACTTTTGTAATTCTTTATCATTTTATAATGCATGAAATATATGTTAACCCAAATATTATTTGTGTTGATTTTATTTGATTGCAGGAAAACATCATACTTGGTCAATTTGGAAAAATTGATGAAGTACAAGAAGAACTGCGAATGAACAATTTTGTTCTTTCATAGATGTTCTCCAGAGCATATCTAAACAAGTTATGTGCATCCGCATATCTCCTGCAGAAGCTCAACATCTACTGAAGAACAAGTTCTGAAGTCAAGTTGCTACTGCTGCGGAAGAATGGAGTTTGCTCCTGAGGATAAAAATTCCTACGGAAGACCAAATTCCTTCGGAAGTCCAAATTCCTACGGAAGTCCAAACTCCTATGGAAGTTCAAATTCCTACGGAAGACCAAATTCCTATGGAAGACCAAATTCCAATGGAAGACCAATTTCCTGTGGAAGAACAATTTGCATGAGCACTCATTAAGAACTAACACATGACCATTAAATCAAGCTGCCTGAAGTGATGTCATCAAGTCCACATCTATGGAAGACTTGCTTTCTGTTAGAGGACTTAGGAAGTCATATTAGGAATGCGACAGCTGTAGCCTTCACAAATAGGAAAGTTACAGTTTACATTCTAAACCGTGAATCCCTCTGCCTATAAATATAAGGCAAGGATGCACTCATTAATAGACAATACATACGCTATTGATTGTCGATTCATAAGCAATCGATAGCATTCAATAGGTGATTGAATACGTGATTGAGAGATATCGATACTAAAATAGTGAGTCACTTATTCATAGAAACAATAAATCAATTATTCAATCAATATAGCAAAAATAACAAAATATCAAGAGCATCAATGGGGATCACAAGATCACCAAAGCATCATTAGTCATTGTAATCGATTTTGTACCAATGAAAAATAATTGAAACAATCTTTTGTTGCATTATATTGTTCTGTTTTCAATTTGTTTTATACTTTGTTAGTCAATTTCAATTTCACAAACAATTAAATTAAAAATCAAATATTGATAATTCTGCGATCTTTATTTGTTCAATCAAACTGATAATTCCTGATTTGATCCTTGGATTCACACGGCTAATGGTAAGTGGTCGTCCTAACTTCCACCAAAATCAGTGATGCATGCTCGTAGCATATCCTTAACAGTCTGAATGTTTCTTTCAGACTGACCATCTGTCTGAGGATGGTAAGCCGTAGTGATATGTAACCTCGTCCCCATCGCATTATGAAATCTCTTCCAAAACATAGATGTAAATCGAGTGGCACGGTCAGACACGATAGACACCAGTACACCATGACAAGTCACAATCTCCTTGATGAACAGATCAGCCAACCTCTCAGATGAATACGTGTAGCGAATCGGTAGAAAGTGAACACTCTTCATCAGATGATCAACTATCACCCATATGGCATCGTATCCCCTTGCCGTACGTGGCAACTTTGTAATGAAGTCCATGGTGATGTGCTCCTATTTCCACTTGGGTATATCCAAGGGTTAATCTTCCCGTATGGCTTCTGATGCTCCACCTTCACTTGCAAACAAGTAAGGCGCTTACTTAGATACTCCGCTCGCCGCGCTTCATTCCCGACCACCAGTAATCTTTCTTCATATCCTAATACATCTTCATGGCACTGGAGTGAATCGAGTATCAAGTTTTTTGAGCCTTATCCATGATCTTCCTACGTAGATCCCCATAACGAGGATCCACACCCACCCTGATCGGGTCCTGACACCAAGTGTGTTCTCCCCCAACTTGACGACTAGGCCTTTCATCCTTTCAGAGTTAATTTGATCTTCTTTTTGTGCATCATCCTGAATTCGTTGACCTGCTTCATCATATCGGAGGTCATAACCAACTGATAAGCCTTCACTCGTTTCAGCTCGGGTCTCTTCTTTTAGCTAAGGGCATCCGCCACCATGTTAACATTGCTTGAATGGTAGTGGATCTCTCAATCATAGTCCTTGATAAGCTTCAACCATCTCCTTTGCCTCATGTTCAGATCCTTCTTCTTGAAGAAGTACTTCAAGCTTTTGTGGTCAGTGAAGATGGTGCACTTTGTCCCGTACAAGTAGTGCCTCCAAATCTTCAAGGCAAAGACCACCGCCGCCAATTTAAAATCATGAGTAGGGTAGTTAGCCTCGTGGGTCTTCAACAGTCGGGACGCATATGCTATAACCTTCCTTCATTGCATCAACACGCAACCCAATCCCGAATAAGAAGCATCCGAATAAGAAGCATCCGAATAGACCACCAAGTCTGCGTTCCCTTCGAGTAACGTCAAGATAGGAGCTTGAGTCAATCTTGTCTTCAACTCTTCAAAATCATTTTCCTGCTCTTGACCACATTCGAACTTCACCTCCTTACGGGTCAACTTAGTCAATGGTGAAGCTATCTTAGAGAGACTTGAATGAACCTTCTGTAGTAGCCTGCCAAAACCAAGAAACTATGAATCATAGATGGCGTCTTTGGAGACTTCTATTGTATCACTGCCTCAACTTTTGCCGGGTCGACCATGATACCTTCAGGATTAACTACATGACCTAAGAACTGAACTTTGCTTAACTAGAACTCACACTTGGAGAACTCGGCGTATAGCTTCTCCCTTCTAAACATATCCAGCACTTCCCAAAGGTGACCGGCATGCTCTTCTTCACTCTTCGAATAAATCATGATATCGTCGATAAACACAATCTTTGATTTATCTAGCATAGGCTGACACACCCGACTAATCAGATCCATAAAAGCAGCTGGCGCGTTAGTTAAACCAAAAGACATCACAAGAAACTCATAGTATCCATAACGCATACAAAAAGCTGTCATAAGAATATCCTGCTCCTTCACCTTTAGTTGGTGGTAACCAGATCAGAGGTTTATTCTCAAGAACCAACTGGCACCTTCCAGCTGATCAAACAAGTCATCAATCCTCGGTAACGGATACTGATTCTTCACTGTCAACTTATTCAGCTCACGGTAGTTGATGCACATCCTCATGCTACCGTCCTTGTTAGGTCTAGATCCTTTGTATAGGTTTAGATGATAAATCGACTCTTGTAATAACTCATTGTAATTCTCTTTTAATAACATAATGTGCTGCACGAATTATATGTTAACCCATATTGTTGTGTGTGTTGGTTTATGTGTCATTGCAGGAAACATCAGACTTGGTAAATTTTGAAAACTGACCAAGTGTTAGAACAACTACGGATGAACAATTTTGTTCTTCCCTAGATGTTCTCCGAGGCATAACTGAAGTTTGTGCTTCCGTAGATCTCCTACGGAAGAACAACAAATGCTAAACAAATCCAAGATCAAATGGAGCTACTGGAGAGTTTGCTGCGGAATACCAATTGCTGTAGAAGAAGAACTTCCTACGAAAGACAAATTACTACGGAAGATCAAAAAGTCAACAAGTCAACACGTCAAAGCAACATCATCAAATCAACAACGGCAGAAGATATTGATGTCAAGCGAATATTCCACGTCACATCAATAACATTCTTTTTGTAATTTACAATTTCCAATGTAAATTGTGAACTTTTATGCCGATAAACAAGGCAAGGATGCACACATATAGAAACAGAATAGCGAAACAGAATTGCGAGATATTAGCAAGAAAATAGGAACATAATAGAGAGAGATTGAGAGATATCGATTCACAAATAGGTGTATATATTGATAGAAGCGATATCAATAAAGAATCACTCAAGAAAAATAGCAATACAACAAGAACAGAGAAAAACAACAATATAGCATCAAGAGTATCAACATCAATTATAATCAGTTCGTTGTGAATGAAAAGCAATTGAAAATCATCTTTGTGTTACATTATTACATTGTGTTTTCAAGTTGTTTTTTTTTGTTCATCCATTTCAATTTATAAACAATCCATTAAACAGCAAGTATTGATAGTTCCGCAATCATTACTTGTTAAAATCAAATTGATAATTCCTGCGTCGATCTTGGATTCACAGGTGGTATTAGAGCCAAGTGCTCATTGATCTAGATCAATTGATCTATCAGTTTGATTTGTTTAATTGGTGTTTATTTTAAATCGGTTTGTTAATTTTTGATAATTAGCATAGTTAATTAACATGAACAATTCAGTGGTTGGCGTTTATCAACCTCCAATGTTCGAGAACAAATCTAATTTCAAAACATGGAAAATCAGATTCAAGAATCATGTTAATTATACGGATTCTGACTTATGGGTGTTTATTACTGAAGGTCCTTAATTCCACCTGCTTTAGGACCTGATTACAAAGATAATAATCAGCCCGTAAGTATGAAAAATCTGTCACCTGATGATGCTAAGAAATTCAAAGTCAACATTAAGGCCTATAGTATGCTTACTATGGCTTTACCTGGAGTCCTATTGATCAGGTGTGAAGCATATAAAACTGCTAACTCATTTTGGAAAATTCTTCACACTTTGTGTGAGGGAAGTGATGAGATTAGAAGTATCAGGAAGGATACCCTGCATTCACAATATGAAACATTCCATCACATTCAGGGTGAATCCATACCTCAACAACTCCACAGGTTTATGCAACTTGTTAAAGAGATGAATATCTTTGAACTGAAGTACAACAATGCTTCATTCATTACCAGAAAGCTAGACCCATACTGTGTCTATGTTCAAGAATACTCTTGATCTGAAATCAATTGGGTTAGACACTTTGGTTGCAAAGGTAGAAGCTTTGGAGTTGGACGAGAAAACTAGAAACAAGAGTGTTAAAGCACCTATAGCACCATACCAAATCAAAGAATCTAAGGGTGTTGGAAGTGCCTTTATCTCTAATGATGATGAAGGTACCTCTAATATTGAGAGTGACAATGAAAAGGAAACTGGCTTCTATGCTGCCAAGCCCTCTAAATTAAACTTTCAAAACAATCAAAATAGAAAAGCAAAAGAAAAGGTTGATGACTCTAAAGCCAATAAAACCAGCAATTAAACAGAACCAATCACTGTGGTTTGGAATCAAAAGAACAAAAGGCAGCCTTGGCAACCTTCAGCTCAAGCTTTCAAGCTTACTTGGGAAGTACCTTGACTCCTGCCTACTTCATCCAGATGAAGTGGAAGAGATGGATCTACAATGGAAAATGACCATGAATGCTTACAGGGCCAATATGTACATAAGAAGGAACAAAGGATTATTTGTTGCAGGAAGAACAATAAAGATTGGTGTTGACAAATCAAAAGTGAGGTGTTACAAATGCAATTTGTATGGACACTTCTTAAGGGAATGCAACAGCAATCAGCAATAGCAATCAACAACAGACATAAGAAAAGCAAATCAAAGAAGCTTCAAGCAACCTCAGCTAACAAACTCATCCCCACCAGCCACAGGTTCTTCAACAGGTACTAGTAACTCTAAAGAAACTGGTTTGATTATGTTGCAGGATGGAAAAGAACATAATCTCATGTATGAGAAGGAAGTGCAAGAGGAAAATCAAGCACTGATGGCAAACTTAGAAAACAAAGTTCCTACAATGGCCAGAGAGGTAAGAGAAAGGTTATGTTCTTCCTTATGTGTTGATGAGGTTGAAAGATATAGGGTTCATGCTCAACAATTGGCTGATAAAGTCAAAGAAATTATGCTTTTAAATGAATCTCATGTAAGAGAACATAATCTTTATCATGTCAAAATCAATTCATTACAAAAGGATTTAGACAAACTTCTGTCTGAAAATTATAATCTGAAAGCACAAGTTGAGCATTTGACCACCTCCTTAAAAAAGTCCATGTTAGATCATGCATATGCTGAAGTGAAACTTCAGAAATTTCAACTATCATCATAGCAATATGAGAAACTTTTAAGTTCTTATATTGAATCAAAGAACAAGTCTGGATTGGGATTTCATGTTGTTGCACCACCAATAAATTATAACTCCACCACTCTACCTGAATCCATTACCAACAGTCTGTCAAATCATTTTGTTTATAATAGCAAAACTAAATCAAAAGTTGAAAATAATGAATTGGTAAATGATGAAGATACTAAAGTCAGTGAAACTGATTCATCTGAATCAAAATTTTCAAAACAAAATGAACCAGAATTTGACTTTGATGACTATGATGATCTGGATGATGTTGATGAGCCTAATGAACAAGAAAATGCTGGTTTGGGTAAGGGTAAAAATATAATATTTGAACTAATAATTCCCAAAGTACTTAATGAAATCAAGCTACCTTACCCCCTAAAACAAAGAAATTTGTTGAAGACCATCTACACAAGAATTGGTCAGCTGAATGTAGGGATTCAGGAGCTTATTAAAAGGCATAACAGTCAACCAGCAACAAGAACTACAGAGGAAGAAAAGAAAAACAATTCAGCAGAACACCTGCGGAAGAAGAAGATAGGTCCTCACACATCTGTAGAAAAGCAAAAGAAAAATGTTCCAAAGTCAACATCTGTAGAAGATCTACGAAAGAAGACAAAACAGTCTTCCGTAGAATATCTGTGGAAGAAGAAATCATCAGAACCAAAACAGTCATCCGTAGAAAATTTTCGAAAGAAGAAATCATCAGAACCAAAACAGTCATCCGTAGAAGATCTACGGAAGAAGAAAACACCTGCTAATTCAACTGCTAACTAGAAAGGTAAACAACAAAAAGAAGATCTTTTAGCTGCTAAGTCTAAAAAAGAATTAAAGCACCAAAAGAAGACACTGATGAAGAAACAGACAAAGATAGAAGCTGACTCTGACATTGAAGCTGAAGAGATGTATTGCAATTGGTGTGATATGCACAACCACATCACAGAAGAATGCTACTTTAGTAGCTATTTCTCCATATGCAACAAGAATAATCATATGACTTCTGATTGTTACTTCAACAAGTATTGTGCCATATGCAACAAGAACAATCATTCTACTCAAGAATGCTTCTTCAACAAAAAGAACAAAACAAAGATTCCCAATAAGCAAAATGTTAAGATTGCTGAATCAGATTCACAATCTTCTAAGAATGATGAATCAAAATTCCAAAAGCAAAAGAAGCAGCAACCAAAGCAGAAGATCTCAAAGACAAAACCAACATCTGCCGATGATCAAGCATAGAAGAAGAAGGAGAAGCAACAATATCAAAGCAAGAGAATTCACAAGAAGGTAGTGTTGCAGGAAGATGAGGCGTTCTTTGATCACTTTGAAAAGGGTAACCATGTTCCTCAATCAAAAACAAAAGATGCTGAAACTTTTTCTAACAAAGCATCATCTTTAAGTTTGAAGAAAAAGGTACTCAAAAAAGAAGTGACAGATCAAGTAACTGTGAATCAAGATCAATGTGAATGAAGTTCATCTTCAACAGAATCATCCTCAACCCAAACAGAACATAATGAATTAATTAGGGCTAAAAACAATCTTGAGACATCTAGGCTCATTCATGATAGAGTAACTATTCTAGATAACAATGGCAAGCCCAAGACCATTAAGGCCTAGGCTCCACTTTATAATTGATTTCATTATTTTTGCAGGAACATCCATGGAGGATTGACAACAAGTGGTATGTTGACAGTGGTTATTCCAGGCATATGACAGGAAACTGTTCTCTCCTCTATGACTTCAAACATAAAAATGCTTCATTTGTAGCATTTAGTAGGGATAAGAAGGAATGTAAACTTGTTGGTGAAGGAATGGTAACAAATGGAGTACTCAAGTTTGAGAAAGTTAATTTTTGTAAAAATTTACGATACAATTTACTCAGTTTATCTCAAATTTATGATCATAATTATACCACTTTATTTGATAACTCTTTCTGTTACATTCTTAAGCTAGGTTTTCAAGTTCTAGCAGATTAAATCCTTCTTAAAGCACCAAGAAAAGAAACACTTATGTTTTGGACATGAATAACACATCTATGACAAGCAATGAAACCTGCCTGATCTCTAAGTAATAAGATGAATCACAACTGTGGCATAGAAGGATGGTTCATTCCAACATGAAAAACATGAATAAGTTGGTCAAAGATGACTTAGTTATTAGCCTTCCTAAAAAAGAATTTTATTGTTCTAATAATTATTCATCATGTTATAAAGGGAACCAACATAGGGTGGAACATAAGTCCAAAAACAATCAACACAAACACAACACCACTCAAACTGTACACATTGATCTTTTTGGTCCAACCAATGTGTTAAGCATTGGTAAAAGGCAATACTGTTTGGTGATTGTTGATGATTTCACTAGATTCACATGCGTCTTTTTCTTAAAACATAAAAGTGAAACATCAAAAACATTAATCGAGTTTATTACTAAGATTGAAAACCAACTTGATTTAAAGATCAAAATGTTAAGAAGTGATAACGAAACTAAATTTGTTAATCATGTTTTAGATTCCTTTTGCAGGGACAAAGGAACAGCCAGACAATTCAATGCACCAAGAACTCCACAACAAAATGGAGTTGCTGAAATAAGAAACATGACTCTAATTGGAGCAGCAAGAACAATGCTAGCTGATTCACTGTTGCCTATCACATTTTGGGCAAAAGCAGTGAACACAGCATGCAATGTTCAAAACAGAACTTTAATTGTCAAAGAACATAATAAAACACCTTATGAACTTTTATTTAAAAGAAATCCTTTTATAGCCAAGTTTGATGAAAAAGCTTATGATGGTTTCTTTGTTGGTTACTCATCAACATCTAATTCTTATAGAGTATACATTCCTCATCAAAATATTGTAGAGGAAACACCTAATCTATCTTTTGATGAATACTTATTTCCAAAATCTGTAAAAGGTTCATCTTGGTTGTTTGATATATATGCATTAACAAATTCATTTAACTTTGGTTATTTGAATGTTGTAGGTCCGGCGGATACATGTTATCCTTATGTACCTCCAAGTTTGAGTGAAGTGTCATTCTCAGCTGATCCTCCATGATTACCCCAGACACATACTTTAAGTGTTGCTGATCCAGGCCCTTCATCTCAAACAAGCAATGAAAACACTGATGGACATGGAAATTCAACTTCAGCAGAAGTCAACAATGCATCCGTATTAGTTCCTTAAACAAGTGTAGATGTTCCATCTACTTCCGGAGATGCTTCATTGCCTTCAACTAAAGTTCCAAACTCATCAGAAAACATTCGAACAACATTCACATCTGTAGATCAACAAATTCCTACATGTGTAGTTGTTCCTGTAGTTGTTGCGGAAGTTGTAACTACATCTACGAAAACACAAAATCATGAAGATGGAGTTCATTCAGCATCATAAGGCCAAAACAATGAGAATTATGATCACTTTGTCAATTCCCCATCTCAGCTGGGTCCATCTCCATCAACCAACATTACCAACTTGGAATCATCCATTCCAGTTGAATCAGTGCCAACAACAAGAATTCATAAGTATCATCCTATTGAAAATATTGTTGGTGATCTTACTACAAGAACCACAAGAAGTCAAGGGGGAGCAGCCAATATCTGTCTGTTCTCCTGTTTTCTTTCTCAAGTGGTTCCAGCCAACATAACTGCTGCATTGAAAGACAACAGCTGGATTAAAGCAACGCAAGAAGAACTTCAGCAATTCAAAAAACAAAAAGTCAGGAATCTAGTTGATCTTCCTGAAGGCCAATATCCATTTGGCACAAGGTGGCTTTTTAAGAACAAACTAGATGACAGAGGTATCATTGTGAGAAATAAAGCAAGGCTGATAGCATAAGGCTATACTCAAGAAGAAGGGATAGACTATGATGAAGTTTTTGCTCCTGTTGCTAGGATTTAAGCCATTAGAGTCTTTCTAGCCTATGCATCACATAAGAAGTTCATAGTTTACCAGATGGATGTAAAATGTGCCTTCTTATATGGTAAAATTGATGAAGAAGTCTATGTTGCCCATCCACCAGGCTTTGAGGATCCTAATTATCTGCACAGGGTATACAAGCTAGACAAAGCTTTGTATGGTCTTCATCAGGCCCCAAGAAAGTGGTATGAAACATTGTCTTCCTTCTTACTCAAGCATGGTTACAAAAGAAGCACAATTGATCAGACTCTCTTCCTAAAACATGATCATCAAGATCTCTTAGCTGTCCAAGTCTATGTGGATGATATCATTTTTGGGTCAACAAGCAAGAGATCGTGTGAAGAGTTTGAATGTTTGATGAAATCTAAATTTCAAATGAGTTCCATGGGAGAATTAACTTTTTTCCTTGGTTTACAAGTTCATCAGAAACCAGATGGCATTTTCATCAATCAGGAAAAGTATGTGAATCAAATCTTGAAGAAATACAACCTTGCTGATTCATCTTCATGCAAAACACCAGGATCAACAATAGATAAGATTGTACCAGATCCTAAAGGGAAGTCAGTTGATCAAAGATTATATAGATCTATGATAGGATCTTTAATGTAATAAACTGCCAGCAGACCTGACGTAATGTTAGCTGTGTGTGTTTATGCTAGGTAACAATCAGACCCCAAGGAGTCACATATAAATGCAATGAAGTGGATATTCAGATACCTCAAAGGGAAGCCAACTCTAGGACTTTGGTATCCCAAAGAAGGAGAATTCAAACTTTTCTCATATTCTGATAATAACAACAACAGAAAATCCACAATTGGTGGATGCCAATTCATAGGACCAAGACTTTGGTATCCATAGCTGAGGCTAAGTACATAAATGCTTGAGCTAGTTGCTCTAAAGTTTTATGGTTGCAAAATCAATTACTTGATTATGGTTACAATTTCTTCAAACACCAATACATATTGAAAACTCAGCTGCTATGTTCATCACTGCTAATCCAGTGCAACATAGTAAAACAAAGCACATAGAAATCAGATATCATTTCTTGAGAGATTGCTCAGAAAAAGGTTTAATCAAGTTGATTAAAGTGGATACAACAATCAGCTTGCTGATTTATTCGCTAAAGCCTTTGAATCAGTGAGATTTAATTTCTTAATTGAGTCCTTAGGCATGATCAACTTAGATTAAATAATCAACACAAAGAAAAGCATAATCTGTCGTTAAAATTTCTTAATATGAAAAAGAAAAAACATTCATAAAACATAAAACATTCCAAACATATTGTCTTAGTTTCATGTTTTCTTGAATAAGCAGTTCATATCATGGGAAATGATAGTACACTATACCTTTTCTTAATTTCCTAAATTTTATCACACAATAAAGACTGATCAGATGTGATATGATATGTAAGTAGATATAGCTTGAGTGAAAAATAAACAAGTTCATGCTTAACATAAAGTCAAGGTGACAAATTGTGGTCAATTCCATTTTGAGGAACAAGCAAGTAAGTCTTATCATGCTGTGATCAACTTATTCATCTAAGCACACTATGTTGTGACATTTTATAACCTCTATCTTTGCACATCATGGACCCTTTGTTTCATGTGAACAAAGACCTGGGTTCACAGGCACCTCTGTTTTACGTAAGTAAAGACCTGGTGTCCTGTTGATGATGATCAAAAAGATTCCAAAAAAGAACAACTCTAAAAGAATCCAATGTGATCAACTCTAAATTAATTAAGTGCTTACAAATGAAATCAGCATTAATAAGATTTCAAAGAAATCTTAAGATAGAGCTTATAACTTATAGAACATAGTTTTAGGTGTGAAAAAGTGATAAATTGACTCACAAACTGAGGACAAACTCTAATGTGAATTGAATGTGGAGTCCATATTTGTCTATCTTTAATCATTACCAAAAATGATAAACAACATGACAAGTTAAAACTACACTCTTGCTTGATTTGTGTGGATCATAATACTTGCAATCAGCACTAGATCTATGTATTCTATCATCAAACAAAATTGGTTTAGGATGTTGCTTTGTGTCATAGTATAATCGCATTGTATGATGCACATGCTTGTAAATAGTTTTTGTTCTTTTCTTTGCAAATAAGTTGGACAGATAATTGCTTTTCATGGTATTCTGTTAATAATTTTTAATAAATTCATAAGTACATCATTAATCATAAATTTAGGGGGAGTAGTAATCAGCATGAAAATCTGAGTTTAATGTGTTTTGTTTTTAAATGAAGAAAGTTGGAACCTGAGCACTAACTTATCTGCAGGATATCTGTAAGTTTCTAACAAACCATTTCTTGCACAATTGCCATGAAGCAAAGTCAACAAGGTCCAATAGCAAACAACAAATGATCTAACATTATGTTAAGATCATACATCCAAAAGAGCAAAAAATTTTCTTTCCGTAGATTGGTAACCTACGGATAAAACAAAAAATTCATAACAAATTTTGCCTTTCGTAGATGTTCCTGCGGAAGAATTAATTAAGAATAAAATTAGAACAAATGAAAAGGAAAGTTTTGCCTTCCGTAGATGATCTACGGAAGAGTAAACTTGTGGACAACCACGGAAGGGTAATTAGGGTTAAGGGTCCCACAACATTAAATAAAAGGTTTTATTAGTGTCCGAGGGAGTATAAATGATAATCCGACCGTTGTCATTTTTATTCACTTTTTTAGAACCCTTTTTCAGACCTAGAAAAACCCACTCAAACCAAAAACCCCTTTCTCCAACAACATTCAAATCTTTCATACCTCAACAATCCTCACCTAAATCACCTCTCTAACAACATCAATATGGCTAATCATTTTGCTAAAGATCATAATGTCTGTGTGTTTCTTAATAAATAGGATTCAGTAGCCGATGGGTGTCGGGATATTATCAGATATTTGAGACGATCTATTGTTCTATGCTTTATCTACAGACCCTGTTATCTATCAAGATCACATAATCGATTTCTAAAACTCAACAAGAAGTGAGGAGGAGCAAGATGAAAAGGTAATCTATGCTACAATCAAGAACGAACAACTGAGGGTAGATGAACGAACAATAAGGAGGGTGCTGGAGTTAGGGGAAGGTGAAGAAGGACACCCTGATGTATTTGACCATTAATACATTCAAAAAGTTTTTCAACTGATAGGATATGATGGTGATTATATAAAATGTGAAATCAAGAAGGGAAAGTTGTGTAAGCCGTATAGATTCCTATGCCACACTTATCTGAAGTGTATGTCCAATAGGAAGTCAGGGTTGGATAGATTTTCAAGACATATCTCCTCTAGAATCATTGGTATATTTGAAGGAAGGTCATATAACTATTCTAAGTACATTCTTGGATGTTTATGTGATCACATCAGGGTGGAGAAGGAAAATAAGATGTATATGTTTCCAAGATTCATTCAGCTCATCATTAATGAAGCACTGCCCAATATTGGTCGAGAAGGTGATGTCTTTGTCCAAACTCACATGGGAAGATCTGTACTCAACAAGTTGAGTTGGCAATATCAAGGGGAAGATATGGAGATGTTCCCACATTTGATTGATGAAAATGCTGATATACCTCAGAAACTCCTATTCCCTGTACAACCACAACAACAAACAACATCATTTGAGTATTTTGATCAACCACAACAACAAACTCCATAGGCAGAATCCCTTGAACCACCACATCATGAACCCAATCTTCCTTCACCACCATCCTTTACCAACATACCAGATACACCACCTATACATCATATCTCATCGCCAAGTGAACACACCCAACCCTTATCACCTTCACTTTCCCAAACATCAATAAACTTTGCTTCAACTGAAGTAGTGTCACATGATCAAATCCTACAACAATCACCACCTGTCCATATTATCTCACCACCAAGTGAACATATCCAACCTATCACTCCTGCCAAATCTCAATCTTCAATGGACACTGGTGCCACTGAACCTCTTTCTCCCAATCTGTCTCAAACACCATCTCATCCAACAACACTACCAACTTTCTCACCCACACCTACTGAACCTGCTGAAAGCCCAACTTACACTGAACCACTCAACCTTCATGATGATGAGCATGATTCTATGAATAAAGGCACTACAGAGGAGATTTGTTTAGATGTAGAGGGGGAGAATGATGAACAAGTTGAACAAGAAGCTGAGACTGATAGTCATTTTGTTGATATCACTGCTTACAATGAGAATGATTTAAGAGATAAATAGATTGATGTAAGCAAGAGTTTCCTGGTGGCAAAATACAACAATCTTATCATTAAAAGCAATAAAAAGTTAGAGAAGTTATGAAAAATAAAAGGGGAGATGATTGGGAAAGACAAGGCAATATCAACTAAAGATGCAACAATAAAGAAGTTGAAAGAAGAGATAGAAACAAAAATGAAGTGATTGACTGGATGGATGAGGTTGTAACCGAGTCATGCGAATCTCTTGAGAAAGAGAAACAAGAAAAAGAAAAGGTCATGTCTAAGCTGAACAAGTCATTGAAAACTATATCTGATCTGTCAATGTTGCTAAAAGCTAAAGATGATGAAATCGAGACTTTGAAGAAGAAATTGTCTGATCAAGAGATGGGCAGTCAAAAAGAACTCCTCAAGAAAGGTGATATTCCATTGTTGAAACCAAAGGAACCAACAATCATGTATAGCAGGAAGAGAAAGTACTTGGGAAAAATTCAAGAAGATATGATTGAACATGGAGACACCCCAAAAAGAACAAAAACAATATCTCCAGAGCACACACCACCAACTGAACCCATTAAAGTAGATAGTGATGATGTGTTGGAAGAATTAACAAAAGAAGAGCTTGCTGAAGCTGCTAAAGAAGTAAAGTCTGATGACTTGCTATCAACTGAAGACATACTTGAAGAAAGAGCAACATCTGTCATGTTTATGGACTTGATAAACAATGGCTTTCCTTATGATATGGTTGAAAGAATGAACATGCCTGAAATGATTCAAGTGATTTGATGCTGCAAGGCTAATGCTGCCGGTATGCAATTATGAAGCATTCTTAAAATACAAAGAAATGGAAAAGATAAGGAAAGAACTGGGGCATTGTGACATAAAAAATCTTTCCAGGTATAACATGACTTGTTGGTTACAAAGTAATAACTATGAGCATCATGAGCTTAAAGGAAGAACAATGAGTGAATTGAGAGCAATGATGGAGCAAGTAATGAAGGTTGAGCTAGACACATGTGTGAAATTCAGGACTGGGGCTCCTAATCCTGCTTACAAACAACAAGCAAAACAAACTCCTGATGAGACAACAGTAGTTAAGAGCAGAGCCATGTACAAGGGAAAAGAAAAGTTGATTAAAGAGCCAAGAGATGTGATAACTAACAAAATATAGCCATTTGGCACTGCTGTGAGGGAGATAATTAAGGAAAAGACTATATTGATTCAACTCTTTGATTTGATGACCACTCCTAGATCAGCTAAAGAAAATAGAATAATAGCATGGAGATTTGATGTCGAGTGGAATTATGCCATAATAAAGAGAGCATCAGGGATGGTTCAATACTATCCTTGGATGGAGACTCACCTCTCTTTACCTGATGCTGATCTGCAATGCCTTCAAGCCATTCCTATCACCAACTATCCCATAATTCCAAGAAGAAAGGATTTCACTGGAATAGTTGCAAAGCTGAGACGTAAGTTCAAATGGGATGTCTTGAAAGAAGTAAGAAGAGAAGATGAAGAGAAGAAGACGAAGACAAAAAAGGCCCCATACCAGTTCTTCTCAATCCATAGATGATGAATTCTTAACAAGAATTGGATATGAAAACAAGGCAGAAGCTTCGGTTAAAACTATAGAAGGAAATCAATATTCAATCCCTATCATAGAATGGGGTTATGTAGAAAGAACCAAAGAGCCGGTGATACTAAGGAATGATCAACAGAAGAAAGGTTCAAGCATAAGACTTTTTGACCCAATGGAAATCAAGCTCCTTCATCCCAGTTACACTTCATATCTACATGACAAGTACTTCCCCAAGCTAAATGACCAAAATGCTCAAAATGACCTGTGCTTGTATGTTCATGTCATTCAAGTTATTAACAAGCTGCATGCTAAAGATCATAAGAGAAGAAAATTTGAAGTGGGCCAGCTGATGGGAACATAAATTAAATCAATCACAGAGCTGAGAATATCAAAACAAGGTGAACTTGAAGTGGTTTCAAATAATAGTATTGTTGCAACACTTACCACTGAAGAGGACATCCTGGGTCCAAAATACAAGACGTTGAAGAAAATGAAAAGGATTAAAAGTATTAGTAGATCCTTGTATGATGATCAAAAAAATGCAGTTGAATACTTCACAACAAAAATTTTAGGAAGAATTCAAGAATTAAGAGCACTAAACCAATGATTACAAGAGACTAAACCTATAGGGAGAGTATTGTTAGGTCTAGATCCTTTGTATAGGTTTAGATGATAAATCAACTCTTGTAATAACACATTGTAATTCTCTTTTCATAACATAATATACTGCATGAATTATAAGTTAACCCATATTGGTGTGTATGTTGGTTTATGTGTCATTGCAGGAAACATCAGACTTTGTAAATTTGGAAAATTGACCAAGTGTTAGAACAACTGCGGATGAACAATTTTGTACTTCAGTAGATGTTTCCGGGGCATAACTGAAGTCTGTGCTTCTGTAGATCTCCTATGGAAGAATAGCAAATGCTAAACAAATCCAAGATCAAGTGGAGCTACTGGAGAGTTTACTGCGGACGAAGAACTTCCTACGGAAGACAAATTACTACGGAAGATCAAAAAGTCAACAAGTCAACACGTCAAAGCAAGATCATCAAATCAGCGACAGCAGAAGATATTGAAGTCAAGCAAATATTCCACGTCATATCAATAACATTCTTTTTATAATTTACAATTTCAAATGTAAATTATGAACTCCTATGCAGATAAACAAGGCAAGGATACATACATATAGAAACAGAATAGCGAAACAGAATAACGAGATATTAGCAAGAAAATAGAAACAGAATAGAGAGTGACTGAGAGATATCGATACTCAAATAGGTGTATATATTGATAGAAATGATATCAATAAAGAATCACTGAAGAAAAATAGCAATACAACAAGAACAAAGAAAAACAACAATATAGCATTAAGAGTATCAACATCAATTGTAATCGGTTTGTTATGAATGAAAAGCAATTGAAAATCATCTTTGTGTTACATTATTACATTGTGTTTTCAAGTTGTTTTATTTTGATCATCGATTTCAATTTATAAACAATCCATTAAACAGCAAGTATTGATAGTTTCGCGATCATTACTTGTTAAAATCAAATTGATAATTCCTGCATCGATCCTTAGATTCACAGTCCTTCTTCACAAACAAGACCAGAGCACCCCACGATGAGATACTCAGTCGAATGAACCCCTTATCTAACAACTCTTGCAGCTGAGTCATCAATTCCTTCATCTCAGAGGGAGCGAGATGATACGACGCCTTTGCAACAAGTTAGGCACCAGGTATCAGATCAATTTGAAACTCAATCTCACGGTCACGTGGCACACCTGATAAATCCTACGGGAATACGTATGGGAAGTCACACATAACCGGTACATCTGACATTCGTGGTACTATCACATCCACATCCTTCACATAAGCCAAATAGGCACCAAATCCACGCCTCATACACTTCTCTGCAAAAACCATTGAAATTACTTTCTGGATAGTACTAACTCTATCGCCGTAAATCGTCACCGAACTCCAATCAGGCGCAATCAATCAAATCATCTTCTTATGACACACGATGTTTGCCTCATAGGCTGCTAGCCAATCCATCCATAGGACTACATTGAATCCGCCTATGGGCATCATAAACAACCTAGCAGAGAACCTATGGCCTTCCAACTCTATGTCATAATCTTCTACCATATCAGAAATCCTAGTAGACTTACCAATGGCCGTTTCTACATCAAAGGGCTCATCAGTCTTTCTGCTCTTAACAAGCAACTTATCACAGAAGGCAGGAGATATAAAACTCCTACTAGCACTAGAATCAAATAATACAAAGGCATTAGCATCATTAACCAGAAATGTACCAGATACAACATCGTGGTCCATTCTGGCTTCCTCACGGGTCATGGTAAAAGCTCTCTCCCTGGCCTTTTGCACTTCCTTCCCTTTCTTTGCCACTTTTCCCACCTTCGAGCTCTCAACTCTCAGCCATTTGCACTCCCGACTCATATGACCTGTTTCTCCACAATTATAGCACCTCATTACCCCATAATCCTTGGCCATATGCCCTACCCTCCCACATTTGAAACAGATGTTTGACCCACACATACATTTCCCCGCATTTTCCTTCCCACACTTATTACACCTCCTCGTCCTTGTACCTACTATCACCACGTTCCGGTCATCCACCCTTTTTTATTCATGGGAGTAAAACCACCACTGCCAATTCGTTTCCTGTTCCAATTTCTATAACCACCAACTTTCTTACTCACCCCACCACAGTCATCTCCTCTCTCTCATTGCCAGATCATCCACCGACCTAAACGTACCTGGCTTGGCGGCAATCAGATGTGTACGGATATCCGCCAGCAGACCCTGGATGTATCTCTAGATCTTTCGTGACACATGCATCACCTGATCTGGCACCAGCCTCGCCATCTCATTGAACATGGTGGTATACTACTGATGTGTCATGTTTTCCGCCTCCAACTGCAGGAACCCTCTCTCAATCTTGTCAAGTTCCATGTGAGGACAAAATTCCTCGATCACCAACTTCTTCAGTTCATTCCACCTCATCCTTCCAATCGCCCTACTACCCTTGACCTGGACAATATTATCCCACCAACATAGGGCCGAATTCACAAATAAGTGGGTAGCAAACTTCACTTTCTGGTCCTCCCTGCAGTCGCTGATGTCCAACATAACATCTATTTCTGTCACCTATCTGTGAGCAGCAACAACATTCCCATTCCTATCAAAAGTTTGGGGCTTGCATCTCTGCACTGCCTCCTCTTCCTAATCATCACTGGAGACAACCATCTCAGTCCCTGGTTGCTCCCCTTCCACTGAACCTCTCTCCTTGCCCTCTTTCCTAACGGTTTTCCTGCTCTCCTCTTTCTCTTCCTTTTCATCATTTATCACGGCTCTAATAACCTCAATCACCACAGACGGCAGAATCGTCTACATGACTTAATGAACTTCCTCCATAAATGCCTCTTTCACTGAGGCCCTCAGGTTAGCACTCTTGTCACCGCCTTCATGGTGATGAAGCTGATGCTCTAAGGAGCCGTTTCAGCGGTCCTAGCCCTGTTCCTCGTGACACGCGGCCCAGCACCACATCCACCATGATCTCCACCTCGAGAAGCCTTCAAAGATCTACTAGCAGCCATCTCCAAATACTATAAGATTCGAAGACCAACACGGTCATTCAAGGTAATAGATCAGAATACGTCAAGTATAGTAATTCCCTAATTATAGTGGCCAATTATGATTAACCACTTACTTTACTCTTCATTCCCTAAGCATTTTCTATCCTGACTACATTAGTATCTAAATCTACTAAGAGCACATAATTCACATAGCACATGCACATAATTCCTTTTTCCATTAATTTACAAAAAACGTTTACATGAAACATTTAACTACAGACATGTAGCTACTAGGACTGGCATCCTTTTCCATTTATTGTCCCATTATAAGTTTAAGTTTAGGTTTTGAAAATAATTTACCTAATTCTCTTAAACTTTGTCTCTGATACCAACTTGTAAGGCCCCGTTCTCGGGACGTTTACAGTTGGTCAATCGTCGCATAAAACATATAAAATACAACAATTTGCAGCGAAAATATAGCTTTTCATTAATAATTAAAAACATGTCAAATTGTCATATCATTTCATTTACATCTTAAAAATCATATTAATATAATAACATTCAAAAAATATTGATGCCAGACTCGAATCATCCGCAGTAGCTTAGGCATCCATGCTTGCACCACCTTAGCATCATCAATTACCTGCTAACTGTTATGCATATAAAAAGTCAACGAAGCTGAGTGAGTTCTAGTTTATATAATAAAATACTTTACTTTTGATAAAACATTTCCTTTACTTTCATACGCGATCACACATCATACGTACATCTTGATAATAATCATTTATTATCATTTATCATCATTTATAATCATTCGTTTCGTACTTTATTTCATTATTATCTTTCACTTTTATCTAGATCCTACCATATGCTATGCCCCATCATTGATATGTCTGTTAGTTGCAATCGCCCGCACTCATGATATTATCTTTTTCTTGTTTGTTAATGTCATCTGTTCATCATCTGTTCACCATCTTTTGTTGTTAGAAGAATTGCATTTAAAGTTAACTCAGTCGCATTATGTGAGAAACTTATTAGCATTTGTTCACTAAAGCAGCTGCATCTGTTACACATGTAATTTAATGCACCAACATTAGTTTACAAACCATCCGCATTTGTATGGTTCCATCCACATTTGTATGGTTTTCATCCATATTTGTTTGGATACTATATGCAATTATTCCATGCTTCATCCACATTTCCAAGTTGCGTAGCTACATTTGTTTGACACTCAGCCACATTGGATCAAAGATTGATGCTTCTTTTCTTCATTCCATTAATGTTAATCTTGTAAGGTTGCATTGAGTTTTGAAGGAGTAATCAGATCTATGATTAATCATCTTCAAATTTTACCAATATTAACAGATTTGTTGATTTTCTTTTGTATTTTGTTGGTGAACAGATGGGTTTTCGATGAACAGAGACCTTTTTCTTCATTTTTGTTGTTGTATTCTTTGTTCTTGACATCATAATGTTGAAATCAGATCTAAAACATAGATGAATCTAGCAACCAATAGCTCGGATCTTAGGATTCATCATGTTCATGACCTAGAAATCAAAATTACAATGGGTGTATATGTGTGAATCGTAGAACAAAGAGACGGATAATGTTATTTTTATGATTTAATTGATGTTGATGAACAAAGTACCATGAGAATCATAGATGAAAGATGGAATCAAACCCACCCAAAAGAGGAATTCTCCTTGGGTGGCGGTTCACACCATAAGAAACACACACAAGAACTACACTTGCAAAAATGCACTAATGGGTCTATTTATACTATTGTTACATCATGACCTAATTTTGACTTTTCTTTTTGGCTTCATGTTGACTTTGTCATGTTGAATTGTCTTGTATTGTTGTTCTTGTTATGATCAACTTCATATTTGAACTTGTACAATAAGATCTTCAGTCGGCTATGATTATCATTTGGTAAGCTTTAGTTTATTCAATTGTTGAATCCAACATATATGCATATATATATGTTGATGGAAATGATCTGCCCAAAATACATATTGAATTGATGTGGCTTGTATGTCATGATCCAAGTCGGGTCATACCCAATAACGAGCTAGACAAACACCAAAGATATTTGTTTTATGATATGATCATATAAATAAATATAACACTTAGAATATTTGGAAATTGGGTTTTCAAACATTTACACTTGTGTAGTATATAAATTATATGGATAATTTATTTCAAAGAGAGAGGAATATTAGTTCATCCGCATTCGTTTTACACAACCTCATTTGATGTGGTTGAACAAATGCGGATGATGTTTACTCATCCGCATTTACAAATGCGGATGAACAATCCCTGTCCGCATTTGTTTTGGAACAAATGCGGATGAGCATTTCTGGAAATGCTGATGGAAACATACATCCGCATTAACTAATGCGGATGACCATTTGCAAATGCAGATGAATTACTTCACCCGCATTTACAAATGGGGGAGAACAACTTCATCCGCATTAACTAATGCGGATTTTGTTCTGAGAAATGTGGATGGGTTAAGGGGCTGGGCCACACCTACTTTTCACTCTCCTGAACTTTATGTTTCCAAGGACATGCAATATAAGATTGCTTGCAGATCTCTCTAAATACACGACTTGATAACACAAAAGGTGTAAGAACCCCTTATTCTCTCGATCGGTGTAGAGAAAGAAAAGGGGAGTTGTACAAGTAAAAATCCTAGCAACCGATGTTCTTGTTGGTGGCTCGTGGGTAGACCAGCTTGAGGCTTCTTGCTTTAGGAGCTGTCATCCTTGTTCACCTCCTGTCGACCTCATTATTAAAGGTAGTACTTTGTACCTTCTATGGTTGTTTGTAAGAATGATTTCATATATCGATCCATATGGGTTTTGACTGATTTTATATAAAAATGTTTTATATATATATTAGCTCTTGTAACAAATTTAAAATTATATATTCCATTGCGTTCTTCTATTTTATAAGGATAAAATAGATCTGTTTAACTTGTGAAAACCCAACAATGGCATCAAGAGCCGGTTATATGGATACATGCTTCATTTGGACTGAAAATTCGGTTTCTTGGTGATGATTCACCAAAAGGCCGAGAGGCTTCAGCCCTAGTATCCCTTATTTTTCAAGATCTATTTAGACATGCATATAGGAATCTTGGAAAATTTATATCATTTGGATGATTTTGTTTTGGAAACAAAACCGTGGTTCTCGGCTGTTTCTGCTTCAACCGAGAATCTATGGTTCAAGGGGATGCTTTTGGATTTTGCTTACATATGTGGATATGTATTTTATTTGTTCATAACCAAAGCCGAGACCTATGGATGAATGTGTTGTGATTTGTTTTAATTATTCAAATGTTTTGTAATAATTAAACATGTTTATTCTTCCTATTGGGTATGTAATTTATTTATTTTTCCATTTGGTATGTAAAATAAATAGGCTAGTTGCACTTTACTTTTACTAGAAAAATTGTATTTAGGTTATGTTTTGTAAAAGAAGATGCGACAAGACTATCTTTATCGGTTTTAACCGAAAGGAGAAGATGAAGGCCCAAAGGAGTTTGGTGCTGAATTCAAAGCCTAAATGGAGACCCAAATGGATTGGAAGAGTCACAACACAAGGTGGACACTTGAAGCATTTGGATGCGGGATTAAGTGGGAGTTCACCGGCACAAATGTTGTGTCATTTTCACCCTTAGAAACGACTTTATTAACTCACTTGTTTCGGTCAACAAGTGATGTTATGCTTAGATGGCTACGGTTATGGACTCATGTGATGCTTGTGTGGTTGTTTTATTATTGTTTTGTGATATATGGATATGCATGTTTAAACAATTTAAAATCAACAACAAGCATAAAATTGGTTCTTATAAAACATTAACATGGGTAATAAAAGGGTTTATTAAAAGTTAATGTGTTCATAATAAAATTGGTTTTATTGAAAGAACCTTGAAAAATGTTTCAAACTGGTACCACACATTTGAATGCATGCAAATGTTAGGTGCTAAATTGTTTTCAAAACTAGAATTAATGAAAACTAAAATCCCTTTTGAAACAACTTTAACACCATCCTTTTACACAACACTCGAATCACTTGGGAACTATTTGTGGGATAAAGGTCACCTAACCACTCTTAGATAACTTGTGTGTTTGAGGTGGGGTTAACATATTTGTGGGATAAAGGTCACCTAACCACTTGTATGTGTAAACTCACACGTGTGTGTAAGTAGGACAACTTGAGTTGGAAACCATGTGAATAGGGTCACCGAAGCATGGTGTACAATGGTGTTGATGGGATTAAACATGCCAACTAAACATAAAGATGTTTAACCTATCCCATAAAACTAGAAGTTGCAAAGGGTTGCAATTGTCAAGTGTTGACTACCTTGTTAATTTAAATGATGGGATAAAGGTCAACCACTATTTAAATGTAACGTTGGATTCTAGATTTTAATTATTAATTGTCTATGAGACGTGAAAGGGGTATTAATAATTAAAGTTTTATTTTCGGAAATACTAAAAATGAACTTTGTTTGTAGAAATGGCCGCCAACAACAACGCTCTCACCCCGACCGTCCATAACCTATCACTAAGAACTATATTAGAAAGGGATCGTCTTAACCATAATAATTTTATGGATTGGTTTCGTAACTTGAGAATCGTTCTCAAGCAAGAAAAGAAATCTTACGTACTAGACGACCCCATTCCCGACGAACCTGATGTTGATGATGTTGAGGCCTATAACGATTGGGTTAAGCACACTGAGGATTCTATGCAGGTTTCTTGCCTCATGTTGGGAACTATGATTCCCGAGCTCCAAAAGGATTTAGAGCATCATGGGGCATACGACATGATTACCCAGTTGAAGGAAATGTTCCTTCAACTAGCAAGGGTAGAACGCTTCGAAACGGTTCGAGCGCTTCATGCATGTCGCATGGAAGAAACACAATCGGTTTCATCTTATGTACTTAAGATGAAGAGCCACATTGATCGCCTTGAAAGGCTAAATTGTCCCGTCTCAAAAGAGTTGGCCATGGATTTGATCCTTAATGGCCTAACTAAAAGGTTTGAGACGTTCATCATGAATTATAACATGAACGGGTGGGACAAGAGCAATGGTGAGCTTCACGCAATGCTCAAAACGGCCGAGGTGGGGATGGGTAAAATGGTTTTACCCGTCCTCACGATCAATGAGGGAGGCAACAAGAAAAGGCAACACCCCGATCCTAAGGCAAATGTTGCTAAAGGAAAGGGATACATCAAAGGAAAGGGTAAGGGAAAGACAAGAACTGAACCTCCAAAACCAAAGCTTAAGAAGCCTAAGGTAACGGAGAACTATCTGGGCTTTGAGTGTGGTGAGATAGGACATTGGAAAAGGAATTGTCCAACCTATCTCAAAGAGTTGAGAAACAAGAGGGATGCTGGGTAGACCTCAGGTACAACTTTCATGATTCATATTGAATTGAATGTTATTTCTTCAAACACATGGGTATTGGATACCAGATGTGGAACTCATATTTGCAATTTGTTGCAGGGGTTCAAAAGAAATAAGCATTTCAAGAAGGAAGACACAAGTCTCTACATGGGCAACGAAGCAAAAGTTGATGTTGAAGCCCAAGGAGACTATGTTTTGAAGCTTCCAAATGGTTTGGAAGTTGTCTTGAAAAACATCTTGTATGCTCCTAGTTTGACTAGGAACATAATTTTTGTTTCCCTTTAAAAACAATATGGTTATGTATTAAAGTTTGTAAACAATGGTATTTGTGTTTTTATGGATGATGTATTTTATTTTGAGGCTATGCCTTATAATGGTATCTATGAATTGGTTCATGATAACTCATCTTTTAATAACTCGTTATACCAAACAAGCACCATGAAACTTAAAATGGGTTTAAGTGATTTATATCTTTGGCATTGTCGTCTTGGGCATGTAAACAAGAATCGGATTCAAACACTTCAAAAGAATGGTCTTTTGGAAACAAATGAAAATGGTTCGTTTGATAAGTGTGAATCTTGTTTACAAGGAAAGATGACCAAGTTGCCCCTTAATGGTACTAACGAAAGGGCAAAGGATTTATTAGGAATCATACATTCGGATGTATGTGGTCCTTTTAAGACAATGACAAGGAATGGTGAGAGATACTTCATTAACTTTATCGACGATTATAGTCATTATGGTTATGTGTACTTGTTGAGACACAAACATGAAGCTTTTGAAATGTTCAAAATCTTTAAGAATGAAGTAGAAAATCAACTCAATAAAACAATCAAAGTTCTTCATTCAGATAGAGGAGGTGAATACCTGAGTGATGCTTTTCAAGATCATCTTATGAGTTGTGGGATTGTCTCACAACTTACTCCACCCGGAACACCGCAACATAATGGTGTGTCTGAAAGGAGAAACAGAACCATATTGGATATGGTTCGATCTATGATGGCTAGAAGCTCACTACCTCTATCATTTTGGGGTTTCGCATTGGTCTCCGCGGCTCGTATTTTGAATATGGCCCCAACCAAGAAGTGGGTACGACACCTTTTGAAATATGGCATGGAAGAGTTCCATCACTATCATATTTAAAGGTATGGGGTTGTGAAGCTTATGTGAAGCAGAGCACCCAAAACAAGTTAGAAAGTCGATCCATTAAGTGTATATTTGTTGGATATCCCAAAGACTATATGGGATACTACTTCTTTAATCCAACCGAGCAAAACGTATTTATTGCTGGAAAGGCTGAGTTCTTGGAAACTAAGTTTCTTATGGAAGAAATGACGTATAGAACAGTGGAAATTGATGAGGATCAAGAACCACAAGCCAATACACGTTTGGTTGAAATTAGCGATCAACAAGAGGTTGTTGATAATGATCAAATGGTTGATCAATACACACAAAATGTTCGCATATCTTGTAGAATTAGCATTCCACCTGAAAGATATGGATTTTTCATGAATTGATGCTATGTGGTTGACTCAGATGAACCAACTACATACCATGATGCAATGTCCAATTCGGATTGTGACAAATGGCTAGAAGCCATGAACGTTGAGATGCAATCCATGTATGACAACCAAGTATGGGAATTGGTTGAACCACCACTTAACTCCAAACTGGTTGGATGTAAGTGGGTTTTCAAGAAGAAAACCGATATGCATGGAAACTTGGATACTTATAAAGCAAGACTTGTAGCAAAGGGTTTCACTCAAACTCAAGGGGTTTATTATGATGAAACATTCTCGCCTGTGGCAATGCTAAAGTCAATTAGGATATTATTTGCCATAGCTGCATCTTATGACTGATATTTGGCAAATGAATGTCAAAACCGCTTTCCTTAATGTACATCTCGAAGAGACTATCTATATGGTTCAGCCTGATGGTTTTGTCGATCCAAAACATCCCAATAAAGTATGCAAGTTAAAGAAATCAATCTACCGATTGAAACAAGCATCGAGAAGTTGGAATCAACGTTTTGATGAAGAGATCAAGAAATTTGGATTTATCAAGAACGCTGATGAAGCTTGTGTGTATAAAAAGGCTAGTGGGAGCATTATCACATTCTTAGTATTGTATGTTGATGACATACTACTATTTGGAAATGATGTTCCAACCATGGAAGGTGTTAAAGCCTAGCTTGGAAGTTGCTTTTCCATAAAAGATCTTGGTGAAGCCGCCTATATTTTGGCTATAAAGATCTATAGGGATAGATCAAGACGGTTGATAGGTTTAAACCAAAGTGCATACATTGATAAAATCTTGAAAAGGTTCAATATGGAAAACTCTAAGAAAGGTATGGTACCTATTCAAAGAGGGACAATATTGAGTACATCTCAATGTCTGAACTCAAAGGATAAGCAAGAAAGAATGAAGGAAATCCCATATGCATCTGCTATAGGATCTATCATGTATGCAATGATATGCACTAGACCGGACGTGTCATGCGCATTAAGCATGACAAGTAGATATCAACAGAATCCAGGTAATAGCCATTGGATGGCTGTTAAAAGTATATTGAAATACCTTAGGAGGACTAAGGATATGTTTCTAATATATGGATCTGGTGAGGAGGAGCTCGTTGTAAAAGGTTACACGGATGCGAGCTTCCAGACTGATCGAGATGATTCTCGATCACAGTCGGGGTATGTCTTCATTATGAATGGAGGGGAAGTGTCCTGGAAGAGCTCGAAGTAGGACGTGGTAGCATTGTCCACTACAGAATGCGAATACATCGCCACTTCATTGGCAGCTCAAGAAGCTGCATGGTTAAAGAAGTTTATTGCCGATCTATGGGTAGTCTTTACCATTCAAGACCCCCTAGAGATCTTTTGTGATAACGAGGGTGCGATTGCTCAAATCAAGGAACCCTATGCACATCAAAAGACAAGGCACATTGAGCGGAGGTTCAAGTACATAAGGGATGAAGTTGAAAAGGGAAAGATATGTATTCGCAAAGTTCACACTGATCAAAATATTGCGGATCCACTCACGAAGCTCCTTGAAAGGGCAAAGCATGAGAGTCATACTTGTGCCTTAGGACTTCGATATTCTAGTGATTGGATTTGATCTGTTTTGTATTTTAACTTTGGAACGAATGTAATACTAACTCTTTGTATGACAATTTGAGTTATGTTCCATTTTAGCATGTTTACATCCATGAATATGTTTATTATTCTAAATGTCCGTAGTCGGTTATATTTGTGGGAAAAAATATGAATGTAAGACTATTATGAACATGGATTGGTAGATATTCATAAGGTATGAATATAGACCAAAAGGTTGCTACCAAGGTTCATAGATATTTGTGGGATACAAATATTGGACTGACCCGCTCTCAAATGTTACTGCATGGAATTTTATAATTGATCATAAGTAAATTTGAGTAAAGGCGAATATCATAGTGTCCTCTAACGTAAGATACATATTGGGTTTTGATATTCACCAAATATTATACCTTGATCTAGTTCTTCATTGTTCTGAAATAATGGACAATACAAAAGGCTATGTTCAGGTGTGATACAAGGTGATTGTGATAAACGTATGTAGTCAAGATGGGATTTGTTCCTCTTATTCGTTGAGAGTATGATGTCTAAGGCCTGATAAATTTAAATCAACAGGGAATGATCGTTCTATGTCCCTGGATTTAACATGACATCTAAAACAAAAGGATATATGATTGGATTCACCTAAATCATTTCAAGTAAGGGACTTGAAAGGAATGATGTTATTGAATGGCACTTAGTCATGCATATTAGGGGTAGAAGCCGTTGTTAGGTGGTATTTGCTACTTGCATCAATTCTCTATGTATCTTGTGCAAGTGGGAGATTCATGGAAATGATCTGCCCAAAATACATATTGAATTGATGTGGCTAGTATGTCATGATCCAAGTCGGGTCATACCCAATAACGAGCTAGACAAACACCAAAGATATTTGTTTTATAATATGATCATATAAATAAATATTAACACTTAGAATATTTGGAAATTGGGTTTCCAAACATTTACACTTATGTAGTATATAAATTATATGGATAATTTATTTCAAAGAGAGAGGAATATTAATTCATCCGCATTCGTTTTACACAACCGCATTTGATGTGGTTAAACAAATGCGGATGATGTTTACTCATCCGCGTTTACAAATACGGATGAACAATCCCTGTCCGCATTTGTTTTGGATAGACAATATGTCCCCATGGTTCAAGCTACTGGTGAAGGAGGAGTCATGATTCTCAAAGATCCAACTAAATATTCAGATGAAGATCTAAAGAAGATGGATGTCGATTCAATGGCTCTTTGGCTGATTAGAATGAGCATACCAAATAACATCATGCTTGGCCTTAAGAAATTTACAATTGCTTAGAAGTTGTGGGAAGCATTAAAGGCTAGATTTGAAAGAACTGATGATATGAAAGAAAACAAGAGAGATATCTTGAAACAGAAGTCCGAGAACTTTGATTTCACAAGGGGAGAAACCATGACTGCTATGTATCTGAAATATGTTGAACTTTTAGAGTCTCTAAATGAAGCTATAGTGAAGATGGAGAATAGTGATGTTCCAAGAAAGTTTTTAAGATCATTACCAAAGATATGGATAGTTTACACTTTGTCCATCAGAAGAACTGAGAACCTGAAAACAATGACTTTTGAGGAGTTATATGGCATTCTAAGTGTTTATCAAATGGAGATGGATGCAGATGAAGAATCTCTAGGCAGATCTTCAAACCTCTTAAAGTCATCAACCCTTATGGCCCCCATTCATGAGCTAGTTGACTATCACTCACACTCCCAACTCTATCAAACTCCTATGGTAATTCATCTAGTACCGATGAACACTTACACTGAATCTTAAAGTGCCATATCAATTATCACCATCATTCGGCAGATGGAATCAGCAAGCCTCACCATCCTTTTCACAATCATATCCATCTAACTCTGCCTTTGTAAGTGGCCAAGCCAACTTATTTCAATTCTCTGAAGAATATCTAGAGTGTATTCATCAAGATGACATAAAGGAAATGGATATCAATTACCAGATAGCCATGATACCCTTCAGGACCATGCAGTTTCAGAGAACCAGAAGAAAGTTCCTAAGATAGAAAAGATCAGGATTTGGGTTTGACAAAAGCAAGGTGAAATGTTTCAACTACAACCAGCTAGGACATTTTGCCAAGGAATGCAAAACACCAAAGTCAAACCCTTCTCCTCCATGTTCATCAAACCCATAACAACACTTAACTCATCAAGGTCCTTCTATTTCATTTAGCAAAAGATATACAACAGCTGTAGCCTCAGGAGAAGAGGTGATTGACTAAAGCTTCCAAGTGGAAGATGTTACACCTATCAATAATGCATTGATGTTGGATGCTCAACCTCCTCACCTTAGGTAACTTCTGAACCCTATTGTACGCCTGAATGCATAGCTAAGTTCAAGTTGTAAAGAAATCATAATTTGGAGCTCATAAAGTAAGTTGAATCAATCAACCTTCTTACAACTGATTTTAAGAAAAATGATAAAACTTTAAAGGAAAAGATAATGGAGCTAGAAAAGATTGTTTCACAATTAAAACATGAGCAAACCAACCTTGGGACCCAAATTGATGATCTCTTGAGCAGATTAAAATGAGCGGAAGGTGATTTAGCCATAGCTAAAACCAATGTTAATAAATATAATGTTCAAACTGAAAATTTTAAAATATTAGTTGCCTCTAGTGAAAGCACCCAAAGATTATATCAAACTAAGATAGGTTTAGGGTACAACTCAGTGGAACCCCCAATGACATACACTTCCACTTATACCTTTAAGTGCAACCTTAAAGTAAAGAAGTAAGTATCTGCTAAACCGATCTATACAAAGGCATCTGCTAAAGAGATTGAGACAACAGAAAAAGAAGAAATGCAGGATGGAATAGTTGAGGAAGAAGATGAAAAGGAGGAGAAGAAAGAGAAGGAAGAAAAGGAGAAGGAGAAATGGAGAGAACAACACAAGGCAAAAGCTAACAAGATGTGATTTGGAAGATGGAATCCGTAAAAGAAAAGTCATCTTCTGAATCCAACCAAATATCTTCCAAGTCAAAACTCTCCTCCCGGACAAAGCTTCATTCAAAGAACAACTGCAACAAGAAGAACCATAATAGAAGCTGCTATGCTGGAACCTCAAACTTTATAGTTTTGAGACCCTAACCATATATTCAAAAGTCCATCTTTGAAGAAGTTGAAATCCATAGCAAGAGGTTCCCAAAGAAGAAGATAGAGTTGACTTCCCATGCTGATTACAAGAAAAAAGAAGATGGGTGGAGTTGAGGGAGGAAAGAATGAGAAAATGAAGAAGAGTTACAAGAGACATGTAGGTGATTGAGTCAGAAAAGAAGCAGATGAAATCACATGCCTGATATGTGGAGAATATAGTCACTTTATGAAAGACTACTAATACATTTGCTGGCGCACTCCGTCAAACTTCCCAACAAGCCTAGACCCTCAAGAAAGTCTACAACTGCCAAACAACTATTTGGTAGTCAATTCCCTCAAGTGCCGACTCAAAGGAAAAATCTACACCTCTGAAGGGTTAGTCGAATAAGTTAGCAGTTGAAGACCAAAAGAAGAAGAAGAATTTGGATAATCCCTCACCATCTCAAAAAGCTTCAATAGAAGGATGATGCAAAGCATCAGGCAAACCGAAAAGAAAAGCCTGCAAATCAAAGACAACTGCTGAATCCTTAGATGAACCAAAACCATCATTTACCCCTTCAACACTTATCATTGATATACAACTACTGAAAACTAGTAGACCCAAGAGTAAACAAGCTTGGGTCCCCATTCATCAATAACAATTTTGTTTATATGTAGTTAGATCTGCAGTCCAAAACTAAATTGTTGATTATAGATAGTGGATGCTCTCGGCACATGACAAGTGACAGATCATGCCTACTGAATCTAGAACCATATGAAGTGATACAAAAGGAAGATACATTACTAGAAGGGGACACTCAATAATGGCAAGGTAAGCTTTGACAAGGTGAACTATGTGAAAGAGTTAAACTATAACCTACTGAGTGTGTCTCAGTTATGTGATAAAAATAACATAACACTCTTTAAAAAGAGCATGAATGCATTGTCTAATCTCTTGGGTTTGAAATTCAAAATGCAAAACACTTTTAAGACCTCCCAAAAAGGACAATATGTACATGCTCAACATGCAGAACGCATCACCTTCGGGATATGTATCATGTTTCATTTCCAAAGCTTCAATAAATGAATCCTACCTTTGTCATAGAAGATTGGCACATTTAAAACTTAAAAACATGAATAAACTATTTTGGAAGTGGTTAGTCATAGGACTGCCGAACAAAGAGTTTGTATGTGCTGACCACTGTGTTGCTTGTCAAAAAAGGGAAGCAACATAAATTATCTGATAAGTCTAAAGAAATGAATTACGTCACAACTCCTTTACATCTGCTTCACATGGACTTATGTGGACCAATAGGGGTAAATAGTTTAGGAAGAAATCATATTGCTTGGTAATATTAAATTATTTAACTAGGTTTACTTGGGATTTCTTTTTAGAAACTTAAGATGAAACTTCTAAGATTTTAAAATCATTTAATATCAAAATTGAGAACCAAATTGATCAAAAAGTTAAAAATATTAGATATGATCATGGTACTGAATTCAAAAACCACACCCTTGATTCTTTTTGTGAGTCTAAAGGTATTGCAAGGCAATATAGTGCTCCTAGAGCTCCTTAGCAAAACAGAGTTGTGGAGGGAAGAAATATGACACTTATTGAGGCTGTAAGCATCATCTTGTCTAATTCCATACTTCCTATAACATTCTGGGCTGAAGTAGTCTACACTGCATGCAATGTTCAGAACAGAGTGTTGATAGTCAAGACACATGAAAAAACCTCTTATGACTTATGGCTTAATATAAAACCATTCATAAAGTTTCTCAGACCTTTTGGATGTCCATGCAAGCTTCTTAATACCAAATATCATTTATCAGTAGATGAGTTTTTTGTTGGATACTCATCACAAGTTATATAAGGCCCTGTTCCCGGGACGCTTACAGTTGGTTAATCATCTCACAAAACATATAAAACACTTCATTTTTGCAGAGGAAATATAACTTTTCATACATTATTTATAAATACATGATAAAACATTGTTCTTATAGTTGCATCACAAAACTTGACATTTACAAGCAATGTCTAAAAATCTAGATTGCCAGACTCGGATCGTCCCCATTGGCTTATGCATTCATGCCTGCACCTCCTCAGCATCAACAATTACCTGCCAACTGATATGCATATAATAAAATACTTTACTTTTGATAAATTATTTCCTTTACTTTCGTACGTGATCACACATCATGCGTACATCTCTTGATAATAATCATTTATTATATTTCATCATCGTTCATAATCGTTCGTTTTGTACTTTCTTTCATTATTATCTTTCACTTTTAACTAGATTCTGCCATATGTTATGCCCCATCATTTGTACACGAAGCGACTATAGTCATGGGGTCAAGCGACAAGGATCCCGTTTCGTACATTTCGGTCAATCACGAAGACTGACCCCCCTGTGTGCACACGGCACACAGTCGAGTAGACAACTCCTTAATGAGTTGTGAACCCATTTTAATCTGCTTGCAAGACTTTCATTCATTAATTATGTTCCACTTTTGATTTTCTTTATCTTTCACTTTCATTACAATAATCCTTTACGTAGATAAGCACATATCACACCATGTAAAGTCATATCATAATAGATAATATGGACCATAATCAACATAACAACAGCCCACAAGCATACAACATCAACAAGAATAGACCCCCATAAAACATAAATACTTAGCACTTAATTCTATTTCCCAAAATTCAGAATAAGCCTAGGGATTCACAACGCCTAACACGTCACTAGATACATCCATGAAGCTTCGAAAGTCTTCATGATACCTTTGGAAGATTTCACCTTGGCTTCGGAAGATTTATTCCCAAGCTTTGGAAGATTTCTTCCTTGGCTTTGAAAGATTTTTTTCTTGGCTAATGTCCACAACGCATGAATGAAACACTAAGTGTATTCACAGCGGATTGCCAAAGGTTCACAGCGGACATGTATGCATACTTAAAAGGTCTACAGCGGACATGCATTGTCCACAGCGGATGACTAAGGTTCATAGCGGATGATTTAAAACATTCTAAGTGTCCCTAGCGGATAGTCTAAAGTACTTAAGGGTCCATAGCAGACAGTTTATGTCCACAGCGGACAACATAAAATCTCTAAGTGTCCAAAACGGACATGCAAAGTCCATAGCGGACATGCAAAGTCCATAGTGGACAGTCCCATAACCTAAGTGTCCACAGCGAACACCAAGTCCAACACCTGCGATTCAACTTATGCAGTTTCTAGCCCATACATCATTTCTAAACATATACTTACCATAGATCTACCAGATTCACACTTAAAACATAACAAACATCTACATGACATCATAGAATTTTGTTAAAAACATACGTCTTTCATAAACAGTTGTACTTTCATGGAAAACCATAGTATGTTTTATAAAACAACAGTTTGATATACATATCAGTCCCAAACAAGTAGAAAGCATGTAAAAGAAGGGATCTAGAACTCACCTCTAACAGCTTTCAAGTAAAACACCACCAACCCGAGAACAACCTGGAGTTCTAGCACCTAAACACACGAAAACAGGCAACCAAACACACAGAAACACATAAAGATTGGTCCAGAAGCTTAAAGCCAACAGAAACCGAGAAGAAACACCTTACGATCTTACCTTTCTGAATATTTCTTCTACTTTCTCTCACTAAAATCGGTTGAGAGCTACTTTATCCTCACTCTAGCAGAAAGTTATGGATGAGAGAAGGGTTATGGGTGGCCATATCAGCTTTCTGAACCCTTATGGTTAGGTTTGACCTTTGCACACCTTTAACCCCTTGCTTTGAAATAATTCCGTTTTCTCCCTTATCTTTTCTTTTCTTTTTCATTTTCTCTCTCATTTTTTTATAAAATTTTCTGGTTTTACAAGTCCACCCCCTTATATAGGTTTCGTCCCTAAAACCTGTCACTCCTTAAAGTGATCTCGGTAGGGTCGTCTAATTTCTTCCTCGGTTTCCCAAGTGGACTCTAACCCCTTCCTGTGTCTCCACTGTACTCGTACAAGTGGACCCACTTTATTCCTCATCCTTTTCTCCTTTCTATCAATGATGGCCACTGGTTGCTCCACGTAATTGAGCTGTTCATCTACCTCGATATCCTCAAGTGGCATGATCATATCTTTATCGGCTAAGCACTTCCTTAGATGAGATACATGGAATGTCGGATGAATTCCACTTAACTCGTCGAGTAGCTCTAACTTGTAAGCCACCTCTCCTACTCAAGCAATGATTCGGAAAGGCCATATGTACCTCGGGCTTAACTTTCCTTGCTTTCTAAACTGAATGATTCTTTTCCAAGATGAGACCTTCAACATAACTCTATCGCCCACCTTGAATTCAATAAGTCTACATCTCTTGTCAGCATACGACTACTATTTATCCTTTGCTGCCTTCATAAAGGCCTTGATCTTATCCAACTTTTCTGTCATAGCCTCGATCACCTCGATGCTCCCCAACTCCTTTTGCCCAATGTCACCCCAACATACAGGCGTTCTACACTTTCTACCATATAGCATCTCATATGGAGGCATACCAATGCTGGCATGATACGTGTTATTATATGAGAACTCGGCTAACGGTAAGTGTTCGTCCTAACTTCAACCAAAATCAATGATGCATGCTCGTAGCATATCCTCAAGCATCTGAATGGTTCTTTCCAACTGACCATTTGTCTGAGGATGGTAAGCGGTACTGATATGTAGCCTCGTCCCCATCAGATCATGAAATCTATTCCAAAACATAGATGTAAACCGAGTGTCAAAGTCAGACACGATAGACACCGGTACACCATGACGAGTCACAATCTCTTTGATGAATAGATCCACCAACCTTTCAGATGTATACGTCTCGTGGATCGGTAGAAAGTGAGCACTTTTCGTCAGACGATCAACTGTCACCCATATGGCATCGTATCCCCTTGCCGTATGTGGTAATTTCATAATAAAGTCCAAAGTGATGTGCTCCCGTTTACACTCGGGTATATCCAAGGGTTTGGATCTTCCCGTATGGCTTCTGATGCTTTGCCTTCACTTGCAAACAAGTAAGGCACTTACTCACATACTCTGCTATGTCGCGCTTCATTCCCGGCCACCAATAATCCTTCTTCATATCTTGATACATTTTCGTAGCACCGGGATGGATTTAGTATCGAGTCTTATGAGCCTCATCCATGATCTTTCGCTTAGATCCCCATTACGAGGAATCCACATCCGCCCTGATCGGGTCCTGACACAAAGAGTGTTCTCCCCCAACTCGACCGCTAGGCCTTTCATTCTTTCGGAGTTAATCTGATCTTCTTTCAGCGCTTCATCCTGAAATTCTTTGACCTGCTTCATCACATTGGAGGTCATAACCAACTGATAAGCCTTCACTCGTATCGGCTCGGGTCACTCCTTTCGGCTAAGGGCATCCGCCACCATGTTGGTCTTGCCCGGATGGTAGTGGATCTCGCAATTATAGTCCTTGATAAGCTCCAACCATCTCCTTTACCTCATGTTCAAATACTTCTGCTTGAAGAAGAACTTCAAGCTTTTATGGTCAGTGAAGATGATGCACTTCGTCCCGTACAAGTAGTGCCTACAAATCATCAATGCAAAGACCACAGCCGCTAACTCCAAGTCATGAGTAGGGTAGTTAGCCTCATGGATCTTCAACTGTCGGGACATAGGCTATAACCCTCCCCTGTTGCATCGACACACAACCCGATCCCGAATAAGAAGCATCCGAATAGACCACCATGTCTTCGTTCCCTTTGGGTAACGTCAAGAAAGGAGCTTTAGTCAATCTTGTCTTTAGCTTTGTGAAAGCATTCTCCTTCTCTAGACCCCATACAAACTTCACATCCTTATGGGTCAACTTGGTCAATGGTGAAACTATCTTGTGGAGAAGTCTTGGATGAATCTTCTATAATAGCCCGCCAAACCCAAGAAACTACGGATCTCGGATGGCGTCTTTGGTGACTTCTATTGCATCACCGCCTCAAGTTTCGCCGAGTCGATCACGATCCCGTTAGGATTAACCACATGACCCAGAAACTAAACTTTACATAACTAGAATGCACACTTAGAGAACTTGGCGTACAACTTCTCCCTTCTATGCATCTCCAGCACTTCCCGAATATAACCAGCTTGCTCTTCTTCACTGTTTGAATAAATCAGGATGTCATCAATAAACACGATAACTAATTTATCTAGCATAGGTCAACACACCCGATTCATCAAATCCATAAAAGCAGCTGGCATGTTGGTTAAACCAAAAGACATAACGAGAAACTCGTAGTGCCCATAACGCGTACGAAAAGCTGTTTTAGGAATATCCTGCTCCTTCACCTTCAATTGGTGGTAACCAGATAGGAGATCTATCCTCGAGAACCAACTGGGACCTTGGAGCTGATCAAACAAGTCATCAATCCTTAGTAACGGATACCGATTCTTCACTGTCAACTTGTTTAGCTCTCGGTAGTCAATGTACATCCTCATACTACCGTCCCTCTTTTTTACAAATAAGACCGGAGCACCCCATGGAGAGATACTCGGTCGAATGAACATCTTATCCAGTAACTCTTGCAGCTGAGTCATTAATTCCTTCATTTCAAAGGAGCTAGATGATATAGTGCCTTAGCAACAGGTTGGGCACCAAGTATCAGATCAATTTGGAACTCAATCTTGTGGTCAGGTGGCACACCTGATAAATCTTTCGGGAATACGTCTGGGATGTCACACACAACCGGTACCTCCGACATTCATGGTACAATCACATCAACATCCTTCACATAGGCCAGATAGGCACCACATCCACGCCTCAAACACTTCTATGCCAAAACCATCGAAATTACTTTTGGAACTGTACTAACTCTATCGCTATAGATAGTCACCAAACTCCCATCGAGCGCGGTTAACCGAATCATGTTCTTTAAACACACGATGTTTGCCTCATAGGCTACTAGGCAATCCATCCTTAGGAATACATCGAATCCGCCTAAGGGCATCACAAATAACCTAGCAGAGAACCTATGGCCTTCTAACTCTATGTCGCAATCTTCTACCATACCAAAAATCCTGGTAAACTTACAAACGGCAGCTTCTACATCAAAGGGCTTATCAATCTTTCTACTCCTAACGGGCAACTTACCATAATAGGTAGTAGAAATAAAACTCCTACTAGCATCGGAATCAAAAAGCACAGAGGGACAAGTATGGTTTACTAGGAATGTACCTGACATAACATCGGGGTCCACCCTAGCCTCCTCCCGGATCATAGTGAATGCCCTGGCCTTCACCCTCTACCCTTCCTTCTCCGTCTCAATCCCCTTCTTTTCCCAGGAGCTCTCAGCCCTTGGCTTCTTGCATTCCCTACTCAGATGGTCCTCTTCACCGCAGTTATAACATCATATAACCCCACAGTCTCTCGCCACATGACCAGGCCTCCTACACTTGAAGCAGATGTTCAATCCCTACTTACATTTCCTTGCATGCTTCTTCCCACACTTATTACACGCCCTTGTCCCTGTACCTGCCGTCACCACCTTCCGGTCATGCACCCTTGCCTTTTTGTTCTTAAGAGTGAAACCACCACTGCCAAATCGTTTCCCTTTCCAGTTTCTATCACCACAACCTTACATACTCACCTACACCACTGCCACTTCCTCTCTCTCATCATACAGTCTCCCTGCCAAATCAACCACCAACCTAAACGTACTATGCCTGGTGGAAATCAGGTGTCTATGGATATCCATGGGCAGACCCTAGATGTATCTCTTGATCTTTCGTAACACAGGCGTCACCTGATTTGGCACCAACCTTGCGATCTCATTGAACATAGTCGTATACTGCTGATGTGTCATGGGTCTCGTCCTCAACAATAGGAACTCTCTCTCAATCTTGTCGAGTTCCCTGTAAGGACAAAACTCCTCGATCACCAACTTCTTCAGTTCTCTTGACCTCATCCTTCCAATCACCCTGCTACCCTCGGCCTGGACAATATTGTCCCACCAGCATAAGGCCGAATCCACAAACGAGTGGGTAGCAAACTTCACCTTTTGGTCCTCCCTACACTTGCTGATGTCAACCATAGCTTCCATTTCCCTCACCCATCGGTGAGTAGCAGCTACATTCCTATTCCCATCAAAAGTCGGGGTTTGCATCTCTGGATGCCCATAATAGCACCCCTTTGCAATTTTCTGCACTGCCTCCACTTCCGCATCATTACTGGAGACAACCATCTCAGTCCCTGGTTGCTCCCCTTCTCTTGAATCTCTCTCCTTGCCCTCTCTCCTATTGGTTTTCCTCCTCTCCTCTTTCTTTTTCTTTTCATCCTTTCTCACGGCTCTAATAACGTCAGTCACCACAGACGGCAGAATCATTTACATGACTTGATGAACTTCCTCCACAACTGCCTCCTTCACTGAGGCCCTCGGGTTAGCACTCTTATCACCGCCTTCATGGTGATGAAGCTCAGGCTCTTAAGGAGTCGTTTCAGTGGTCCTAGCCTGGTTCCTCATGACACGCGGCCCAGCACCACGTCCAACATGCCCTCCACCTTAAGAAGCCTTCGAAGATCTACCACTAGCCATCTTTAAGCACTATAAGATTCAAACACCAACACAATCATTCAAGTTAATAGCTCAGAATATGTCAAGTATAGTAAGTCCCTAATTACAGTGGCCAGTTGTGATTAGCCACTTACTTTACTCTTCATTCCCCAAGCATTTCCTATCCTGACTACATCAGTATCCAAATCTACTATGAGCACATAATTCACATAGCACACGCACAAAATTCCTTTTTCCATTAATTTACATAAAACGTTTATATAAACATTTACCTGTAGGCATGTAGCTACTAGGACTGGCATCCCTTTCCCTTTCATGTCCCATTCTCAGTTTAAGTTTAGGTTTTGGAAATAATTTAACAAATTCTCTTAAACTTTGTCTCTGATACCGACTTTTAAGGCCCCGTTCCCGAGATGCTTACAGTTGGTCAATCATCGCATAAAACATATAAAACACTTCATTTTTGTAGCAGAAATATATCTTTTCATACATACTTTATAAATACATGACAAAACATTGTTCTTATAGTTTCATCACAAAATTTGACATTTACAAGCATTATCTAAAAATCTAGAATGCCAGACTCAGATCATCACAGTAGCTTATGCATCCATGCCTGCACCTCCTCAGCATCAACAATAACCTGCCAACTGATATGCATATTAAAAGTCAGCGATGCTGAGTGAGTTCTAGTTTATATAATAAAATACTTTACTTTTGATAAAACATTTCCTTTACTTTCGTATGTGATCACACATCATATGTACATCTTGATAATAATCATTTATTATCTTTCATCATCGTTCATAATCGTCCGTTTCGTACTTTCTTTCATTATTATCTTTCACTTTTATCAAGATCATGCCATATGCTACGCCCCATCATTTGTGCACGAAGCGACTATAGTGTTGGGGTCAAGCGACAAGGATCCTGTTTCGTACATTTTGATCAATCACGAAGACTGACCCCCTGTGTGCAGACGACACACAGTCGATTTGACAACTCCTCAATGAGTTGTGAACCCCTTTAAATCTGCTTGCAAGACTTTCATTCATTCATTATGTTCCACTTTTCATTTTCTTTATCTTTCACTTTCTATAAAATAATACTTTACATATATAAGCACATATCACACATGTAATGTCACATCATAATAGATAATATGGAACATAATCAACATAACAGCAATCCACAAGCATACAACATCAATAAGCATAGACCCCCATAAAGCATTAGTACTTAGCACTTCATTCTATTTCCTAAAATTCAGAATAAGCCTAGGGGTTCACAGAAGATTTCTTTGGAAGATTTCACCTAAAATTCAGAATTAGCATCTTCTTCATTCTATTTCCTAAAATTCAGAATAAGCATCAGTACTTAGCACATCATGATACCTTTGGAAGATTTCACCTTGGCTTTGGAAGATTTCTTCCTAAGCTTCGGAAGATTTCTTCCTTGGTTTCTGAAGATTTCTTCCTTGTCTAAAGTCCACAATGCATGAATGAAACACTAAGTATATTCACAGTGGATGGCTAAAGGTTCACAGCGGACATTTATACATCTTTAAAAGGTCTATAGTGGACATGCATTGTCCACAGCGGATGACTAAGGTTCATAGAGGATGACTTAAAACATTCTAAGTGTCCATAACAGACAGTCTAAAGTACCTAAGGGTCCACAGTGGATAGTTTATGTCCATAGCGGACAACATAAAATCTCTAAGTGTGCACAGCGGACATGCAAAGTCCACATCGGACATGCAAAGTCCACAGCGGACAGTCCCACAGCCTGAGTGTCTACAGCAGACACCTTATCCATGCTCAAGTGTCCATAACGGACAGCTAGTGTCCACAGCGGACACCAAGTCCAACACCTAAGATTCAACTTATGCAGTTTCTAGCTGATACATCATTTCTAAACATATACTTAGCATAGATCTACCAGATTCACACTTAATACATAACAAACATCTACACGACATCATAGAAATCAGTTAAAAACAATCATCTTTCATAAACAGTTGTAGTTTTATGGAAAACCATAGTATGTTTTATTAAATAACAGTTTGATGTACATATCAGCTGCAAACAAGTAGAAAATATGTAAAAGAGGGGATCTAGAACTCATGTCTAACAGCTTTCGAGTAAAACACCACCAACCCGAGAGCAACCTAGAGTTCTAGCACCTAAACACACGAAAGCAGGTAACCAAACACATAGAAACACATAAAGATCGGTCCAGAAGCTTAAACCCAACAGAAACCGAGAAGAAACACCTTAAAATCTTACCTTTCTGAAGATTTCTTCCACTTTCTCTCACTAAAATAGGTTGAGAGCTTCTTTTTCCTCACTCTAACTGAAAGTTATGCATGAGAGAAGGGGTATGGGTGGCCATATCACCTTTTTGAACCCATTATGGGTAGGTTTCACCTTTGCACACCTTTAACCCCTTGCTTTGAAATAATTCCCTTTTCTCCCTTATCTTTTCTTTTCTTTTTCTTTTTCTCTCTCTTTTTTTATAAAGTTTCTGGGTATTTCAAGTTAACGCTTATAGAGTATACAACAAAGTTGATCACACTATTGAGAAATTTGAAAATGTCATATTTAATAAAAAATCTTCAAATAGTTTAGAAAATACCCCAAGTTGGATGTTTGATCTAAATGAATTCACAAATGCATTTAACCATTTGATTGAGAATGTTTCAAGAGGTACTCTCAACATATCAGCAGACGTACAAATTCCAAGTGCTGAAGACCACATAGTAGATTTACTACAAGGGATCAATCATAACAAGTCATCTGCTGATAAAGTCCAACAACATCTAGCAGAAGTAGATGCTAGTACTACAAACAATGTAGGTCATCCATCACTGCTCATTATGACTCATCAGATGAAGAGTCTCATGATCTTTATGGTACTACAAAATCTCTTAACAAGGAACCAAACATGAAAAATTCTGAAGATAAAGTCATTTCGGCAGTTGAATCAGTCAAACCATTTGCCGAACTTCCGCAAATAAATTTCTCCAACCTGGATCTATCTTAACAACTCTAAGTAATCCCAAGACTAAGAATTCATAAAGAGCATCCGGTTGAGAATGTCATTAGCAATGTAGATGTTGGTGTCAAGATAGGAAGTAGGGTGAATGATGCAAACATTTGTTTGTCTTCATGCTTTCTTACTCAATTGGAACTAAAGAATGTTTATTAGGCCTTAAGAGATGGGTAGAAGCCATGCAAGAGGAGCTTCTTTAATTTGCTTTGAAAAAGGTTTGGAAAACTATATGCACTTCCAAAGGGGATGTAATGATCATCATATACAATGCAAATTGATCTCATGAGGAGAATGCAGAATGTAATCTTTCACGGTGTAGAGATTGTATGAGTAAAAGACAAGCAGAATAGAATTCAAGCAAAAAAATATAAATAAACTTCAAAGTATATTGCTCTTTGTTTCGAAGTGCTTACACATGTGAACAAACTCAGGAAAACTAGAAAATCTAATTAGTTACATCAAAAGCAAACTATTTATACTAAACCCAAAAAGGTCTCACGCCAGAAGTAAGTCACCCTAACTTGACAGATATGCAGTGATTATTATCATGTTTTAGTTATTTTTATGAAATGAATGGATCTCACAATCAAAAATCCCGTAGAACTCTTATCTAGCTTCAAGACACTCTTGAGATTTTAAGTCACCCTAACTTGACTTAAACCTTTTACCTCTGATCAACTTTCTAAAGATTATTATTTTTCATATAATATTTAGGTAGAGCATAACTAGTCTGAGAAACATTTTTGAACATAGAATATTAACAAGTTATAGGACTTGTAACAGCCAGTCAGACATACGTTTTGCCCTCGCAATATATTTAAGACTTATATGCCAATTCGGACTTACATGCCCCATCTTTTGATTTTGCCTCATATTTTAGAACATGTTCTCAAAAAGAAAACATTTATCATATAGTATGTATGTCTTTGACATTTTTTTATTATTATGCCCATTGGAATCTTTTATTCCTATACGGCCTTTTAGCTTCTTTTTGCTCTTTTGTCCATTTCTTTTTGTTTTTGCTTTTTGCACTATTTTCATCTTTATCACTTTACATATATATATATATATATATATATATATATATATATATATATATATATGTGTGTGTGTGTGTGTGTGTGTGTGTGTATGTGTGTATGTATATGGAATACCCTTGAAAATTATTGAATCAGAAAGTAACTGGCTTGAGAATGACTAGACTGTAACTCTCAGCTAGTTTTAGCATGGAATCAGTGTTACCACAAAACCTTGATGTGTAACCCACTTAAGTCATAGATAATTTAGTTTCAATGCCTAACATAGCATAATGCTTTTCATTCTTAGAAATCAAGCCTATCAACATATCAAACCTAATACAAGTCAGTTCCTTTTTAAGCTTTACTATGTAATATATCAAAATCAAGAAATGTACTATCATTTCCAATTTAACATTGAAAATTCATTTTGTAAATTTTGTTAAACAAAATCTTTTGTAATTTTTTCAAACTTTACTCCCCCTAAAATTAAAATATTTTTTGATACATTTTCAATTTTCTTCCACTAAATTTGCGATTGTCTACTTAGAATATAACAAATTTAACAAAAATTATACAAAAGTATTTTTGGTAGAAGGTGTATGATTAATATTAGCCAAAGCTAATCATTCCCAGAGATTGAACCAGAAAGTCGAATCAGGAATGATCAAATGTCTTGGTAAACAAATCAGTAATATTTTCATCTAATTTGATTTGTTCAAAATAAATAAGCTTTTGATCAAAACAATCTTCTTATGCTCCTATGGTAGTCTTCCCTTTAGGAAGAGGTCATAGATTCCAAACCTTTTGTCTTTTGAGTTGAAGCAGCTCCTCATCAATCTTCTTAGGCTTTATCTGGGACATGAAACAAGAGTGAAGAAAAACATTTGTGACATGGGTTTGTCCTCTTGTTCTCACCCCAGTCTTAAGATTTCTAATGATGTTTATGGTGCGATGGGACTTGTGGATTCTTAGTTAAGGAATCATAGGAAGTTGTTCGGATAGATCTAAATTTGTAAAATTCAGACCTTGTGCTTGAGAATCATCCATCACATCAACACACTTATCAAGTGAAACTTAATCCAATGAGTATGTTACATCATTGATGTTGTCTTCTATGGAGTGATTATCAATATCAAGAAATTCCTGGTCAGTGTTACCACCTCCATCTCCTCTTACATTGGAAACTCCATCATCTAAGTTTTGTGCCTCTTTGCTGGAATTTATAGCCACCTCAGATGTGTCAGCTAAAGAATTTGTTATGGTTGTGCTGACAGGATTTCCAACTGCAGGGCTAGTTATCACTAGAGCTGAAGTAGTTTGATCAGTTGGCCTTCTCAACTCAAATCTTGGATTAGAATCTCCTTTTGATAAGGTACAAGTAGATCTTGAAACACCTTCACAAGATTTGTTAAAACAGTTAGTGGCTAAATCAAGATCAAATAGCCAATCAAGACCAGAATCTTTCACACTGGGTATGTGCTCATTGAAGGTCACATTGACTGACTCCTCAACTACTCTAGTTCTAAGATTTTATACTTTATAAGCCTTGGCTTGGGAAGAGTATCCAATAAAGTGTCCAACATCTGATTTCTCATCAAATTTGGCTATTTGATCTTTGGTATTCAAGATAGTACAAGGACATCTAAATGACCTGAGAAAACCAATGAAAGGTCTCCTTTTATGCCTCGGTTCATAAGGAGTCTTACCATGAGTCTTGACTACTAAAACTCTGTTTTGCACATAGCAGGCAATGTTGACTACCTTTGCCCAAAAGGTGATGGGTAGTTTAGAGTCGGATAACTTGGTTCTTGCAGCTTCAATAAGTGTCTTGTTTCTCCTCTCAGCAACACCGTTTTGCTGAGGAGTCATGGGACCACTATATTGTCTTGTAATACATTTTCCATCACAAAATGTATTAAGGATTTGGTTTTTGAATTCTATTCCTTGATCAAATCTTATGGTCTTTACCTTTTGATCACATTGATTCTCAATTTTTAGAATGAAGTTCTTCAAGATTTTAAGAGTCTCATCCTTAGTTCTAAGGAAGAAGAACCAAGAATGTCTTGTGAAATCATCTGTGATCACCAAGCAGTAAGAGGTCCTTCTTAAACTCATTACACTGGTGGGGCCAAAGAGGTCCATATGTAATAAGTGTAGGGGAGTAATGATGGAGTTCATTTCCTTTGGCTTGTAAGACACTTTGTGTTGCTTCCCTTTCAAACATGCAACACAATGGTTGTCACTTGTAAACTCTTTCTTTGGCATTCCGGTTACCAAATCATTCTTAATTAATTTATTCATGTTTTTAAAGTTTACATGGCACATTCACTTATGCCAAAGGAAAGACTCGTCACTATTGGCTTTAGATGGAAAGCAAGAAACTTCTCCTAAAGGGGATGTTTCCTGCAAATCCATCTTGTACATGTTCCCTCTCCTAGAGGCTCTAAGCAGGATATGCACTTGAGGAATGACCACCTCGGGCTTAAGAACAATGCACTCATGCTTAGTGAAGAGCATGTTATGTCTTTGATCACAAAATTAGGATACACTCAAAAGATTTTATCCAAGCTCCTTGACAAAGTTTACCTTTTTAATGTTGAGCTTATCATTTGTGACCGTGCCCCTTCCAGTGATGTAACCACCAGATTCTCCTCCAAATTCAACTGGCCCTCCATCAATTCTTTCAAAGGTTTGAGGCAAAGAGCAATTGCCTGTCATGTGCCTGGAATAGCCACTATCAATTATCCATACATTTCCTTTGGCCTTGAAATGTTCCTACACAAAAAGAGATGATTAGTTACATTTGGAAACCCAATCCTTATAGGTCTTGGGCTTGTCAAAGTGAACTAAAGACAATGAAAAAGTAATTGATCCTATATTCAAGCTTTGAGGATCATCAACTGTTATTGATAAAGAACCTTCAGTCATATGATCTTCCTTTATCTTCTACACCATCTTTGGAAGATTAGACTTGACCTTCAACTCTTTGAAAGTTTTGATTACTTCAAAAGTTTCAGAGACTGGACATTCAGAAGATCTTGCATTCACTGCAGCAGACTTCAGTGCTTCGAAAGCATTTCTCTCTCCCGAGACCAAATTTTCTCCTGAAAGCAAGTTTTCACTAGTCTTCTTCTTTAGCTTTGAGCTTCAAAAAGAAAAGATTTTCCTTTCGAAGCTGTTTTCTTATTCTTTTTCTCAAAAGGTTTCTTCTTAGTCATATGGAGAACTTTGGGATTGAAGATGCAATCCTTAGCAAGATGAGAAGTACTACCACACATGACACATTCAGTTGGCTTCCTTTTGAGAAATTTCTTTTGGGTAGAAGGTTGAGCTTGATCACTTTCCACTTCTATCTTCATCTTTACCGATGATGCAACAGGCTTCTTAGGGTGAGGCTTGCTTTTAGGACTGGATGGTTCAGGCTGTGCAGTAGTGGTGCACATTTCATCAGCCTTCTTTTCTTCACAAGATAAGGTGGACATGAACTAGAACTCCTAGTACTGGAGTCCATAGCTAAATCCATAGTCTTCACCACTTCGAATCCTACAGAGATAAGGACTTGTTTCTACTTGGAGTTGAACGTGGCCTTGATCTCTTGAGCCTTCTTTGACTTTCTCTTTGTAGCTTTGATCAAGTTCTTCCTTTTAGACTTGCTCAATCCTGGTTCTTTCCTCTTTTTAGGAGTATAGTGACCCTTCTTAAGATGATCTTCTTCACTCATCTCAGATCCATCCTTCACCACCTCCTCTTCATCTTCATCCTCTTCTTGAATGGGGTCTATGAGTGGAAGCTCATCTTGACAAGTTCCAACCTTGGAGATCCTATAGGTTGTAGAGTATATGAAAGAGCTATCTTAGTAGATCCATGTCCCTACTTATTCTAATAATAAACCATTGCATGCAAGGATAAGGATATAATGTTCTTGAAGTTCTTTTCTTCAAGAACACATTTTTCTACTCGGGCTTTGCTAATCATAAGCTCAGCTTGGCATTCAACTAACTTGGTAATGAGATCCTTAATTTGAGTCCTGTAATTTGTGTGCTCATGTTTTAAAGTTGAAATGGTTTTCTCTAGATCTTTTATCTTATGTTTAAAATCATTTTCATCTCTTTTAAAATCAGCTTTTAAAATATTCAAAGACTCAAGATCAGATCTCATTTCCAAGTTATAGGACCTGTATCTATTTACTTTTGCAATACATTTAGGGGTGCAAAGATGTTCCAATACCTTGGCTTCTTCATGATCTGCCATTTTGGTTTGGGAAGACATCTTCAACTTGAAAGTTCCATTCAAAGCCTCCTTCTTCAACACCAACTATAGCTTGCTTCTTGGGTTTCTCAGTCTTTGGAGCTCCATCTGTGTATTTTGGTCTGGTATGTGCTTGGCCACTATTTTTCCTTGGTGCCTTACACTCCCTAGCAAAGTGTCCTATTTGGTTACAGTTGTAACACTTCACTTTGCTTTTATCCAGCCCAAACTTTCCACTAGATGCATTGCTGGGAAACATCCTCTTTGTTCTCTTGTAGAAATTCTTGGCCCTGTGAGTGAGAAGATCCATTTGCTGGACTATTTCCATATACTCCAGATCATCTGGATGGATACAATCCAAGTCTTCAAGAGTGAAAAGAAAGTTGCCACTGCTTTCATCAGCAGACATTAAAGCTTGCGAAGAGCTTGTCTCTTGGAATGGGCTTCCCTGGATGTAGCTCTCCCTTGGTGTCACTGGTAAGGTGATGAAAGGAACCTTTTATGAGTTTTCAGGGTAGCAGACAAGATGATGATGTGGTTCTTTGCAATCCCTTTCAACCACTTGAAGGCTGAACTCTGCTGATTGTTGGAGGAGTTGCTAGATGGATTTTGCATGTTCATCTACATCTGGTATCCACTAAGGATACTATACAACTCTGTGAGAGTAAGGGTCTTAAGGTTTTCAGTCCTCTTAATGACCATACAATAGTGTGTCCATTGTCTGGGAAGAGCAGACATGAACTTCCTCACAATGTCCCTATTCTCAAGATTTACTCCAACATCCATTAGAGTATCCACAATCTCAACATACCTAAAGTATTGTTGAATCATGGTTTCACCTATTTTATAGGTGAAGTTCTCAAACTGCTACTTTAAGAGGTCTTTCTTGTTTTCTTTTGCTTTATTAGACCCCTCATACATAAGCTTCAATGCATCCTATAGTTGCTTTACAGTTTTGCACTTCTTGAAACCTCTGTAGATAGAGTTCGGAAGAGCAGTTTGGAGAGTGGTCATAGCCTTCTGATCTATATCAATCTTCTTCTAGTCTTCTTCTGAGTAGTCAGCCACTTCCTTTGGTATCATGGCACCACTAGCTGCAGCTAAAGTAGTGCATGGTACATGAGGTTCTGAGACAACTGATCCCCACATCCTGCTGTCTTAAGACTTGATAAAGCCTTCCATTCTTTGGAACAAAGTATGAAAGTCATCAGGAGTGATTAGTGGAGATTTTTTCATAGTACTGGTTTCCATATCAGCCTTGGTAGGAGCTACCATTTAAGTTGTTAAGTGTTTTATGAAACTGAAGGATTTAAAGATGGTGAGATCTTATAATCAAGAGCCTAAAAGGATCTGATACCAATTGCAGGATCGTTGAAGGGGGTCAATGCAATAGTTTCACAATGAGGAGAGACTTAGAACACTTAACAGATCAAATAGGGAACCAGGTCTGTATTGATGATACTAAGTAAACACAAGTAAATATGAGATAGAACAAGAACAACAAAAAGATAATATTGTTTTTCAAAAATGATGTATATTTCCTTTTAACTAGTGACTATGATATGCCATAGCTCACATCCTAATATATTACAAAAAGGATAAAAGGTACAAAAGTAGAAAGTTACAGACCAATGACCATAATCTACAGTTGATAAAAGCATGGACTATTAACCAACTCATATAAGTTGGTGAGTCTTCAGAGTGATAGCAGAAAATTGTTTAGCTTTGTCAAAAGGTGATCAGAGAAAGCATGTATTCTCTGTCTTTGGAAGAAATCAGTCTTTGGCTTCGGAAGACATTGTCTCTGAAGCTTCGGAAGACTTCATCTTTGGCTTTTGTCAATTGGCTTTAGAAGGTTTTACACTTCTGTTATTTCCTTTGAGTTGTGTAAAACATCCGAAGTAACCTTACTCTATACATCATGCATGCATGCTGAGAGCTCTTTGGATGCTTTGGTTGCATCAGCCTTTAAGTATAAGCGTTACACCCTTATATTTAGAAATAAGAATGAACTAAATAGTATGGGCTCGTTTCTTATATAAAAATACTATTCAATTCCTATCACCTCACCTACCCACCTCCACCCATCATCATCATACCATCATCATCATCATCTTCAAATCTGATCATTCTTCCCCACCCACCATTCTTGTTTCACAGACCAAGAACACTAGCCGCCACCACCAGCCGTCTGAACCACCACAAAACACCACTGCCATCAACCTTTCACCTTCCCTTCCACTCCCTGCAACGTGCACATGCCTACAGATCTACAACCAACACCGCCTCCGCCTCCCCGCTTTAATTGCAACCATCATAATACCATCGCCGATCACGGCCTTTTGCAACCTGTATTAACATCACCACCGGCCACGCCACTAGTCAAATACTTAATCGAATCTAAGGACTGGATCTGGGTATCCTATCAAATATTTCTTATGGACGGCATTAGATCTGGTATGTGATGGTGTGTTCGGGTGCTAATCTGAATGGAGGAGGTGGAGGGATGGTGTTGATATGATGACTATGGGTGTCCAATGGGGTTTAAGATGGCGATGGTAATAGTGGTTAAGCAACTTTTTTGATAGTTATGGTATGGCGATGATAGTCGGGTGATCAAGCGTGGTGATGGTGGTTGACAGTGGTTATGGGCATTCCAGCGGCGATCTTGCACGTTGGTGATGAAATGATGATGGGGTAATAATAATAATAATAATTATTATTATTATAATAAAAAATCGACAGGGGTAAAATGGTCATTTACAAAAAGTTAACTCTAAAACTAACTCCATTGTTGGACCAAAAGAACCAATAAGCCTGATCAGAAAAACCTTTAAGTCCCACAGACATTACAATAACTGAAGTAGTCTGCAACAGCTGAAGACATCAACTGATAACAAGGTCTGAAGACAAAGTCTGAAGTGAAAGAGCTAAAGACAAAGTCTGAAGTGAAAAAGCTGAAGACAAAGTCTGAAGCTAAAGAACTGAAGACAAAGTCTGAAGACAAAAGCTGAAGACAAAGACTGAAGACCAAGTTTCAGATGTTGTCACAACAGCTGAAGAAGACCACTTCAGTAGTTGTGATGGTTTCCTTTCAGGAGTTATATTTTCCTTTCAGTTCTTTTGTAATCAGTAGTTTTATGTTTCTTGTAATCAGTACTTGTAGTTTCAGTAGTTTTAGTTTCATCTTGTACTTAGCATACTCTGAGATGTTCTCAGTTGTTGTGAACATTCTCAGTAGTTTGCTTACTTTTAGTTGTTTGTAATAATTCGGTTAAATGTCACTATCAAGTGACATCAGCAGACGTCACATTCCTTTATATAAGGGATGTTGACCTAATTGTAACCTGCGAAGCTTAGCGGCTGCCATACCGAAGCATTTGTGCATGAATGATATTATCCCTTTTGCAGAAAACCCTCTTTCTCTATAACCGTGTACTGTTCCATTGAATATCTATTGTGTTCTTGCTATATTTGTCTAATTCTTGTTCTAATTCCGCTGCGATTCAACTCTAATTGATCAAATTTAGATCACTGATCCTGTCAAATGGTATCAGAGCAGGTTAATCATTGATCGGTTTAACAATTGATCATTGAAACTGCTATTTCGATATCTAAAGTTTGATCGAATTAGCATATTTGCAAGAATTGGTTATAGAGATTGATCTTCTGCTGCTTCTGGTTATTCAATTTGAGTTTCTTCTTGGTTCATATTGAGTTTGTTGTGTTTTTGTGCTAAATCTGTTGAAACTTGATTGAATTGGTTTGAATCTGAGAATGACTACTCCATCTAATGACCCTCACAATACTGGCTCCTCAACCAAGCCTCCGATGCTGGTTAGGAGTGAGTATAACATATGGCAACGAAGAATGCTCCATCACCTGTCTGTTAACAGTTCAGGTTGTTGGACATCTGTGGTTCACGGTCCACACAAGCCTATGGTGAACAATCCGGAGACCAACCAAATGGTTCCGAAGAAGAAGGAGCAATACTCAGATGAAGATCGTAAACTGTTTGAGATTGATGCTAAAGCCCATGGAATTCTGGCCATGGCACTGCCTAATGAAATCTATTCTGGGCTTATGCATCATGAAACTGCTCATGACCTCTGGAATGCTTTGAAGGAACAATTCGGAGGAACTGATGAGGTCTTAGCAAACAACAGAGAAATCCTCGCCCAACAATATGAGACATTCTCTCATAGGAAGGGTGAGACACTGACTCAACAGTTTGAGCGTTTCTCCTGCTTGATCTCTGAGCTGAAAATGGTCAAGCATGAGTATACTAACAGCCAGATGAACAACAGATTCCTCAGATCACTGCCTGAGAGATGGGACACATACACCATTGTCCTACGCTCCAGTGCAAATCTGGATAGCCTATCTCTCACCCAACTCCATGGGAAACTGCTTACATTTGAAAGAGAGATAGAGCAGAAAAGGAAACTGGCATCATCAGGAAAGCTCACTGATGACTTTGTACCAGGGAACACTGCCTTGGTCGGTCATGAGTCAGAATATGCTGGATCAGAAAGCCATTATGATGAGCATATAGATTTCTCTTCAAACAGTTCTGATCATGCATTTGTTGGTGTTGACAGTCATTCTGGGTGTAATAGTGATAATTTATGCTTTATCATGGATGATTTGAAGGGTATTGCTGATGATGATTTAGAAGAGATGGATATTTTGAGCCAAATGGCCTTGATCAATATCAGATCTCAAAAGTTCTACAAGAGAACTGGTAGGAAATTTCCAGGACTCTCTGGCAAAACCAAAGTTGGTTTTGACAAGAGTAAGTTGAGGTGTCACAAATGCCACAGGCTTGGGCACTTTGCAAGAGAGTGTAGATCAACTGGATCTAACTCCTCTGCACCCTTTGTGACCTTTCCAAGCAATAGTTCACAAAACAAAGGGCAACATCCTGCTAGTTCTGGTCATCACTCACAACCTCAATCTCCTGCATATTTTGTCCCTCAGGGTCCAATGCCATATCCATATCCCTGCTATTACATGCCACAGCCAAATCCAGTTCAAGTTCCTATAGCACAACAACCTCAAGCCCTACCTGAGCCTCAACCATCTCCATCACAATCTCAACCTCATCACAGCTTCTTCACACCAGGAGTTGTTGACTGGAGCAGCTTACCAGATGATCTTTCTGGTTTCAATGAGCAATTATTTGCTGGTGCTGGTCAACATGGTGGTGAACATCCTTTTGGGAATCTTGCTCTCATGGCCCTGGAGTCTACTGAGGGTTCCTGCTCCAATGCATCATCTTCACAGGTAACCCAGGTATCTTCTGAGGCTAAAGCCAAGTTATGTTCTGAATCATGCATAGCTGCCTTTGTCTCTATTAGAGAGGCAAATGTAGCTTTAATCAATCAAAATCTTGAGCTTGAGAAAACTATTTCCAAAAGAAAAGCTGAGTATGAGTCTGCTCTTAATGACAAAGATGATGAGATTTACAAGCTTAAATGCCAACTTAATGATGAAAAGGCTAAGGTAGAGGTCATACTTGAGAACCACAGAAGTCTCAAAGAGACACTTGCAGCTACCCAAGTTGAGTGTGACCGCTGGGTAACATCCTGCAAGGGATTTGAAATGCTTCTCAGCAAGCAAACAGCTTCAAATGTGAAGTTTGGAATAGGTTACAATCATACTGCACCACCTACTGATTTTACTTCAAAATCAATAGTAAAATCTGAAGGTGAAAGTAATTTCCAAACCACATCATCATGTGATTCATCCTCAAATGATAATACAAAATTAGAGGATGAAGTCAGTGTTAAGATCTCAGCAAATCAATTGCCTGATGGTTTAAATGCTGATAAACACATGAAGCTGAGCAATTCAGATGTTGTCCCTCAAAGTACTCCAAGTACTGAAGGGCAAGTCACAACATCTGAAAAGCATTTCAAATCTGCTGAAATAAAAGGATTAACAACTGCTGAGGAATCTATCATACGGTCTTTCAGGACGGATAGAGAACAGCTGAAGAACAAGTCTTCAGTTGTTACCGATCCTTCAGTACTTAACACAAGTACTGAAAGGAGGAAAGTACTGAAGATCACACCTTCAGTAGTTTCCACTTCAGCAGTTGATCAATCCAAGATGAAGAATAAGCCATGTGAAATATGTGGTAAATTCAATCATCTATCTGATGAATGCTGGTACAAAAAGGGTTCCAAACTCAACAGAGATAAGCTCATTAAAGAAGAGATTAATAAAATGAAAAATGAGTTTGAGACCAAGTTTGTACCACAGTCATCTCAAACTGATAAACCCAAGGCCTCACCAAAATCCAAAAAGAAGGATGGGGTTTATCAGAAAACAGCTGATAGTGTTCCTCATGATAAACATCAGACTAAGTCTGTGAATTTCAAGAAGGAGGAAATGGTGGGTCACAGGAACTCATCAAAAACAAGTACTGATGTGTCAAATGAGCTGAAGGCTTTAGCAACAAATCAGACACAACTTGTTATGATGGTTCAGCATTTGTTGGGGAGAGTTAACCAACTAGATGCACCTGTGATCAAACCACTGAAAAGGAAATCCAAGCCCAAATCTAAGAAATCCATTTCAGCACCATCTCCACCTTCATCAGCTGTTAATCATGAGAAACAAGTTATGGTTAAATCTGTTGATGAAAACAGACCCAAAACCAAAAAGGTTTGGGTCTCTAAAGCTAACTAGTTTCTTATGATAAATGCAGGGTTCTTCAGCATGCCAAAGAAGCATCTGGTATGTAGACAGTGGAGGATCTATGCATATGACTGGGAGCAGTTCTCTTCTTAATGACTACTCTCAAGGAAAGAAGGGATTTGTCTCATTTGGAAATGATGCTAAGGGTTACATCATCGGGAAAGGATTTGTGTCAAATGGAGAAATCAGATTTGATGATGTTAACCATGTGGAGAATCTCAAGTATAATCTACTGAGTGTCAGTCAGATGTGTGATAAAGGGCATGTTGCACTTTTCACAAGCCAGAACTGCCGGATTCTGTCTTCCAAAGTTCTGAGGCTGATTGACAAGGTATTGGATGAACATACTCTCCTGAAGGCCAACAGGATAGGAAGAGTATATGCCTTGGATTTGTCAAAGAAGATTGATTTAAAAGGTCATCCTTGCCTGTTCTCCAAGGCCTCTCCTCAGGAATCTAAACTGTGGCATAGAAGGCTGGGTCATGTTAATCTCAAAAACATGAATCAGCTGATCCACAATAGTTTAGTGAGAGGTCTACCAATAAAGGAGTTCCACTGTGATGAAACCTGCACTGCTTGTTTAAAAGGAAAACAACACAAAGTTTCATTCCCTCCTATAGAAGAACCAAAGTCCACTGCCTGCTTGCAATTACTGCACATGGATCTCTTTGGTCCTGTGAGAGTAATGAGCATGGCAAAGAAGAAATACTGTCTGGTAATTGTGGATGATTACTCCAGATTTGTATGGACCTTCTTCTTGCATTCAAAGGATGAGGCTGCTCAGACAATTATTAACTTTGTGTTGTATGTTGAGAAGCAGTATTCCCTATCAGTCAAGTGTATAAGAAGTGATAATGGAACTGAATTTAGAAACCATACACTTGATGATTTCTACCTTTCAAAAGGAATCAAGAGGCAGTATAGCATCCCAAGGACTCCAGAACAAAATGGAGTAGTGGAGAGAAAGAACAGGACCCTAATTGAAGCTGCAAGGTCCATGTTGGCTGACTCTGGTTTGCCACTGACCTTTTGGGCTGAAGCTGTCAACACAGCATGCTATGTGCAAAATAGAGCTTTAGTGAATCAGAGGTTGATGAAGACTCCTTATGAAGTTCTACATCATTTGGCTCCTCTAATTTCATTCTTCAGAGCATTTGGGTGTCCTTGTTACATTCTCAACACAAAGGATCAACTCCAAAAGTTTGATTCTAAGGTGGATGCAGGGTATTTTGTTGGGTATTCATCCACTTGCAAGGCTTACAGAGTGTTCAACTGCAGAACAAAGATGGTTGAAGAAACCTTGCATGTGAAGTTCAATGAATCTCCTAAGGACAAAATCCCACAAAACCCTGTGGAGTTGTTTGATCTGGACATACTGCAATATGTTCCTTATCAGCCTCCAGCTGTTGCAGATCATGTGAATTCATCACCTTCTGCAGCTAGTCATCCATCTGGTGGTACTGATGTTGATGATGATCCCAGTACTCACCTATTCAAGTTTAGTGATCAACTGCCTGAGTCTACTAAACTTGATGTTCCTGTAGCTTCAGTAGCACCATCCACAACAAATGCTGATGAGATTTCTGAATCCTCTACTTCATTTGACTTGCCATCTAATACTTGGTTTCAAGAATCTGGATCAACATCTGTTGCTGCTGAGCGTGCTACAAACACTTGCACAGATCTCATAGTGTACCAAGAGCTGAAGAATCACCCAATGTCTCAAATCATTGGTGATATCAATGCTGGTGTCTCAACTAGAAGTCAATTGTCCAACTTCTGCTTCTATGCTCTCTTCATCAGTCAGCAAGAGCCAAAGAACTATCATATTGCATTAAGAGACAATGGATGGGTTGATGCCATGCAGCTTGAGCTTCTTCAGTTCAAAAAGCAGCAAGTGTGGGAACTGGTTCCTCTACCCCCAGGTAAGTGTGCAATAGGCACTAAATGGGTGTTTAGGAATAAAACAGATGAAAATGGGCAAATTGTCAAGAACAAGGCCAGACTGGTTGTCCAGGGGTTTTCACAAGAAGAAGGTATTGATTATGATGAAACCTTTGCCCCTGTAGCCAGACTGGAGGCAATTAGATTGTTCTTAGCCTATGCTGCATTCCACAATCTTAAAGTTTTTCAAATGGATGTCAAAAGTGCATTTTTATATGGTAAAATAAAAGAAGAGGTTTATGTGTGTCAACCACCAGGTTTTGAGGATAATAAACATCCTGATTGGGTGTATAAACTTGATAAGGCTCTTTATGGGTTGAAACAAGCTCCTAGAGCCTGGTATGAAACACTGTCAAATTTTCTTCTTCAGAATAATTTCACTAGAGGCTCCATAGATAAAACTTTGTTCATTAAGAAAGTGGGTCAGCATAAGCTCCTTGTTCAAATTTATGTTGATGATATTATTTTTGCATCCTCTGATCCACAGTTGTGTGATGCATTTACAAAGTTGATGCAACAAAAATTCGAAATGAGTGCCATGGGAGAATTACAGTTCTTTCTAGGTTTGCAAATCAAACAAAAGGCTGATGGAACTTTCATTCATCAGTCAAAATACACAAAGAGTCTTTTGGAAAAGTTTGATTTACAAAACTGTAAGCCCTGTTCTACTCCCATGTGCAGCACCACACAACTGGATGCAGATCAGAAAGGTAAAGCTGTTGATGAAACACTTTACAGATGTATGATTGGGTCCTTGATGTACTTAACAGCTTCTAGACCAGATATTATGTTTGCAACTTGTGTTTGTGCTAGATTTCAGGCTGCTCCTAAAGAGTCTCATTTGATTGCAGTCAAGAGGATCTTTAGATATCTGCAAGGTACTCAATCTCTAGGTCTTTGGTATTCCACTGGGCACTCTTGCAAATTAGTTGCTTTTTCTGATAGTGACTATGCAGGGTGTAAATTAACTAGAAAATCAACTTCTGGTGGATGTCAATTCCTAGGCAACTGTTTGGTTTCTTGGCAGAGTAAGAAACAAACATCTGTTGCTACATCCACTGCTGAAGCCGAGTACATTGCTGCTGCAAGTTGTACATCTCAGGTACTCTGGCTTCAGAATCAATTATTGGATTATGGCATTACAGAGACTAAGACTCCATTACTAATGGATAGTGCTTCAGCTCTTTGTATTGTCAAGAATCCAGTCCAGCACTCTAGGACCAAACATATTGAGATCAGACACCATTTTATTAGGGATTGTTTTGAAAAAGGTCTGATTGATCCAAAGTTTGTTCCTAGTGCTGATGAGCTTGCAGACATATTTACTAAGCCTTTGGACAGTTCAACTTTCCAAAACCTAGTGTTAAGGCTTGGTATGCTGCAGCTAGAATAAGTGACAACTACTGATGATCTCAGTCAACAAGTACTGATGAGCATTCGTATACTATTGTCACAAATAAGTACTGATAAGTTCTTTTATCCTCAGTAGTTTTCATAACTACTGAAGACTAAATTACTTAAAAGTACTGAAGTACTCTATCTGTTGAAAAGAACTGATGTGGTTACAACTACTGATGTAGTTACAACTACTGATGTCAGTATAACAGATAAGTACTGATGACCAATGAAACGTCTGAAAATCAGACAAAAAGTCTGATAAGTGTTGAGGTCAGAATGAAACAGCTGATGAGCTAAGAATTGACGACAACAGCTGATGAGAAACTTTTCTCTTCAGTTGTTTCTACAACTGCTGTTTCACTTCATACAACTGAAGCCAAAACCATGTCTTCAGTAGTTTTACAACTACTGATGACTAACACCAAATCTTCAGTTGTTTACAACACCTGAAGCCAAAACCATGTCTTCAGTAGTTTCACAACTACTGATGACTAATACCAAGTCTTCAGTTGTTACAACTTCTGAAAGTTAAAACCAGGTCTTCAGTTGTTTTCAAACAACTGATGACAGCACCAACACTTTCAGTCGTTTTATATCAGCCTTTTCTTACCCTATAAATACCTAAACCTACTTTCAAACGTTTCATTAGCCGTTTTATGTCCTTCACTCTCTCAACAATGGCGACCATGAAACTCAAACCCAGACACAACTGTGTTGCCTACCTCTCGAAATCGGCCTTTTGGAACAAATTTGATAATGCCATCGATCTTATGGTAGATTCCCAGTACCGAACCGCTTTTCTTCTGAATCCTACCATATACCCCGATTCCCTAAGCCAATTCTGGACCAACGTCTCTGTGCAAACTGGTGAGAATGATAGCCAAATCACTCTCCAGTCGTTGGTTAACCAGAAACAGGTGGTCATCACTCCAGACATCATTCGACAAACCCTAAATCTACATGATGCCACCTGTGTCACAGAATACCCGAAAGGCACAACTGATATGTCTTTCATCAATAACGGGTATGAAGGAGACTTAAGTGCTACCACCATTCTGAAGAAGCACTTCCATGATGCTGAACGTCTTATATTCCACATGGTGAATGTCTGCCTTGCATCAAAAACCTCCTCATGGGATCAGATGTCCTCCCGATGGCAACAGGTATTATACTCTATCTTTGAACGACAAAATCTAAATTTTTCTGAGATAGTTTTCATGGAACTAAAGGATCTGGCTTTGAAACCTGTGGCAAACAGATGGATATTATATCCCAGGTTTCTCATGGCCATAATTTTAAATCAGCTAAAATCAGACGGCCTTGTTGGCCTTGGAGTCCCTGCTCCGGCTGTATTGCCTGAAGTATACTCCAGGCACAACTCTGACCCTACACTGAAAGGGGCTGCCCGGCTGCTAAAACCCAAGCAGCGGGAACCCACAGCCTCCACTTCCAGATCCAAAGTCCCCACCAAACCCAACACCAAAAAGCCCAAAAAGGCTACTCAGGGAGATGAGTCCCCTGAGGATGCCCCTGTACCACCAATACAGGAAACACTTACTGGTTCTAACCCCCCAGTAGTGTCAAAGACTCCACCAGCCCTAGCCGCTCAGGCATCCTCTCAACAGGATCCTGATGCAACCATAATTGGGGATACCACAATGCTGGAACCTATCTCAATTGAGAAGGTTACCATTGAAGAGCACCAGTCACCCCGGGTGCAATCTGCTTCAAACCTATCTCCAAATGCAACCGCCCCTCAAAGCCCAACCATTATAGTTGCACAAGTGCTGAGTCAGCTGCATTCCTCTCCTCCTCCCCAGAAACCAATTACAATGGGGAGAACCTCAACAGCTGAGGAAGAGGACCAAAATGCTGCTGATAACCCACAGCACAGGGGTTATAATGTTCAATCTCCCCGTGTAGAGGAGGAGGTTAGAACATCTGGTGAGGCTGCCACTTCTACTGATTCAGCAAATGAACAGGATGCAGTTGGTAACATCTCTAAGACCTCACCAGAGGCAACTGCCGATGAAGGACTCAGTCCTGAGGCAGGAAGTCCCCAGAACCAAGAACAAGGGGCACATGCTACAACTGATCTACACTCAGGGCATGTACATCCTGATTCAATCAGGAGGTCAGGTGATTCAGCAAAGACTGATGATGACCTGGGCTTTTTCTTTGATGTCTTAGCCCATAACACAATCCTTGAGGCTGAGGTGAGCAGACTCAAAGAACTGCTTGCCAAAATGTCTCAGGATCAAAGTCCATCTGCCCCAATAAACCCACAGATGGCACCTTCATCTGAAGGTTCACCAAACACTCAGCCACTACACTCAACTGAGCCACCAGCCACTGCTTTTGGCACCACCTCTCAGGGACAGAACCCCTCTGAGCAGATGGTTGCTACCTTTCAACATTCCTTACCTCTCATCACTCCCATCATCAATGAGATTGTGCATAAAGCCATTGATGAGAGGATCTCCTCAAATCTACAAACACTTGTTGATGATGCTGTGCAAAAGAAGCTTTCTGCCATTCAAACCCCTGAACCCAATGCACCCAAAAAGGGGGAGTCTAAGGCAGTGAAAGAAAGAAAGAGAAAGAGAGTGGAAGATGAGAAACAACAAGAGAAAGAAAAGGAGTTAGAAAAGGAAAAACAGCTGATCACATACAAGAGAAAGAAAAGTGCTGAAACTCAAAAGCCTGATGAAGAGAAATCATTGGAAGATCTGGTTAAAGAAGCTGATGAAGCTCACAGCAGATCAATGGACAGAATAATAGACCAACTCTTCAGACAAGGCTTTGATACAGCTACATTAGACACTGAGATCAGAAGGCTGGAGATTAAAGAGATACAAGAGAGATGGGCCAGTTACAGTGTGATGGAAAGGGAGAGGTTGGAGATAATGATCAGGTTTATTGCAAAATACTTGGGAAGATCATTAATTGAGATTAAATCATGGACCAGAGACAGTATTCTGGCAATAACCACCAGAATCTGTGCTTCTGAAGCATTCAATAAGGGGTTGATTATCGAAGCCTTAGATGAAGCAGGTGCTGGGAAGAGAACTGATATGGCCAAGCTTTCCAAAGCCAAACTTACCACAAAAATGCTAGATCAGCCTTCCCAAACTCCCACTCAAAAACAACCAACCCCACAACTCTCCAAACCAATCCCTAAACCTAAACTTAAACCAACTCAACCCTCAAAACCAACTCCCTTACCCCAAAAACCACCTCAAACCACATCCAATGATGCACCCAGAAGGAGGAGAAGGGTGTTGAGGATGGAAGAAGAAGAAGAAGAAGATGATGAAGAAGACAGTCTGCCAATCTCTGCTGTTCTAAAAATACCTGAGCCCAGAAGTCAACAAATGATCACACCAGACTTTCAGAGGCAAATGGTGAAAGTTAAGATTGAAGAAGAAGAACAGCAGAAACAGCACGATGAGCAACTTTTGAAGATGGTTGACAAAGAGTTTCCTCAGTCATCATCTATACAAGCCATGAAGAAACACGCTCAAAGGCTGTATGCTCTCAGGCATACCTTTCAATATCAAAAGGAGAGAGTAAGGATTTGGCCAGACCCCAGGGTTAGTTCTAGAATTCATAAGAAATCCATACCAAGTAGATACAATGGCCAAGTGAGAAAGACCATAGATGCTGTTATTATGTTGGCCATTGTAGTCTCACCCTGGGAGATACTTGAAGACTTCAAGAGAGCCTACAAGTCAAAGATGACCCCTCAAACTCTAATGGAGAACAAAATGGTCAAGAAGGGGTTGTTATACAAGAGGCTTGAAGAGATCAAGAAAAATGAACTCCAGTTGTTATTAGAAGGGACTCACCCAGATGAATTTGCTTACAGAGAGATAACAACTGTTGAGTTGAAAAATGGAAAGACAGTAAAGTACCTATCAGAGTACTATGGCCCAGAGTTCTTCTTCGAAGGAGAAGCAGAAGAACTCACTAAGGAGGAACAAGTTGTTCTCCTTGAGGCCTACGTCAGAGAGTCTTATAGACTCATCAATGGGAAGTAGGTTTCATGGTTGGGATAACAGCTCTGTGTCCAGTTCCCCAAGACAGAGTTCCCTTCCATCCTTTGACATTCACATCTACTGAAACCTGTTCCCTGGCCTGTGCTTATCTGATATCTCTGAAGCTGATCAAGAGAGTATTTCTGCCAAGAATAAGTGGGACCTCAATAAGCTTAAAGGTTTTGGCTGCATTGGTTCAGGGGGAGTTTGTTGGACCAAAAGAACCAATGAGCCTGATCAGAAAAACCTTTAAGTCCCACAGACATTACAACAACTGAAGTAGTCTGCAACAGCTGAAGACATCAACTGATAACAAGGTCTGAAGACAAAGTCTGAAGTGAAAGAGCTGAAGACAAAGTCTGAAGTGAAAAAGCTGAAGACAAAGTCTGAAGCTAAAGAACTGAAGACAAAGTCTGAAGACAAAAGCTGAAGACAAAGACTGAAGACCAAGTTTCAGATGTTGTCACAACAGCTGAAGAAGACCTCTTCAGTAGTTGTGATGGTTTCCTTTCAGTAGTTATATTTTCCTTTCAGTTCTTTTGTAATCAGTAGTTTTATGTTTCTTGTAATCAGTACTTGTAGTTTCAGTAGTTTTAGTTTCATCTTGTACTTAGCATACTCTGAGATGTTCTCAGTTGTTGTGAACATTCTCAGTAGTTTGCTTACTTTCAGTTGTTTGTAATAATTCTGTTAATGTCACTATCAAGTGACATCAGCAGACGTCACATTCCTTTATATAAGGAATGTTGACCTAATTGTAAGGTGCGAAGCTTAGCGGCTGACATACCGAAGCATTTGTGCATGAATGATATTATCCCTTTTGCAAAAACCCTCTTTCTCTATAACCGTGTACTGTTCCATTGAATATCTATTGTGTTCTTGCTATATTTGTCTAATTCTTGTTCTAATTCCGCTGCAATTCAACTCTAATTGATCAAACTTAGATCACTGATCCTGTCAGTTCTAGCCACATGATTTTGTTTGCCACAAACATAACAACACGGTTTATGATATTCATTTTGCACTCGTGTATTTCCCTTGATCTGTTTTTGATAATTACCAATGTTATCATATAATGTAGCTTTAGTGTTTCTTTGGTCTTGTGATTCTTTAACAATCTCTCGTTTCTTTCATTCACTAATAACATTCCTAGCTAAATCCAAAAGAATTGAGGTAACTTTTTTTATAGATTGATTCATTCCTGAATCCAATGAGGAATGCATAATAGCTTTAACCTTTTGAATCATAGGTACTAGAATAGAAGCAGTTTCCTTGATACCTGATCTACACACATCTTATTTCACAAGGTTAGAAGTAATAGGAGTTTTATTTTTTAAAGAAACAAGCATTCATTTCTTTAAAAATATAATCTTCCTTATCTATGTTGCCTTTTGATACAAATCTATTTTTGAAATCAATTTTCATGTCAGATACTGATGTTGTAACATGTTTTCTTTCATTTTCTTTATGGATGAACTTTGATTTTAGTCTGTTGTTTATTTGACGCATTTGAACAAGCATTTGTAGAAACAAAAATATCAGACTTTTCATTAACAAGTGATGATTTACTAGAAGATTTTTCAGTACAACTTTTATTATTATTGTCTGGAAAAACTATTTCATTCTTACTTTCCCACTCTTCAACCAAACCGTCTATCTTCACTCTTTCTATACAATAAGGATAATCATTAAATTTAGTTTTGGTTTTTATGACAGGGTTAATAGTCAATGAAATGTTGACTAAAGGTTTTAAGTCAAAAGTAAGTTGAAAACCCAATCCATAGTTTACTTCTTCATCTGTAGTGGTAATGGATGAAGGAAAATATGTATAATCATGATTAATTAGTGGTGCAATATTAGAATCTCCAACTCCACTTTTACCACCATTAATATTTTGAGTCATTTCAGACTTGATTATACCTTCAACCATGTTTGAAGATAACTCAAACTTTTCAACCATTAGTTTCGCAAGCAAGAGTTTACTATTAAGTCTGTTAATTTCTAAAATTAGATCATTATTATGTGAAGTCAGATCTTAAATTTTACAATCTTTATCATGAATATTTGGCCTTCATTGATAAATTGATTTGTTTAAACCTTCTATATTTTCTTTAAAAATCTTTTCTTCCTTTTTATATTTAAGAGCTTGATGTTGAAGTTTTTCAACTTCTAAAATCAAGTGCTTATTGTGAACTCTATATCTTTGAAGATACATGCATTAGTATAAAGATTGATGTATACCTCATTTGTTTCTTCAGTCTTCGCATATCTTTTTCACCATAAATGCCTTCAAAACTTCTCCTTTCCTTGGTTCAGTTGCTGGAGTGATCTTGACAGCATTAATAACATCAATATAAGCAGTTGTTTGAGTCTTCTCAATGGCTATAACTTTCTCTTCATTAGTAGTTGGAGTAGTCTTAACAACCACTTCTTGCTTCCTTCTTTACCTTCTTCAATTTTCTTTTCTTGTGCTGGAGTAGTCTCAACAGCAGATCCATTAAGCACATTCTCGTCATTCTTGATTAACTCTTCATCAGCAAAAACACCCTTAACTAAATCTCAAGATACAAACTCAACAAACAAATTTTCTTCAATCACTTCTTCACCATGCTTTATCTCTGCTAACAAAGCTATAGATAGCTTGATATCCAAGATCTCCATTGATTCTGACCAATCATACTCTCCATTAATATGAGAGACTAATGCTTTATTGTTTGATGAACTTGCTTTATCTCCTTTTACTTCAACCTTGACTTTCACTATTTTCTTGCCACTATCAGTTTGATTTGTCTTTGACTTAGTGCATTCCCTGGCAAAGTGACCTAGTTTATCACAGTTGTAGCATCTTAAATTTGTCTTGTCAAACCTGATCTTGCTTGACTTGTTTACTCCAAACATTTTTCTCCCATTCTCCTTGCAAAATTTTTTGACCTGTACATCATGATAGCCATCTGGTATTTAATGTCATTTTCTTCAACATCATCTGGATTGACTTGCTGCAAGTTATCAACAAGGATTTTTAGTGCACTCAGTCTTCCTATAAAGTCCTTATCATGATCGATTCCACATATTATTGCACTTGATAATCAAATTAAGACGGATGTGTACTTGTGTGATATCAATGAACATTAAACAAACTCAATCAAATATTATTAATCAAATGATTACAATACCAATGGAGTATACATCATTTAAGCTCGATCCACCCGACGTGAGCTCCCCTTGGGTGTCCTATCACACTACTCTCTGCTCTCTCACCCTCAGAGTACTTTTATAAAATGAACACACATCATGAAATACAAAGGAAAAACATCTCTATATACTATGCAGATGTTCTCACGCGAGAACATAAGGTTATCGCATGGCAACTCCAAGTTCTCGCATGCTAAGTTCTTCATCATTCATCTTGGAGTTCTTGCATCCTTGTACTTCTTGAAGGAATTGAGTTTTTGCTTTTCACTTGATATTGTAATCCATAAAGACTAGGTCCTTACACTTCTAGCCATGAAGGCTTCATAGCTAGTCATGAATGTTGTGAATCGAGCCAGATGTTCTTCAGCAATTTGGATTGTTTGCTTGGATGGGTTAGAGTTGGCAACAAAGGCTTGTTGAGTGGGATGTGAGGATTGACTGTGATGATAACAGTGAGTTTGTGACTGATACTATATAGGAGAGAATTGGTTTGGATTATGAACTTGGAACTGAGTAACGAATGTCTCTTTGATAGTAGGAATGACAGTGTTTGCAGATTGCTATTACTGACATATTTATGAGTAGCTGACATAGTAATTAGGATTACTTGCCATCTTGGCATACAATGCAAAGGCTTCAGCTCCCATTGTGTTTAAATGATTTGCAACTCTTTGTTTGTCATCCATCTCATAAGATTTGATTGTAGAGATCAGATCACTCACAGATAATGTAAACAGATCTTTGGTTCTCTTAATTATAGCACATTTGTAGTTCAAATAGTAAGGTAAGGAATTTAACAGCTTTTTGTTCATAGCTATATTTTCTAAATATATCCTACACTCTTCATCTTAGTGATTAGTTTAACAAATCTTGACATTTGAGCTTCCATTGTCTTACCCAACACATGGTTGAACATGTGGAACTCTTGGTAAAGCATATCCTTTTGGCTTTCCCTAATGTCTTGGTTTCCCACGATCTGTTTCCTAATAGAATCCCATAAAACTTTAGCTCCTTTGAACTCTTTCAATTATTGGGATATCTCAATAGTGAGAGTCATCGTGATTGCTACATAGGCTTTGTCATTGTCTTCAAGCTTCTTCATATCCTTTTCATCCCACAGATGTTCAGGTTAGGAACCATCTCTCCTTTGTCGTTGGTATACACAGGAATATACGATCCGTATTTAATTGACCACACCATCCTCGGAGGTTTGGTGCCTATGCCAATCTTATTGTTAAGGTTTAATGTTGTAGTAATGTTCTTTAGATTTTCCATTGTTGAAACTCAGGAGTTAAACATTTCAAAAATTCTAGAAACTGAAGTTCTCGCACGAATAGGCTTCAAAAAATTTCGCAAGAACTGTTCACAACAACTTTTCACGTGAAAGATCTGTAACTAATCTTTTCCATTAGATAAAGTTCTCTTGCGAGCGGAATCTTTTTCCAACAAACTATTGCGATGAGATAACTTCTCGTGCAGGTCAAACACTTTTCGCATACAAAAACTGACTTCTCACATGTTCTATTTCATGCAATTTTGAAGTTCCCAACCATAATCCTACCACCAATTTGTCCAAAATTAAGTGATTAAGCTTCAAATTAGTGATTTTGGTTCAAATTTGGTCCTAATTGTCTGTAATTGATTCAATTAAGTTCAATTAACCATGTAAACATCTTCATTTAATCAATCAAACTTGTTTTAGCTCTTAACATCTTCAAATTGGTCAGAAATTATACAAATCAAAGCAATCTTCAATAGTAATTCTAATTTGTAGCTCAAAACACTTCAAAACTACTCAATCTTCAATCCAATCAATGTAGAGCAAACCAAGCTCTGATACCAATTATAAGGATAATCATATACAATGCAAATAGATCTTGTGAGGAGAATGCAGAATGTAATCGCTCATGCTGCTGATACTAAATGAGTAGAAGACAAGAAGAATAGAATTCAAGCAACATAATGTAAATAAACTTCAGAGTATATTGGTCTCTGATTCAAAGTGTTTACAAGTGTGAGAAAAATCAAGAAAATTAGAAGATCTGCTTAATTACATCAAAAACACACTATTTATACTAAACCCAAAAAGGTCTCACGCGAGAAGTAAGTTCTCACGTGGATCTATAGTTCTCACGTGACTATATCTCGATTATCTTCATTTGATTTCCCGAGCCTCTAGGTTCAATTCCTACAGGAGAAGACTTTAATAGCGGCCAAATGAGTTTTTAGAAATAAGAAGCATGAAAGGGGCATTGTTATCAAGAACAAAGCCAGACTTCTGGTACAAGAGTACACACAGGAATAAGAGATTGATTATGATGAAGTATTTGCTCCTATGGCAAGGGTTGAAGCAATTAGAATTTTTCTAGCATTTACTACCTCCAAAGACTTCAAGGTGTTACAAATGGATGTCAAGAGTGCATTCCTCTATGATGAGTTTGATAAAGAAGTTAATATATGCTAATCTCCTGGCTTTAAAGATCCCAAGTATCCAGATCCTGTATGCAAACTTGTTAAAGTGCTTTATGGTCTTCATCAAGCCCTAAGGAAATGGTATGAGACACTCTCTATCTTTCTCTTAAAGAATGGATACACTAGAGGATCCATAGATAATACTCTCTTCATCAAGAATGTTGATTTGGTACGAGTGTATGTGGATGATATTATCTTTAGGTCTATAAATGAGAACTTGTGCAAAGCCTTTGAAAGTCTCATGAAGTCAAAATTTGAGAATAGTTCAATAGGAGAGCTCATTTTCTTTCTAGGATTGTAAGTAAAACAAACTTCTGATGGCATCTTCATAAATCAATCTAAGTATGTTTAGGACATCTTAGTAAGATTTCAAGCTACTTATGCCAAAGCTGCTATAACCCCTATGTCAAAGAGATATTCATTAACTCTTGATCTTGGGGAGAAAGCAGTTGATCAGTAGCAATACAAAGCCATCATTGGATCTCTCATGTACCTCACAGTCAGCAAACTAGATATCATGTTTGCCACATGCCTATGTTCAAGATTCCAAGCTTGTAACACACGAAAATTTAAGAAAAAGAAAAAAGAAAAGTAAAGGAGCAAACAGGAAGTTATTTCAAAAGCAAGGATTAAAAGCGTGCACTGGCCAAACCGGCCCATAATGGGTTCAAAAGGGAAAGGCCGTCCATACCCCCCTCTCTCATGCATATTTTCTGCTAGAGTGAGAAGAAGAAGCTCTCATCCGAATTTAGAGAGAGAAAGTGTAAGAAATCTTCAAAGGTAAGATTTTAAGGTGTTTCTTCTCAGATTCAGTCGGGATCTAGCTTCTTGACCGAGTTCCATGTGTTTAGTGCTCGTTTTCATGTGTTTTAAGTGCTATAACTCCAAGTTGGCTCTCGTGTCTGAGGTGTTTTATTCGAAATTTGTTTAAGGTGAGTTCTAGATCCCTCTTTTACTTGTTTTCTACTTGTTGGGACTGATATGCGTACTGAAAAATGATGTTACTGGGCAAAACTATGTTTTCCACTATTAAAAAGACTTTTTACGAACATGTATGTGTTCTAAAGATTTCCATGATGATGAATGATGTCTGTCATGTTTTAAGTGTGTATCTTTTAGATCTATGCTATGTATATGTTTTGAAATAAGGTATGGGACTAGAAACTGCATAAGTTGATTCACAAGTGTGGGACTTGGTGTCCGTTGTAGACACTAGTTGTCCGCTGTGGACACTTGAACGTTGATAAGGTGTACACTGTGGATACTTAGGCATATAGACTGTCTACTGTGGGCTTGCATGACCGCTGTGGGCTTTGCATATCAGTTGTGGACACTTGGAGAGAATTTAAACTGTCCGCTGTGGACCTTGCATGTCTGCTGTGGACCTTGCACGTCCGCTGTGGACACTTGAAATTATTTGTTGTTCGCTGTAGACTTGGCTGTCCGCTGTGGACTTGGCTGTTTGCTATGGACACTTAGAATATTTATGTCATCTGCTGTGGAGACTTAGTCATGCGATGTGGATCTTAGTCATGCGCTGTGGACTTTAGCTATCCGTTGTGGGCCTTGGTTGTCCGCTGTAGACACTTAGAGTATTTGAGCCGTCCGTTGTATACTTGTTCATGCGCTGTGGACACTTAGGTTATTTTTGGAATTTTTGGAATAGAAATTTAAGTGCTGAGTACTTATGTTTAATGGAGGTTTATGCTCGTTGATGTTATATCCCTTTCTTATGGGTTGCTGTTATGATATACTTCTCGTTATGAATTATAATATGACTTTATGTGGTATGATTTAAGAACGTACGTAAAGAATTATGTAATGAAAGTGGAAGATAACGAATGACAAAAATGGGAGTAATGAATGATGGGATCCTTGTCACTTACCCAGTATTATATTTTGCTTCGTGCACAATGTATGGAATGTATCTGCTTCATGCACAATGTATCTGCTTCGTGCACAATGTATCTGCTTCTTGCACAATGTATCTTCTTCATGCATAATGTATTTGCTTCGTGAACAATGTATTTGCTTTGTGCATAATGTATCTTCTTCGTGCATAATGTATTTGCTTCGTGCACAATGTATCTACTTCGTGCATAAGGTATCTGCTTCTTGCACAATGTATCTGCTTCGTGCATAATGTTTTTGCTTCATGCATTATGTATCTGCTTTCTGCACAATGTATGTCCTTCATGCACAATGTATCTGCTTCGTGCATAATGTATTTGCTTCATTCATAATGTATCTATTTCATGCATAAATTGTAGCTCTGGAAGAGATCTTCAAAAGTTAAGACTGATGAGCCCTTCGATGTAGAAACTGCCATTGGTAAGTCAACAGATTGCATCGAATTTTGAAGTGCTAATCTATTGAATGTTTTATCATCTTCAAATCGTACCATATTTGAACACATTTCTTGATTTTTGTTGATTTTGCTATTTAACAGGTGAGGATTTAAATGAACAGAGACTTTGTTCTTCATTTTTCTAATTTTCTTCTTTTGTTCTAAACATCATTAAGGATGAAATCAGATCTGAAAAATACATGAACCCAGCAACCAACAGCTCTAATACCATTTTGCTGAATCAATATCTCAGATTCAATGAGCCTGGATCTTATGATTCATTATTTTCAGATCTGAAAATTTCAAAATTAAGATGGGTGGATGTGTGTGAATCAGAGAACAAACAGAAGGATGGTAATAATGTTATGATTTCATTGATGGTGTGTAAGGCCCCGTTCCCGGGACGCTTACAGCTGGACCGTCATCGCATAAAATATTTAAAGCAAACATCACTTTTGCAGCGGAATTTAAAAACTTTTATTTATAATTAAAACATATCATTACATCACATAAATCGTTTACATATATGATTACAACATCATATCAAAATGTGGATGCCAGACTCAAAATGTTCCCAGTAGCATATGCATCCATGCCTGCATCTCCTCAGCATTAAAAAAATACCTGCCAACTATCATGCATACAAAAAGTCAGTGACGCTGAGTGAGTTCTTAGTTTTATAAATAAAATACTTCACTTACTTTAAATCATAACCTTCGTAATCGTATGCGATCACACATCATACGTACACATTGATAATATTTATTATTATCTTCATCATCGCTCATTTCATACGTTTCGTACTTTCATCATTATCTTTCACTTTAATCTGGATCCTGTCTCATGCAATACCCGATCATGTCCGAAGACCGACAGTACCAGGGTACTCGACAAGGATCCCCTTCGAGTCGATCCCAAGGGTCGATCTCCCTTTGAGTCAATAATAGACTCCCTTCGAGCCAATCTAAATGATTGTACTCCCTTCGAGCCAGCCCCACGGATTGAACTCCCTTCGAGGCAATCTCACTGATTGCACTCCATCCGAGTCTTTTGCGACAACATGGTCGCTCACCTCATTCCTTGCAAGTAATTCATTCATTTGTTACGTTCCACTTTTCATTATCGTTATCTTTCACTTCGTTACATAATACGTTACGTTCATTCATAGCCATACATCAAACCATGTAAAGTCATACATCATACATAACGTATAATATAACATAATACATACGTTTTGAAAACGGTTTAACGAAGAAAGGTAACACACCACACAAACAACATAAACCACATCACAACATCATACATACATCAAGCATAAGCCAACACAAGACATCATTTCTTAGCACTTAAATTCTACTATAGCAAATGTGGATGAACTATAGCAAATGTGGATGACACTATAGCAAATGCGGATGAAGCCTTCAAAAATATTCTAAGTGTCCAAACAAATGTTGGTAAAACAAATGAGGATGACACTGTAGCAAATGCTGATGAACAAAAGAAATGTGGATAAACAAAAACTTACCTGCAATGCAACTTATGCCATTTCTAGTCCCCAATCATCATTCTAACACATCCTTAGCACAGATCTATCATACTACACACTTAGAACAAACCAAACATCATACACATCTTAGGAAAACATCTAAAAACATACACCAACAGCACCCAGTCGTACATCAAGTTAAAATTCATGGTTTGGTTTAGAAAACCTTTTGTCCAGTATGCATAACAGCCCCAAACACTTAGAAAATCAGTAAAAGAGGGGATCTAGAACTCACCTTGAATAGCCTTGAGCACTTCACTTCGAATCTGAAGCTCCCCCATGGTTTCAACACTAAAACTCTGAAAACAAGAACAAAACACCAAGAACTTCGGGTTAGAACTCAAAACCCAGCTGAAACCGAGCTCATATACAAGAAAAACTCACCTTTGAAGCTTCTTCTTCCTCTTTCTCTCTCTAAAACCGAAAGCTTCTTCTTCTTCTTCCTTTTTCAGCCGAGAAGTAGGTTGAAGAACCCAAAATGGTCGGCCATACCCATTTATATGATATAATATTAAAGTTTTGTCCTTTGTACACTTTGCCCCCTTCAACTTGTACCCATTTACTTTTCTTTCTTTGTACTTTCACTTTTTGTTCTTTCAAATAAAATTCGGGGTGTTACAAGTCCACCCCCCTTAAATAGGTTTCATCCTCAAAACCTGTCTCTTCTCGAACAGTCATGGGTAACGCTGTCTCACCTTTTCCTTGATCTTACACCTAGGCTTAGTCCACTTCTGGGCTCCACTATGCTTGCACAAGTGGAAGCACCATTCTCCTTAGCTTCACTTTCCTCCTATCATAAATGACCCTCAGTTGCTCCACGTAGTTGAATCCTTTGTCAATCTCTGTATCCTCTAGCGGCATGATCACATCCTCATCGATTGAGCACTTTCTTAGACGAAATACATGGAATGTCACATAACTCCACTTAACATGCCGGGTAGCTCCAGTTAAGATGCCACTTCTCTTACCTGAGTAACAATTCAGATTGGTCCTTTATACCTCAGTATTAACTTTACTCACTCTCTAAATTGGGTGATCTCCTTTTCCAGAACGATGCCTTGATCATTTTTTCATGGCCGTAGATCGGCACCGAACTCTTTTCGGGCGCGGTTGCTCAAACCACCTTCTTGCAACACTCGGTGTTCGCCTCATAGGCTGCTAGCCAATTCACCCAAAGGTGTACGTCTATCCACCTACGTCTATCCTGAATAGCTTAGCAAGAAACACACACTCTCTCAATTCTATCGTGAAATCTTCTAGGGCATTAGGTAACCTAGTGGACTTACCAATAGCAATTTCTACCTTGAAGGCTCATCGATCTTCCTACTCCTAACATGTAACTTAACACAAAGGCTGCAGGAACAGAACTACTACTAGTACCACAATCAAAGCACAAGGCACAAATTAAATTACCAGAAACGTACCTGACATCGCGTCGAAGTCCGCTCTAGCCTCCTCTCGGTAAGGGAAAATGCTCTAACTTTCTTCCTCTGTTCTCCTCATTTTGAACCCCTTGCCTTGTCCTGGAGCTCTCAGCCCTTGACTTCGTGCAGTCTCTACTCCTGTACCCACTCTCACCACACCTGTAACATCTCATCGTGCGACAATCTCTTGCTAGGTGACCCTCCTTCCTACATTGAAAGCAGAGATTCGATCCTTGCTTGCATTCTCCTGCATGCTCCTTCCCACATGTGTTGCATGCCCTCGCTTCCCTAGTTAACATCCTTGGATCATCCATCCTCACCTTCTTACCACTAGCCTCAAATCCACCATTTTCATTATCCCGCCTTTCGTTCCCACTCCTAACATAGCCCCGATCCTCCTCTTCGTCCATTATTGCCATCGCCTCCCGCTCATCGTACAACCTCCCCGCCAGATCGACCACCGACCTAAACATACTTGGCCGGGTGGTGATCAGATGTCTGGAGATATCTGCCGGCAGACCTTGAATATACCTTTTGATCTTTCGTGACACAAGCGTCACCTAATCTGGCACCAGCCTTGCCATCTCGTTGAACTTTGTGGTGTATTGCTGGTGTGTCATCGTTCCCGCCTCTAGCTATAGAAACTCCCTCTCAACTTTGTCGAGCTCCCTGTGAGGGCAAAACTCCTTGACCACCAACCTTTTCAGATCCTTCCACCTCATCCTCCCGGTAGCTCTGGTGCCCTCAGCCTGGACAATGTTGTCCCACCAGCACAAGACTGAATCCACAAATGAGTGGGTAGCAAACTTCACAATCTGATCCTCGCGGCACTCGCAAATCTCAAGTATCGTTTCCATCTCTCTCACCCAACGTTGTGCAGCAGCAGCACTCCCATTTCCATCAAACACATGAGGCCTACACCTTTGGAATGTTCCATAGCTGTATCCCTTTGCAGCCTCCTCCACAGCTTCCTCCTCCTTCTAATCGCTACTAAAGACAACCATGTCAACATCGGGTTGCTCCATATCTCTAGGACCTCCGGCTTCACCTCCTCGTCGTGTGGTTCTCTTCTTCTCACTCTCCTTCTTCTCATCCTCCTTCATAGCTCTAATGACCTCGGTCACTACAGTTGGCAGAAGCGTCTGCATGACCTGATGCACTTCCTATGCTACTGCCTCCTTCACTGAGGCTCTCAGATTAGCACTCCCGTCCTCATCGTCCTGGTGATGAAGCGCTGGCTCATCAGGAGCCGTTTCAGTAGTCTTAGCCCTGCTCCTCGTGGCACGCGGCCTATCACCACGTCCACCCCGACCTCCACCTCATGTAGACTCAAAAGACCTACCGCCAGCCATCCAAACACTACATGATTCAAACACCAACACGGTCAATCAAGGTAATAGCTCAAGTTATGTTAAGTATAGTAAGTCCCTAATCACAGTGGCTAGTTGTGTTTAGCCACTTACTTTACTCTTCATTCCCCAAGCATTTCCTATTCTGACTACATCAGTATCTAAGTCTACACAAAAGCACACAAGCCACATAACATGCGCATATAATACCAGTTAAATTTTAACTTACATAAAACCTTTTACGTAAAACTTTTACCTACAGGCATGTAGCTACTATGACTGGCATCCCTTTCCTTCCATCCCATTCTCAGTTTAAGATTAGGTTTTTGAAAATATTTACCTAATTCTCTTAAACTTTAGCTCTGATACCAACTTGTAAGGCCCCGTTCCCGGGACGCTTACAGCTGGACCGTCATTGCATAAAATATTTAAAGCAAACATCACTTTTGCTGCGGAATATAAAACTTTCATTTATAATTAAAACATATCATTACATCACATAAATGGTTTACATATATGATTACAACATCATATCAAAATATGGATGCCAGACTCAAAACATTCCCAGTAGCGTATGCATCCATGCCTGTAACTCCTCAGCATCAACAAAATACCTGCTAACTATTATGCATACAAAAAGTAAGCGACGCTGAATGAGTTCTTCGTTTTATAAATAAAATACTTTACTTACTTTAAATCATAACCTTCGTAATCTTATGCGATCACACATCATACGTACACATTGATAATATTTATTATTATCTTCATCATCGCTCATTTCGTACGTTTCGTACTTTCATCATTATCTTTCACTTTAATCTGGATCCTGTCTCATGCAATACCCAACTCAAGTCCGAAGACCGACAGTATCGGGGTACGCGACAAGGATCCCCTTCGAGTCGATCCTAAGGATCAATCTCCCTTCGAGTCAATAATAGACTCCCTTCAAGCCAATCTAAATGATTGTACTCCCTTCGAGCTAACCCTGCGGATTGAACTCCCTTCGAGGCAATCTCACTGATTGCACTCCATCCGAGTCTTTTGCGACAACATGGTCGCTCACCTCATTGCTTGCAAGTCTTTCATTCATTTGTAACGTTCCACTTTTCATTATCGTTATCTTTCACTTAGTTACATAATACTTTACCTTCATTCATAGCCATACATCAAACCACGTAAAGTCATACATCATACATAACGTATAATATAACATAATACATACGTTTTGAAAACAGTTTAATGAAGAAAGATCACATACCACACACACAACATAAACCACATCACAACATCATACATACATCAAGCATAAGCCAACACAAGACATCATTTATTAGCACTTAAATTCTACTTCCCAAACTTTCATAAAAAAAAACTAAGTCCCCAAAGAAATGTGGAAGACACTGTAGCAAATGCGGATGAACTGTAGCAAATATGGATGACACTGTAGCAAATGCGGATGAAGCCTTCAAAAATAATCTAAGTGTCCAAAGAAATGTTGGTAAAACAAATGCGGATGACACTGTAGGAAATGCGGATGAACAAAAGAAATGTGGATGAACAAAAACTAACCTACAATGCAACTTATGCCATTTCTAGTCCCCAATCATCATTCTAACACATCCTTAGCATAGATCTATCATACTACGTACTTATAACAAACTAAACATCATACACATCTTAGAAGACATCTAAAAACATACACCAACAGCACCCAGTCGCACATCGAGTTAAAATTCATGGATTGGTTTAGAAAACCTTCTGTCCAGTATGCATAACAGGCCAAAGGAGGAATTCTCCTTGAGTGGTGATTTACACCATCAGATACATACACATAAGAATCATTCTTGAACCACACTTGCAAAAATACCAAGTGGGTCTATTTATACTATTATTACATCAAGATCTAATTTTGACTTTTCTTTTTGTCTTGATGTTGACTTTGTCTTGTTGACTTGTCTTGTATTTGTTTATCTTCTGTTTATCAACTTGGTCTCTGAACTTGTACAATGAGATCTTTAGTCGGCTCTGATTATCATTTTGGTAAGGTTCAGTTTATTCAATTGTTGAACCCTACAATACTCCCACAAAACTGATGCTTGCCAAACTTTAACGTTGAAGAACTTCTCTGTCACATGTCTTCTTGATCAACTGATGTTCTGATACAGTTCACTATAGTTCTCCCCCTCAGATTAAGCTTCTCCTAATATATTTCTGACAAAGGATAGAATCTCTTTGAGAATACTTAGCGTATTGGATATGGGTCGTATCACTTTTGGATTATAGTTCATATCACACTCAAAGGATTAGAATGTATTAGGCATATGATGAGGCTTTGAACTTCAATAAACAGCATCAGGAACATAAATCAATCTTGAAAACACTTCCACTCATTGAATATCTGAAATAACTTGATAATTTCCACTCTTTAGTTGCCTGTCAATTCCCTTGATTAAAGTCTGTCTAACTGTTCCGCTCAGTAGATAGACACGGGTGTAAAAAGTCATCATAGAAGATGAATCCAAGTACTTCAGAAGGAGTATCTGACTGTTGTACAAATCCTTGAATACACCAATGATTTCGTGACCAAAGATTATTTCTTCTTTTGTCTTGAATGCTTAAAATGGATGTGCCTGTTGGTTGCAATCATCTGCATTCATTTTGTTTCTTTCTTTTCTTGTTTGTTGTTGCTATCTGTTCATCATCTGTTCATCGTTTCTGTTGTTGGATGAATTGCATTTGAATTCACTGGTTGTTGAGTGGATTGTTAACTCATTCGCATTACATCCACATTTGTTTAATGATGTGAATCTGCATCTTTGTTTTAACATCCGCATTTCATGACAAGACATCCGTACTTCATGCTAACTCATCCATTTTTGTGACAACATATTTGCATTTGTGAAAACATCCTCATTTGGGGCAACACATCCGTATTTGGTTGCCAATACATCCGCATTAGTTGCTCAAACATCTGCATTGGATGTCATCACAACTGCATTAGTTGCTTAAACATCCGCATTGGATGTTATCACAACTGCATTAGTTGCTTAACACCAACATTTTGTGCTTCACATCCGCATTAGTTGATCATACATCCGCATTTGAAGTTCCACATCCGCATTTCTTTTGTAATACTTCCGCATTTCTTTAAAGAAATGTTGATGCTTTGCTTATCATCCGCATTTGTTTGTTTGGAGGAAATGAACATCCGCATTGGTTGAATACACATCCGCATTGGTTGAAGAAATGTGGATGTGTAACATGTCATCCGTATTTGACACTTAACCAAATATGAGTTCTTTTTCTCTTATCTAAACGTCCCAATTCGAGCTTCAATCTAAATCAGAATAAATTTCTTGTAGAATGATTCATGAATCATCTTCGAAAGCATGTAAATTGGCTTGGATTTGCGAAAGATTGATCTAATTCTTGCGAACACATTGATTTGTTGATTTTCTATGAAGTGCAGCAGGTTTGATCTCATGTTCTTCTTGTATTTGATTTGGATCTGATTCAATTGCATCGAATTTTGAAATGATAATCTATTGAATGTTTTATCATCTTTAAATCGTACCATATTTGAATAGATTTCTTGATTTTTGTTGATTTTGCTGATGAACAGGTGAGGATTTAGATGACAGAGACTTTGTTCTTCATTTTTCTGATTTCCTTATCTGGTTCTAAACATCACTAAGGATGAAATCAGATTTGAAAAATACATGAATCCAACAACCAACAGCTCTGATACCATTTTGCTAAATCAATATTTCAGATTCAATAAGCCTGGATCTTAGGATTCACCATTTTTAGATCTGAAAATTTCAAAATTAAGATGGGTGGATGTGTGTGAATCAGAGAGCAAAGAGAAGGATGATAATAATGTTATGATTTCATTGATGTTGAAGAACAAATTACAACGAGAATCATAAGCAAATGATGGAATCAATCCCACCCAAAGGAGGAATTCTCCTTGGTTGGTGATTTACACTATCAGATACACACACACAAGAATCATTCTTGTACCACACTTGCAAAAATACACAAGTGGGTCTATTTATACTATTATTACATCAAGTCCTAATTTTGACTTTCTTTTTGTCTTGATGTTGACTTTGTCTTGTTGACTTAACTTGTATTTGTTTATCTTCTGTTTATCAACTTGGTCTCTGAATTTGTACAATGAGATCTTCAGTCGGCTCTGATTATCATTTTGGTAAGCTTCAGTTTATTCAATTGTTGAACCCAACACTGATTTATTCGAAGAGTGAAGAAGAGCATGCTAGTCACATCCGCGAGGAGTTGGAGACACTTAGAAGAGAGAAGCTGTAAGCCAAGTTCTCCAAGTGTGCGTTCCGGTTACGCGAGATTCAGTTTTGGGTCATGTGGTTAATCCTGAAGGGATTAATGTAGAGCTGACGAAGGTTGAGGCAATGATGCAATGAATGTCTCCAAAGACGCCATCCAAGATTCGTAGTTTCTTGGGTTTGACGGGTTACTACAGGAGATTTATCCAAAGCTTCTATAAAGTGGCGACTGTGGGACGAAATGAGATGGCACAACCCAGATCCCTTTAAAGAGTGACAGGTTTCAGGGACGAAACCTATATAAGGGTGGTGGACTTGTAACACCCAAAAATTTAAGAAAAAGAAAAGAAAAGTAAAGGAGCAAACAATAAGTTATTTCAAAAGCAAGGGGTTAAAAGCGTGTAAGGACCAAACTGGCCCATAATGGGTTCAAAAGGGAAAGGTCGCCCATACCCCCCTGTCTCATGCATATTTTCGGCTAGCGTGAGAAAAAGAAGCTCTCATCCGAATTTAGAGAGAGAAAGAGGAAGAGATCTTTTAAGGTGTTTCTTCTCGATTTCAATCAGGTTCCACCTTCTGGACACTTAGGCATATAGACTATCCGTTATGCGGTTGCATGTCCATTATGGGCTTTGCATGTCCGTTGTGGACACTTGGAAAGATTTTAGACTATCCGCTCTGGACTTTGCATGTCCATTATGGAATTTGGATGTCTGCTGTGGACCTTGCATGTCCACTGTGGACAGTTGAGATTATATGTTGTCCGCTGTGGACTTGGCTGTCCACTATGCACACTTACAATATTTATGTCATCTACTGTGTAGACTTAGTCATGCACTGTGGATCTTAGTCATGCGCTGTAGACATTAGCTGTCCGCTGTGGGTTTTGGCTGTCCGCTGTGGACACTTAGAGTATTTGAGCCGTCCGCTATATACGTGTTCATGCGCTGTGGACACTTAGATTATTTCTAGAATTTTAGGAATAGAATTTAAGTGCTAATTACTTATGTTTAATGGAGGTTTAGGCTCATTGAGGTTATATCCCTTTCTTATGGGTTGCTGTTATGACATACTTCTCGTTATGTATTATGATATGACTTTACGTGGTATGATTTAAGAACGTACGTAAAGTATTATGTAATGAAAGTAGAAGATAACGAATGATGAAAATGGGAGTAATGAATGATGGCATCCTTGTTGCTTACCCCAGTATTGTATTTTGCTTCATGCACAATGTACGGAATGTATCTGCTTCATGCATAACGTATTTGCTTCGGGTACAATGTATCTGTTGTGCATAATGTATGTGCTTTGTGCACAATGTATCCATTTCATGAATAATATATTTGTTTCGTGCACAATGTATCTTCTTCGTGCATAATTTATGTGCTTCGTGCACAATGTATCTGCTTTGTTCATAATGTATTTGCTTTGTGCACAATGTATCTGCTTCGTGCATAATGTATGTGCTTCGTGCACTATGTATCTACTTCATGCATAATATATTTGCTTTCCTGCACAATGTATCTGCTTCGTGCATAAATTTTAGCTCTGGAAGAGATCTTCAAAAGTTATGATTTTAAGGTGTTTCTTTTCGATTTCAATCGAGTTCTAGCTTCTAGACCGAGTTCATGTGTTTAGTGCTCGTTTTCATGTGTTTAGGTGCTAGAACTCCAAGTTGCCTCTTAGGTCTGAGGTGATTTACTCCAAAGCTATTTAAGGTGAGTTCTAGATCCACTCTTTTACTTGTTTTCTACTTGTTGGGGCTGCTATGTGTAAGGAAAAGTGATGTTACTGGGCAAAACTATGTGTCCCCCTGTTAAAATGACTTTTTACGATAATGTATGTGTTTTAAAGATTTCCTTGATGTTGAAAGATGTCTGTCATGTTTTAAGTGTGTATCTAGTAAATATATGCTAAGTATATGTTTAGAAATAAGGTTTGGGACTAGAAACTGCATAAGTTGATTCGCAGGTGTGGGACTTGGTATCGGTTATGGACACTAGTTGTCCGTTGTGGACACTTGAACATTGATAGGGTGTCTGTTGTAGACCCTTAGGCATATAGACTGTCCGCTGTGGGGTTGCATGTCCGTTATGGGCTTTGCATATCTGTTGTGGACACTTAGAAAGATTTTAGACTACCGACTGTGGACTTTGCATGTCCGTTGTGGACTTTGCATGTCCGCTATGGACCTTGCATGTCCGTTGTGGACAGTTGAGATTATATGTTGTCCATTGTGGACTTGGCTGTCTTCTGTGGACTTGGTTGTCTGCTATGGACACTTAAAATATTTATGTCATCCACTATGGAGACTTAGTCATGCAATGTGGATCTTAGTCATACGCTGTGGACTTTTGTTGTCCGCTGTGGGCCTTGGCTGTCCACTATGGACACTTAGAGTATTTGAGTCGTCCGTTGTATATTTGTTCATGCGCTGTGGACACTTAGGTTATTTCTGGAATTTTAGGAATAGAATTTAAGTGCTAAGTACTTATGTTTAATGGAGGTTTATGCTCATTGAGGTTATATCCGTTTCTTATGGGTTGCTGTTATGACGTACTTCTTGTTATGTATTATGATATGACTTTACGTGGTATGATTTAATAACATACGTAAAGTATTATGTAATGAAAGTGGAAGATAACAAATGACGAAAATGGTAGTAATGAATGATGGCATCCTTGTTGCTTATCCCAGTATTGTATTTTGCTTCGTGCACAATGTACGAAATGTATCTGCTTCATGCATAACGTATTTGCTTCGTGTACAATGTATCTGCTTTGTGCATAATGTATGTGCTTTGTGCACAATGTATCCACTTCATGAATAATATATTTGCTTCATGCACAATGTATCTTTCTCGTGCATAATTTATGTGCTTCATGCACAATGTATCTGCTTTGTTCATAATGTATTTCCTTTTTGCACAATGTATCTGCTTCGTGCATAATGTATGTGCTTCGTGCACTATGTATCTACTTCGTGCATAATGTATTTGCTTCGTGCACAATGTATCTGCTTCATGCATAAATTGTAGCTCTGGAAGAGATCTTCAAAAGTTAAGATTTTAAGGTGTTCTTTTTTATTTCAATCGAGTTCCAGCTTCTAGACAAAGTTCATGTGTTTAGTGCTTGTTTTCGTGTGTTTAGGTGCTAGAACTCCAAGTTGCCTCTCAGGTCTGAGGTGTTTTACTCCAAAGCTATTTTAGGTGAGTTCTAGATCCACTATTTTACCTGTTTTCCACTTGTTGGGGCTGATATGTGTACTGAAAAGTGATGTTACTGGGCAAAACTATGTTTCCCCCTGTTAAAATGACTTTTTACGATAATGTATGTGTTTTAAAGATTTCCTTAATGTTGAAAGATGTCTGTCATGTTTTAAGTGTGTATCTAGTAAATCTATGCTAAGTATATGTTTAGAAATAAGGTATGGGACTAGAAACTGCATAAGTTGATTTGCAGGTGTGGGACTTGGTATCGGTTATGGACACTAGTTGTCCGTTGTGGACACTTGAACGTTGATAAGGTGTCTGCTGTGGACCCTTAGGCATATAGACTGTCCGCTGTGGGGTTGCATGTCCGTTATGGGCTTTGCATATCTGTTGTGGACACTTGGAAAGATTTTAGACTACCCACTGTGGACTTTGCATGTCCGCTGTGGACTTTGCATGTATGCTATGGACCTTGCATGTCTGTTGTGGACAGTTGAGATTATATGTTGTCCGCTGTGGACTTGGCTATCTGCTGTGGACTTGGCTGTCCGCTATGGACACTTACAATATTTATGTCATCCACTGTGGAGACTTAGTCATGCACTGTGGATCTTAGTCATGCGCTGTGGACTTTTGTTGTCTGCTGTGGGCCTTGGCTGTCCACTATGGACACTTAGAGTATTTGAGTCGTCCGCTGTATATTTGTTCATGCGTTGTGGACACTTAGGTTATTTCTAGAATTTTAGGAATAGAATTTAAGTGCTAAATACTTATGTTTAATGGAGGTTTATGCTTGTTATGACGTACTTCTTGTTATGTATTATGATATGACTTTACGTGGTATGATTTAATAACGTACGTAATGTATTATCTAATGAAAGTGGAAGATAACAAATGATGAAAATGGGAGTAATGAATGATGGCATCCTTGTCGCTTACCCCAATATTGTATTTTGCTTCGTGCACAATGTATGGAATGTATCTGCTTCGTGCATAATGTATTCGCTTTGTGTACAATGTATCTGCTTCCTGCATAATGTATGTGCTTTGTGCACAATGTGACAATGTATCTGCTTCATGCATAATATATTTGCTTCGTGCACAATGTATCTTCTTCGTGCATAATTTATGTGCTTCGTGCACAATGTATCTGCTTCGTGCATAATGTATTTGCTTTGTGCACAATGTATCTGCTTCGTGCATAATGTATGTGCTTCGTGCACAATGTATCTGCTTCGTGCATAATGTATGTGCTTCGTGCACAATGTATCGGCTTCGTGCATAATGTATTTGCTTCGTTCACAATGTATCTGCTTTGTTCACAATGATTAGGGGTTTGTTTACAAGCCCTGATAAAGTACCAGCTTCGTGCCTAATGTTGGGGTTGAGCATATGGCAAGATCCATAAAGAAAATGAAAGATTTTAATCAAAGAAAGTATAAAATTGAACGAGGATGAACGATGATGAAAGATAATAAATAAATATTATCAAGATGTACGTATGATGTGTGATCACGTACGAAAGTAAACGAAGTGTTTTAATGTAATGTAAAGTATTTTATTATAAAACTAGAACACACTCAGCGTTGCTGACTTTTGTATGCATAATTGATGGTAGGTAATTGTTGATGTTGAGGAGGTGCATGTATGGATGTATAAGCTACTAGGGATGGTTCGAGTCTAGCATCCATATTTTGGAGAATGTTATTGTATTAATACATTTTTGGGATGTAAATGAAATGATATGATGATTTGACATGTTTTTAATTATTAATTAAAAGTTAAATTTCCGGTGCAAAATGATGAGTTTTATATGTTTTATGCGATGATTGACCAACTGTAAGCATCCCGGGAATGGGGTCTTACAAGTTGGTATCAGAGCCAAAGTTTAAGAGAATTGGGTAAAATATTTTCAAAAACCTAAACATAAACTGAGAATGGGACGAGAGGGAAGGGATGCTAGTCCTAGTAGCTACATGCCTGCAGGTAAATGTTTAATGTAAACGTTTTATGTAAGATAATGGAAAAAGGAATTGTGTGTGTGTGCTATGTGAATTATGTGCTCTCTATAGATTTGGATACTGATGTAGTCAGAATAGGAAATGCTTGGAGAATGAAGTGTAAAGTAAGTGGCTAATCACAATTAGCCATTATAATTAGGGACTTACTATACTTGACATAATCTGAGCTATTACCTTGAATGACTGTGTTGGTGTTTGAATCTTATAGTTTTTAGAGATGGCTGGTGGTAGATATTCGGAGGCTTTTCAAGGTGGAGGTCTTGGTGGACGTGGTGTTGGACCGTGTGTCACGAGAAACAGGGCTAAGACTGCCGAAACGGCTCCTAAAGAGCCCTAGCTTCATCACCATGATGGTGGGGATAAGAGTGCTAATTTGAGGGCCTCAGTGAAGGAGGCAGTGATTAAGGAGGTCCATCAAGTCATGCAGATGATTTTGCCATCTGTGGTGACCGAGGTTATTAGGGCTGTAAGGGAAGATGAGAAGAAGGGCAAATAGGAGAACGAGAATGACGCTAGGTGAGAGGGTGAAGAAGGAGGTTCAAAGGAAAGGAAGCAACCTAAGACTGAGATGGTCGTCTCCAGTGACGATGAGGTAGAGGAAGCAGTACAGGAAGCTACAAAGCAGAACAACTATGGGGCACTCCAGAGATGCAAGCCCTTGAAATTTGATGGGAATGGGAGTACTGCTACTGCTCACCAATGGGTGAGAGAGATGGAGGCTGTGTTGAATATCAGCAAGTGCAGGGAGGACCAGAAGGTGAAGTTTGCTACCCACTAGTGGGACAAAATTGTCCAGGTCGAGGGTAGCAGGGCGATCGGGAGGATGAGATGGGGTGAATGAAGAGGATGGTGATCTAGGAGTTTTGTCCTCATAGGGAACTTGATAAAGTAGAGAGAGAGTTCTTACAATTGGAGGCAGGAACTATGACACACCAGTAGTACGCAACTAAGTTTAATGGGAAGGCGAGGCTGGTGCCAGAGCAGGTGACACCCGTGTCACGAAAATAAAGAGATACATCCAGGGTTTGCCGGCGGATATCCGCAGACATCTGATCGCCACTCGGCCAGGTATGTTCAGGTCGGTGGTCTATCTGGCGGGGTGACTGAATGACGAGCGGGAGGTGATGGCGGTGGTGGATGTGATGTAGAAGTGGCACAACAACCAAATCTCTGCTTTAAATATGGGAAGGAGGGCCATAGGGTAAGAGACTGTAGAGGAGTGAAATGTTATAACTGCGGTTGAGCAGGGCATTTGAGCAGAGACTGCAAGAAGCCAACGGCTGAGAACTGGAAAATCAATAAATAAACTTCAAGTGTGAGTAAAATCAAGAAAACTATAAAATCTGCTTAATTACATCAAAAGCACACTATTTATACTAAACCCAAAAAGTTCTCACGCAAGAAGTAAGTTCTCGCGTGGATCTAAAGTTCTCACGTGACTAGATATCGATTATCTTCATTTGATTTCCCAAGCCTGTAGGTTCAATCCCTACTGGGGAAGACTTTAACAGGGACCAAATGAGTTTTTAGAAATAAGAAGCACGAAAGGGGCATTGTTATCAAGAACAAAGCCAAACTTCTGGTACAAGAGTTCACACAAGAAAAATGGATTGATTATGATGAAGTATTTGCTCCTATGGCAAGGGTTGAAGCAATCATAATTTTTCTAGCATTTACTACCTCCAAAGACTTCAAGGTGTTACAAATGGATGTCAAGAGTGCATTCCTCTATGATGAGATTGATAAAGAAGTTCATGTATGCGAATCTCCTGGCTTTGAAGATCCCAAGTATCCAGAGCATGTATGCAAGCTTGTTAAAGTGCTTTATGGTCTTCATCAAGCCCTAAGAAAATCATATAAGACACTCTTTACCTTTCTCTTGAAGAATGGATACACTAGAGGATCCATAGATAAAACTGTCTTCATCAAGAATGTTGATTTGGTACGAGTGTATATGGATGACAACTTGTGCAAAGCCTTTAAAAGTCTCATGATGTCGAAATTTGAGATTAGTTCAATAGGAGAGCTCACTTTCTTTCTATGATTGCTAATAAAACAAACTTTTGATGGCATCTTCATAAATCAATCTAAGTATGTTTAGGACATCTTAGTAAGATTTCAAGCTACTGATGCTCAAGCTGCTAAAACCCGATGTTAAAGACATATTCATTAACTCCTGATCTTAGGGGGAAAGCAGTTGATTAGTAGTAATACAAAGACATCATTGGATCTCTCATGTACCTCACAGTGCTAGATATCATGTTTGCCACATGCCTATGTTCAAGATTCCAAGCTGCTCCAAAGGTGTCTTATCTAATGGCTGCAAAGATAATTCTAAAGTATCTCAAAAGGGAACCTGATTAGGAATTATGGTACCCTAAGAGTGCTGACTTCAATCTTTATGGATTTATTGATAGTCACTATGAGGGTTGCAACATCTATAAGAAGTCCACCTCAAGAGGCTGTCAATTTCTAGCGGGAAGACTGGTTTCATGGTAATGCAAGAAGCAAATATGTATCTTCACATCAACTGCTACAGTAGAATACATTGCTGCATCAAGTTGTTGTGCTCAAGTGATATGGATCCAAACTTAAATTAGAGATTATAGAGTAACTTTCATGAACACTCCAATCCACATTGACAAATCAATGCCATCTCCATCACCAACAATCTCGTTTAGTATTCAAAGACAATGCACATTGACGCCAAGTATCATTTCATTAGAAATTATGAAGAATAGAAAATCATTAAATTAATAACAGTTCATACAAATGAACAATATGTGGATTTATTCACAAAAGCCTTTTGATGAAACTAGATTTAAATATCTTGTATTTGCTATTAAGATGATAAACTTTGAATAATTAAATGATTTAATTAATGATAGCTGAAAATTTTGTAAAGAAAGGCTTCTCTTGATAAAATGGGTAAAACTATGTATTTGCCGAAATTTGCAACAGTAGATAAATAGGTATTTGTCGAATATCAGCTGATAACTGGGTAAAGCGGGGCATCTGCCAAATAGGAAGATTCAGCAGATATGATGATTTTTGCACATGTCTTTGAAAAAGATCTGGTAGGTCCCACTTTCATCTTCTGATATGTAGTGGCAGTAGAGAAGTTACATGAAAATACTATTTCATTATCATAAGCCGTCAATTTTACAATTATAGTGGTAAATCATTTTAAAAATCACATTTTATGTAATATCCATAACTGTTAAAATCAATGGTTTTCCTACCATTGTCATCTTCAATCTTCTTCACAAAGCAAACCATTAAACCTTCAATCTCTCATGTCCTACCAAAATCAATCAACGTTTAATGACCGTTCAAACTCAAATCCTAGAATTCAGACCAAATCACAACATCACCACATCACTTCAACCCATTGGTGATGAAGTCTATGATCTTGTACTTCAATTTCTATGCAATAGCAATTACGCTTTTGAAATAATAGTAGACCTGGTGATTTGTGAGACAAACATTCGGGAATTCTTAAGTACATGCTCCTTTCAAAGGGAACATAGAACAAAATTCCTTACCGCAACGGTGCAAGGACTGAAGGTCACCATCTCCTGCACCAAAATTCATCAACATCTGAAGTTGAGCGTTGCAGATGGTAAATGTTCTTTCTCCAAAGAAGTTGTAAGTACCACTTTCAAGGAGATGGGATATGAAGGAACCCTCCTGATGTCCACCTTCTTCAAATCCCAAGTATATCTGTTGGTCCACTTGACCGTTGATACAGTGCAATTGATTGATAAATACAAACAAAACCCACTGATAACATATATATCAATGATATTTGTGTGAAATCTAGATCAAACAAATATAAAATGGATGAATATATGAAGAAAACTCAAGAACACCAAATAAAACCCTTGTTTGATCTGAACTGATTGCTAAAGATATTACAAAGTGAAAGCCCCTCAATCAATGGCTCATTCAAGCTCCCTAAACCTAATTGTCACTAATCTATATATAGTGATAATATTCACTAATAACATATTAAGCCTCTAGACTTAGACAATTAGAGAAATTACATATATAACATAAAAATGACTTAAACATAAATAAATATATTTTGTTGATACAAAATATATCTATTAACAATAAACTCCTAGTCATTTATATCTTCAACGTCTTGTCTCGGTTCTTCATCTCGTACAGGTTCTCTTATAGAACTTCTTTGCTCTATGAGTGAGAAGAGCCATTTGCTGGACTATCTTCATATACTCCAAGTCATCTGGATGGATACAATCCAAGTCTTCAAGTGTGAAGAGAAAGTTGCAACAACTTTCACCAGCAGACACAAAGGCTTAAGATGAGCTTGTCTCTTGGAATGGGCTTCCTTGGATGTAGTGTTCCCTTGGTGTCTCAGAGATGGTGGTTAAAGGGCCATTTTGTGAGTTGTCAAGATAGCAGATAAGATGATGTTGTGGTTCTCTATTATCCCTTTCAACCACATGGAAGGCTAAACCCTATTGATTGTTGGAAGTGCTGCTTGATGGATTCTACATGTTCATTTCCATCTAGTAGCCACTATGGATACATACAGCTCTGTGAGAGTAAATATTGAGAGGTTTTTAGTTATCTGGGAAGAGAGAACACGAACTTCCTCGCAATGTCCCTATTCTCAACCTTAACTCTAACATCCATGAGAGTATCTACAATCTCAACATACCTAAATAATTGTTGAGTCATAGTTCACTTATCTTGCAGGTGAAGTTCTCAAACTCTTACATTATAAGGTCCTTCTTGTTTTCTTTAGCTTCATCAGACCCCTCATACACCACCTTTAGTGCATCCCAGAGTTGCTTAGCAGTTTTGCACTTCTGGAAGCCTCTATATATAGAGTTTGGAAGAGCAGTGTTTGGTCTGATAAGGAAAGTCTATATTATCAACACAGTAAAAGTCAACAAAGGTCAACGTCACTGTCAAAGTCATTGGAAAAGGCAAACAGACGCGTTCGAGATGAAGAACCGAGACGAGATGTTGAAGATATAAATGACTAGGAATTTATTGTTAATAAATATATTTTGTGTCAACAAAAATGTATTTATTTATGTTTAAGTCATTTTTATGTTTTATATGTAATGTCTCTAATTGTCTAATTCTAGGCGCTTAATATGTCATTAGTGAATATTATCACTATATATAGATTAGTGACAATTAGGTTTAGGGTGCTTGAATGAGCCATTGATTGAGGGGCTTTCACTTTGTAATATCTTTTGCAATCAATTCAGATCAATCAAGGGTTTTATTTGGTGTTCTTGAGTGTTCTTCATACATTCATCCATTTTATATTTGTTTGATCTAGATTTCACACAAATATCATTGATATTTATGTTATAAGAGGGATTTGTTTGTGTTTATCAATCAATTGTACTGTATCAACGATCAAGTTGAGCAACAAGCAGTTTGGAGAGTGATCATGGCCTTCTGATCTATGTCAATCTTCCTTAAAATAGTCGGCTATTACCTTTGGAATCATCCCACCTATAGTAGTGGCTGAAGAGGTGCATGGGATGTGAGGTCGTTTAACAACAAATCTCCATATCCTGCTGTCTTGAGACTTGATGAAGACTTCCATACTTTGGCACCAAGTATCAAAGTCATCAAGAGTGATCAATGGAGATTTTGTCAAGGTACCGGTTTCTATATTAGCCTTCGTGAGAGCTCCCATTTGACCTGGTAAGTGTTTTATGAAACTGAAAGGATTTAAGTTGGTGAGATCCTATAATCAAGAGCCTAAAAAGTTCTGATACCAATTGCAGGACCGGTGAAGGAGATCAATGCAATAGTTTCACAAGGTTGGAGAGACTTAGAACACTTAACAGATCAAATAGGAACTCGCTTAAAGTGACACAAAGAATAAAAGTAAAGAACAAAACAACAACACAAGTATTTGGTTTTCAAGAATAATGTATATTGTGATCCAAGTTCTTTTTACTAATGTTACAAGGCTTAGTCCTAAGGACTGGTACTTAAGATACTTTATACTAGATCCTACAGCTGGCAATACTTTGAAGGTCAGCTGGAAACACTAATCTTGACAACAAGATCAATTTAAAGTCAAAAGGCAGATTGCCTTTTGCCTAGTGACTATGACATGCCATAGGTCACATCCTTATCTAATACAAAAAGGATAAAAGTACAAAAATAGAATGTTACAGACTCTAAGATCTTAATCTACAGTTGAAAAAAGTATGGATTTTCACCAACTTGTATAAGTTGGTGTGTCTTTAGAGGTAGCAGCAAAAATGGTTCAGCTTTTGTCAAAAGTGAGTCAGAGAAAGCATGTCTTCTCTGTCTTCAAAAGAAATCAGTCTCTTACCTTTGGAAGACTTTGTTTTGATGCTTTGGAAGACTTCATCTTTGGCTTCGGAAGAAATGGTCTTTTCACTTCGGAAGATTTGATACTTAGTGAAATTTCTTGACCTATATCAAGTCTTCCGAAGTAACTTTCTATGTACTTCGCATGTGCATGCTGAGAGCTCCTTGGTTGCATCAGCCTCTAACTATAACTCTTACACAATGTGATCATGACCAACCTTCTCAATTGAAGTATAGAAAGAGAAAAAAGATAGCTATTAGAAGAGATTTAAAGTCAAAGAAGAAAAAAAGGTCAAAGGCATCCACCTGTACACCTCAGGATGAGTCAAAACATTCTAGGGTGAAACAAAAGAGGCTGCTCAACCAACTCTCTTAGAAGTAGAGCCTCTAGCTGCTCAGAGACCTATGTTATCTTAGGTGTACTCTCCAAACCCAGACAGATGGTATTCCATAAGAGTTCAAGGCGGGCCACGAGCATACTTTTGGCAGAATATACTTGACCTTTCTAAGCATAATCTTTTGGACTTAAGGAGATACTATAAGAGCTTGAAAAATTCAGACCAACTAATTAAGAGAGGAATATCTATGATTCTGATAAGGGTTGTAAATAAGTAAAGGATCAAGACTCATTGTAATCTTCAAGTTTTGGTAGCATCACCCTAGGGGAGTTTGTAAAAGTTTATCTTAAAGGTTGATGTAACCAAAGATCTCTCAACATGCACTAAAGTACAAGGAAGTTATTTTAGAATATTTGACCATGCAAAATGAAAATAAACTAAGTGTCAAATCTTCCGAAGCCAAAGACAAAAATTTTCCAATGCCAAAAGTGAAGTCTTCCGAAGTCCAAAGACAAAGTTTTTCGAAGCCTGAAGATTGATGTCTTCCTAAGACAGAGAAGGCATGCTTCTCTGTCATACTTTTAACAAAAGTAGAAGACCTTTCCGCTACCAACTCTGAAGACTCGCCAGCTTATATAAGTTGGTGATTACCTTTTTACTTTTGTCAACTATTCAGTATGGTGTCTTTGTCTGTAACTTTCTACTTTTGTACTTCTATCCTTATTGTAATACAATAGAATGTGAGTTATAGCATGTCATAGTCACTTGTCAAAAGGTAATCTGCCTTTTGACTTTACATTGATCTTGTTGCCTAGATTAGTGTCCAGCTGGCCCTTAAAGTATGTCTAACTGTAGGATGTAGTACAAAGTATCTCATGTAACCAGTCTTAGGACTAAGTATTGTAACATTTGTAAAACCCTTGAGAGTAATACACACCATCCTTGAAAACCAGCCTTTGTGTTCTTATCTGTTGTTGTTTGTTTTTTTTTCTGGTTCCCTATTTTATCTACTAAGTGTGTCTTCTCCAACTGTTAGACTATGGTTCAACAAACCATAACCGGTCATGCACATTCCTAGTAAACCAAATTTGTGCATCTGTACTCTATGATTCTAGTGCTGGTAGGAGTTTTATTTCTGCTCACTTCTGTGATAAGTTGCCTACTAGAAATAGAAAGATTAATGAACCCTTCGATGTAAAAACTACCATTGGTAAATCTACCTGGATATCTAATGCAATAGATGATTGTGATATAGAATTGGAAGGCCATAGGTTCTTTGCTAGATTGTTTGTGCTTACCATAGGCGGATTTGATATAGTCCTAGGGATGGATTGGCTAGCAGCCTATGAGGCCAATATCATGTATTGCTACCAAATTATTCGACTCATCGCACGCGATGGAAGTTTTGTTACGATCAACGGGGATGGAGTTCGTACGATCAAGAGGGTGATTTTGATGATTGCAGCTGAGAAGTGTCTGAGTAGTAGGTGTGGTGCTTATCTTGCCTATCTGAAGGATGTGGATGTGTCAGCACCGCACCTATCATACGTATCGATCGTGTGTGACATCCCTGAAATCATTCCTAAAGATCTATCAGTGTTACCACCTTATCATATGTTGGGTTCAATAATTGAATAAACTGAAGATTAACAAATGATAATCACAGCCAACTGAAGATCTCATTGTACAAGTTCAAAGACCAAGTTGATCATAACAAGAACAACAATATAAGACAATTCAGCATGAAAAAGTCAACATCAAGACAAAAAGAAAAGTCAAAATTAGGTCATGATGTAACGATATTATAAATAGACCCACTAGTGCATTTTTGCAAGTGTGGTTCTTGTGTGTGTTTTTCTTATTGTGTGAACCACCACCCAAGGAGAATTCCTCCTTTGGGTGGGTTTGATTTCATCTTTCATCGAGATGATTCTCATTGTAGATTGTTCATCAACATTAATGAAATCATAACATTAACATTATCTGTCTCTTTGTTCTGTGATTCCCACACATACACCCATCTTAATTTTGATTTCTAGGTAATGAACGTGATGAATCCTAAGATCCCAGCTCAACGAATCTGAAATATTGATTCTGCAAAATGGTATCAGAGCTATTGGTTATTGGATTCATCGATGTTTCAGATCTGATTTCAACATTATGATGTCAAGAACAAAGCATTCAATAACAAAAACGAAGAAAAAGGTCACTGTTTGTCGAAACCCCATCTGTTCGTCAACAAAATACAAAAAAAATTAACAAATCTGTTAATATTGGTATGATTTGAAGGTGATTAATCATAGATCTGATTACTCCTTTAAAACTCGATGCAACTTAACAAGATTAACATCAATGGAATGAATAAAAGAAGCACTAATCTTTGATCCAAGATCATAAGCATTTTAGATCTAATGTTGTTTGAGTACTGGTACTCGCATTAGTTTGATTTGGAAATATGCAAGAAACAACAAGAAATGCAGTTACATATGTGTAACAAGTACTTATCATTACACAAATACGGATGTTGAGCAACAAACAAATACAGATGCATGATTTGCTCAACATACAAATGCGACTGAATATCAATCAAATGCGAATGCACTTTTAACAAATGCGAATGACTTGTTCATTCAAGGTTACAAATGTGGATGTTCATCATAACAAATGTGGATGCAATACAAAAAAATACGGATGTCATTTTTTGTTGCACAAACAAATATGAATAAGCAATTATCCAATGCGACTGAGTGTTAAACAAATGTAGCTATGCAATAGGGAAATGTGGTTGAAGCATGGAATAATTGCGTACAATATCCAAACAAATACGGATGGAAACCATACAAATGCGGATGGAACCATACAAATGCGAATGGAACCATACAAATGCGGATGATTTGAAAACTAATGCTGGTGCATTAAATTACACATGTGTAACAAATGCAACTACTTTAGTGAACAAATGCTGATGAGTTACTCACCTAATGCAGCTGAGTAAAATTCAAATGCAATTCATCCAACAACAAAAGATGATGAACAAATGACAACAACAAATAAGAAAAAGACAATATCTTGAATGCAGATGATTGCGACCAACAGGCACGTCCATTTTGTGTATTCAACAGAAAGAAAAACAATAACAGAAATCAACTATGCTCATAAAACTGATGTGTCATTCTAGGATTTGTACAACTGCTAGAAACACTCAAAAAGTCATGATATTACAATCAAAGATGATTCGTTGAACCCGTGTCTGAATACTGAGCGGAACAGATAGACGGACTTTAATCATGGGGACCAATGGTTATTTAAAGAATGTCTGGTTATCAAGTCTTCTCAAGAAGACATGGGATAGTGAAGATCTTCAAGTTCAATGTTTGGCAAGCATTAGTTTAGGGGGAGTATTATTTGGTTAAACAATTGAATAAACTGAAGCTTACTAAATGATAATCACAGTTGACTAAAGAACTCATTATACAAGTTCAAAGACCAAGTTGATCACAACAGGAACAACAATACAAGACAATTCAACACGAAAAAGTCAACATCAATACAAAAAAAAGGCAAAATTTGGTCATGATGTAACAATATTATAAATAGACCCACTAGTGAATTTTTGCAAGTGTGGTTCTTGTGTGTATGTTTCTTATGGTGTAAACTGCCACCCAAGGAGAATTCCTCTGGGGGGGTTTGATTCCATCTTTCATCTATGATTCTCATTGTAATTTGTTCAAATCATAACATTAACATTATCCGTCTCTTTGATCTGCGATTCATACACATACACCCATCTTAATTTTGATTTCTATGTCATGGAGGAGATGAAACCTAAGATCGCAGCTCAATGAATCTGAAATATTGATTCAACACCGTGAGATTGATTTCCAGATCGATTTGTTACCTGGGGCTCAACATGTTGCTAAAGCACCATATTGGCTAGCTCCCTCTAATATGAAAGAATTAATGATTCAGTTGCAAGATCTGCTGGATAAGGGTTCCATTTGACTAATTGTCTCTCCATGGTGTGCTCTGGTCTTGTTCCTAAAAAAGAGGAATGGTGGTATGAGGATGTGCATCGACTACCGTTAGCTGAACAAGTTTATCATGAAGAACCGGTATCCGTTATCAAGGATTTATGATTTGTTCAATTACCTTCAAGGTGGCAGTTGGTTTTCGAGTTTCTTGGGATTTCTTTTGGTTTGACTAATATGCCAGATGCTTTTATGGGTCTTATGAATGGTGTATGTCGACCGATGATAAACAATTTGTGACTGTATTAATCGATGACATTCTAATCTACATAAAAAGCAAAGAAGAGCATGACCGTCACCTCAAAGAAGTACTAAAGACACTTAGAACTGAGAAGTTGTACGCGAAGTTCTCCAAGTGTGCTTTTTGGCTACAACAGGTCCAATTTCTTGGCCATGTGATTAATCCCGAAGGGATCATGGTGGATCCTGCGAAAGCTGACGTAGTAATGAAATGGAAATCCCCAAAGATGCCTTTCGAGATCTGTACTATCTTGGGTTTAGCGGGATATTATAGACAATTTATCCAGGATTTTGCTAAGGTAGCTTCTCCGTTGACCAAGTTGACTCGTAAGGATGTGAAGTTTGAATAGAGCCTAGACCAGGAGAGTGCCTTTCAAGAGTTAAAGACAATATTAACTCAAGCCTCTATCTTGACGTAACAATAAGGGAATGCCAACTTAGTGGTGTATTTGGATGCTTCGTATTCAGGCTTAGGTTGCGTGTTGATACAACGAGAAAAGGTTATAGCCTATGCGTCCTAGCAGTTGAAGATCCACGAAGTCAATTATCTTACTAATCATTTGGAGTTGGTGGCTATGGTCTTTGCATTAAAGAGATGGAGGCATTACTTGTATGGAACCAAGTGCACTATCTTCACCGATCACAAAAGCCTAAAGTAATTAATCGAACAAAAGGAACTTCACATGAGGTAGAAAAGGTGGTTAGAGTTGATCAAGAACTATGATTGCGAAATTCACTATCATCTGGGGAAAGCGAATGTGGTTGCTCATGCCTGTAGTTAGAAGAACGGCCTGAACCAGTTCAGATGTAGGCTTATCAACTGACCATGACAACCGATGTCATGAGTCAGATCTACGAGTTCCAAGATAAGGCGTTGAAAGACGATAAGATCAACTCAGAGAGAAAGAAGGAATATATCTCAGAATTAGGGGGGAACACCCTTGGCGTTAGAACCAAATTTTCATGGATGTGGATTCCTCGTTGCGTGGATCTGAGGGGAAGGATATGGGTGAAGCTCACAAAACTCAGTATTCCATTCATCCTGGTGCTACGAAAGTGTATCATGACTTGAAGAAGGACTACTGGTGGAAAGGGATGAAGCAGGACATGGTAAAATACGTGAGCAAATGCCTAACTTGTTTACAGGTGAAATTAGAGCATTAGAAACTATACGGGAAGCTCCAACCTTTGGATATTCCCCAATGGAAGTAGGAACACATTCCAATAGACTTTATCATGAAGTTGCCTCGCACGATGAGTGGATTTGATACCATTTGAGTAATTGTGGATTGCTTGATGAAAAGTACCCATTTTCTACCAATCAAGGAGATGTATTCCTCAGAAAGGTTGGCAAATCTGTTCACCAAAGATATTGTAACTCGTCATGACGTACCGGTATCTATTGTACTTCCAAGTTTTGGAAGAAATTGAAGATCATGTATAGGTTAGACTCACCTTAGATTAGGATACGTTTATATTTCTTTGTAATAGGCTTAATGTTAGTTTACTTTTGTATGTTGGCTAATTAGTTTAGTTTTGCTGTCACAGCGAAACTATGAGCGAAACTGTAGTTTAGCTCATAGTCAGCTGCTAGTTTCACCCGACGAAACTGTTAGTCTCAGCCGGGCGAAACTGTGACTTTAGCAGAATAGTTTCGCTGACAGCGAAACTGTCAGCAAAACTATCATTACTATATATAGTTTTAATCTTGTTCATTGTTGGACATCCTTGCAAAACCCTAATCGTTTACTCTTGTTGCAAGTGTCTATTGTAGGCTGAATTTTCATAGAAATATATTGAGCCTTTCTTCTTTTATTGTATTGGTTCATTAATTGCTTTATGTTGAATACTTTTGAATTCTTCTTCTTCATCATAGTGTTTGTTGTTTGTTATTATTGTTGATATTGAACGAATCACCTCTCGAGTGTACTGAAATTCAATCAAATGGACCAACAAAATGGTATCAGAGCTTTAGTGATCTTGATCGTTTGAGGTTTTTGGTTGTTTATGTTCAATATCAATATTTCATCAATTCCGGATCAAATTTGAGTGTATTTGATATGGAATTTGATTGAATTTTGTTTGTTATTGGTTGGAAAAGCCTTGGTAATCATCAGATCTCAAGTTCATTGAGATTTGGGTGATTTTAGATTGATTTCGTGTTCAAAAAGCTTTTCAGATTCAACGGGTGAAATTAGAGTTCTTCCAGCGAAACTGCCATCTTCATCAAGCGAAACTACAAGTGTTTTACACCTTGTGGTTGTTTCAAGCATCTCAGCGAAAGTATAGACTTTGAACAAAAGTTCAGCAGTGTTTGTGTTCAACTTCCAAGCAAAACTACTATCAAAATTACCTCTGAACGAAAGTTCAAGCTTGTTTCGTGTGAAATTGTCGGCGAAACTAAGCATTTTCAAACTTCTGGCTAGCGAAATTGCTATCGAAATTACTAGCGAAACTATTGTTCATTCTGAGAAACTAGCATGTCTAAGATGACTACCCTCACTCTTGCTGATCTTGAAAGTGTGGCACCCAACAGACCCCCGAGACTCATCAACGGAGACAATTTTGAAGATTGGAAGAGATGTCTCAAAGCCTCTTTTTTCTACACTGATCATAATCAATGGGAATCAATCATTTCTGGTCCACACATACCAACCATTACTGTTGGTGATGTTGTTTCTCAGAACAAGGACCCAGCTACGTTCAATGAAAGAGATCTAAATTTGATTGACAGAGATCAGAAAGCCTTCGGAGCTTTAACTCTATGCCTGGCACCTAACATCTACAATCGTTTTGCTGAACACAAGAATGCTAAGTCTCTTTTTGATGCTCTCTGTGAGTTCTATGATGGAAATGATGAGTTGGTAAAAGATAAGAGTATTCAAGCTGAAAAGGAGTTTAACTCTTTTGTGGGATACAAGAACGAGAGTCTCACCGATCTTACAAATCGTTTTTTGACAGTTTCAAGCACGCTGAAGAAATATGATGAGAAACTCTCAAATAGTGAGCAAGTAAACAGGTTGTTATACTCTCTCCCACCTCAGTGGAGTTTACAGGTGAGGATGTTAAAACAAGAAAGAGGTTTCACTGACTACAAGCTTATGGACATCATTAATAAGCTTAAATCATTTCAGTTAGACATGAAACGAAGGGAGTTTAATCAGACCTTGATGCCTTCATCTGGTTTCACTCAGAATACTGCATTACTTTCTTCCGCTCAAGCTCTCCAATGCAGGCATCACGACAAGGAGGAGTGAATACTGGTGATCATTCTGGTGGTAGTGTTAATGCTAGTAGAGATCAAGCTAACTCGAAAGCAAATGCTGGTACGTCAATTCCATCTGAAACAATGGCTCTATTTGGCATGTTCGTACTGAGCAATGAGGCATTAGTGGCTGGAGAGTTGAAAGGAAAAGGAATGACAATGGAGGATATGTATCAGGTGGATCCTGATGATCTAGAAGAGACTGACATTTAGTGGCAAATGGCGATGTTGACTCTAAGAGCTCGAAGATTTATGGAGAGAACTGGTAGAAAGAATTTTGGAGGTCAAAGCTCTAACTCCAAATTAGGATTTGATAAATCCAAACTGAGGTGCTTTAATTGCAAACAGTTAGGGCACTTCAAACGAGAATGTCCATTGCCGATTGTTACTAACGCAAGCAATTCAGGAGTCCCAAGATTGGCCTCAAGGGGGATAAAGAAGATTGTTGGTATATTTGTCCAATTTAAACCCATGCCTTATCCTTTTAAGCAAGTGATCTGTAACTGATTTTATCATGTTTTAAACTTAAGTAAAGAAGCTCAGGTGATTTGGCTCCCATAGACATCCGACAAAGAACTTATCCCATCATCGGGGCTTATTGAGTAATATGATTAACTCTGCTTGACTTTCATTTGAATTTTCAACAATGATCTTAATTTAAGAATCACTGTGCCTTTATTTGGGGAACAAATGATAAGAGCTCCAGGTCTATACTTACGTATAACAGAGGAGATGATCATCTAAGCGTGTTGATGAGAGCTTCAGGTCTATACTCACGTATAACAGAGAAGATCATTGCTCAAGGTCAATGCTTCCGCATAGCAGAGGAGATAAGCATGATATATACATCTGAAGAGCTAACGAGAAGCTACATTCAGGACTTGGGGATAGGGAGATTTTGAAAATGTCAAAGCAGAGATTTTAAACTCTCAACCCATTTTTGACAGGACATGTAACTTTGTGCAGGCCGAGATGTCATGGAAATGATCCTTATCACCGAGTTCTAAAGCTTTAGTTAGGCTACAGAAACACTGTTTACTTCGTTTTCAGGCTGAACCTACCAAGCATATCATATAATGAAACTGTCTTTTATAGATTTTAGAATATTAAGTGATACAGACATCTACATCAGTTACTATCATTTCTCACAAAGTACAAATCATGCAAATAAGCATACCAAGAAGACATACTATCATTTCTCAGTCATCCCAAATCAAGTTCTTTTTTTATTCTCCCCCGAAATTTCTTTTTAGCTGCTATGAAACAAAAAAATAAATTTCCTCTTTTTTAAATTTTTTTTATTTTTTTATGTATATAATAAACGGAATTGAAAAAAGAATTTTACTAAAGTAAGTCTTCCAACTTATACTAGCAAAAACATGAGAAATCAGTTACAGATCACTTGCTGAAAAGGATAAGGCATGGGTTTAAATTGAACAAATATACCAACAATCTTTTTTGAACTGTTTTTGGCTTTCAAAAACTTAAAATTGTGACGAGACTCTGTATCAGTGTGATCTCACTAACTTGTCGATGTTCAAATACATCTTTGTGCTTTTGTATATCTTGAGGATCTGATCTCATGATCAAATTGGTTCTTGGTGTAATATGATAAAACAAAATAAAATAAAATATTTATTTCAAATATTTTTTTCAAGTCATCCATATTATGCTATTAAAATGTTATCATTTTCACATGCATTTCATGTGAAATTGCACATTCAGATAAACACGGGTATATTTGTATTGTTGAAATGATCTAACGAGAATTGTGTAGAATGTGTTTGTATTTGTGTTACAGATTTTTGCTTCAAATGATGGCCGATCATCAGCTGAGCAAAGTACCTGACCAGAGAACCTGTTCCTCAAGTTTGCAGAAGATACTGAGCTAGGATTCCTCCTCCTACATCTTCTGAAGCACTTAAGAATAGAGAGTTGGAGATGTTGTTCCTGATCATTCTCACGATGCACACGAAAAGGGGGAGCATACACTAAGGGGGAACCTATTAGATGAAGATCTTCAGTACCAAATCATCAATCTAGGGGGAGATTGAAGATTATTATATAGTTGACTTATCGGAGCTAAAACTGAAACAAGGTGTTGATAATGATAGACTAAGGGGGAGTATTGTTGGGTCTGAAAAGGATAGTCTATATTATCAACACAGTCAAAGTCAGCAAATGTCAACGTCACTGTCAACGTCAACGCAAAAGTCAAGCAGAAGCGTTCGAGTCTAAGAACCGAGACGAGACGTTGAAGATATAAATGACTAGGAGTTTATTGTTAATAAATATATTTTGTGTCAACAAAATATATTTATTTATGTTTAAGTCTTTTTTATGATTTATATGTCATTTAAGACCTTGCCTAAGTGGGACATAAGAAGCTTAGCTGTGTTACCATTGCTTGATGCTAATCTTAGTGAGAGGGCCAAGATGCTGGAGGAGGAGATCAAGAATGGAATGAATGGAAACTTTGAGGCATTCGGATTTAATAAGGCGGAGAGAAGGAGGTCAAAGAAGGACAAAGATTGGGAAACTGGAAAAGGGAGGATTGTGCTGAGGTTGAAACCCACAAAGTCTGTGAGCAGAGTTAGAGTGCCGGATCCCCTTACCCAACAGCTTTAGAGTTTTGAGAAATGGTTTTATGATAACAATACTGGGGAAGTGGTGATTAGACTAAAGAATGGAGGAGAATTTAGGCTGTTTGACCCGATGGAGATATTTGCCTTGTGTGATGAAGATCTACTTGTCCTGTGTGAGAATCATATAAAAGTAGGAGCTGGAGCTGAAACGAGAAAAGAAGTTGGATTGTTCATGTCAGTGGCTAACAAGGTGAGGGGAGTGAGGGCTGAGGTGAAGAAGTTGGCTGAGAAGGTTAGAGCAGAAGATGAGCTGAGGATGGATGTGAAGGACTTAACAAAGAAATTTTCTGAGGCAAGTGCATGTGTTAAGGATGTTACTGCAGGAGCTACTGAAGAAATATCAGAGGCAGCTGGAGAGACTGGAGCTAAGAAGTCAAATCAAGAGTGATGAAGACGGTGAGGTCCAACCTAGGGGGAGTATTAAAGATCATGTATAGGTTGGACTCACATTAGATTAGGTTACGTTTATATTTCTTTGTAATAGGCTTAATGTTAGTTTACTTTTGTATGTTGGTTAATTAGTTTAGTTTTGCAGTCACAACGAAACTATGAGCGAAACTGTAGTTTCGCTCATAGTCAGCTGCTAGTTTCACCCGGCGAAACTGTTAGTCTCAGCCGGGCGAAACTGTGACTTTAGTAGAATAGTTTCGCTGACAGCGAAACTGTCAGCGAAACTATCATTATTATATATAGTTTTAATCTTGTTCATTTTTGGGCATCCTTGCAAAACCCTAATCGTTTACTCTTGTTGCAAGTGTCTATTGTAGGCTGAATTTTCACAGAAATATATTGAGCCTTTGTTCTTTTATTGTATTGGTTCATTAATTGCTTTATATTGAATACATTTGAATTCTTCTTCTTTATCATAGTGTTTGTTGTTTGTTATTATTGTTGATATAAAACGAATCAACCTCTCAAGTGTACTGAAATTCGATCAAATGGACCAACATAAATTCTATGGTACGCTACGGATAAGGTTACACATCACTACAGCTTACCATCCTTAGACGGACGGTCAGTCGGAAAGAACAATAAAGACGCTGGAGGATATTAGAATGAACACTTTCAGTTAGCAGAGTTTTTATATCGTAATAGTTATCATGCTGGTATTGGTATTCTTACTTATGAAATGCTATACAGTAAGAAGTGTTCTACACCCGTATGTTGGGGAGACATTGGACATAACGAATTGGTAAGTATTAAGGTGACTGAGGCCATGACAGAAAAGTTGGATAAGATCAAAGCTTTTATGAAAGTGGCAAAGGATCGACAGAAGTCTTATGCTAATAAAAAGAGAATGCCGATTAAGTTTCATGTTAGGGATGGAGTGATGTTGAAGGTATCTCCTTAGAAAGGGGTTATCAGATTTCACAAGCGAGGAAAGTTAATCCCAAGGTATATAGGGCCATTCCAAATCATCGCAAGGGTAGGGCAGGTGGCCTATTAATTAGAGCTATCCGATAAGCTAATTGGAATACATCCGACATTCCATGTATCTCACCTAAGAAAGTGTTTGGCTAATAACAATGTGGTCATGCCACATGAGGTTATCGAGGTGGATGAACGGTTGAATTACGTGGAATAGCCAATGGCCATCCTTGATAGAAAAGATAGGAGTTTAAGGAATAAAGTGGTTCCACTTGTACAAGTATAGTGGAGGCACAGAAGGGGATCCGAGTCTACATGGGAGACTTAGGTGGAGATGAGGCGGCATTATCTGTGGTTATTCGAGGGCTGATAGTTTTGGAGGACAAAACCTAAAAAAGAGGGTGCACTTGTAACTCCCCAAAATTTTCAAGGAAACGAAAAAAGAAAACGTTCTCGCGCGAAGGGGAGTTCTCACACGAGAACCCAAGCGAGAAGTTGGGACATGATATAAATAGATGAGAGCACCTATTTGACCATATTGTCGCGTGAATACTACTAATGTTAGAGAGAGAAAGCCACACTATAGAGAGAGAAAGTGAAGATTTGAAGTGTTTAAGGTATGTAACTCGTGTAGTAACTCGTGTTATGTACTAACAATGGATTATTGATGAATATAATGCATGAATGTGTATTTTTTGTTCGAAAAGCTCTCGGGAAAGTTGGTTTTGTGTTAGAGTCTTCAAGATTATGTTATCGCATGAACTTAGTTCCACATGATTTGATGTGTATGTGTTACGTTATCTTATGTTCAAATCATTTTCAAAATGATAAAGTTTTACGGTATGTCTTTACTTGGTATGTTATGTGTTACTATAAGTAACGTATTATGTAATGAAAGTGAAAGATAATGATAATGAAAAGTGGAACGTAATAAATGAATGAAAGTCTTGCAAGCAAAATGAAGGGAGGTGCACAACCATGTTATTGTTAGCTCAGCTTGAGCGCAACTTAGCTAGCCCATGAGGATGCGCTTCAGGGGTCTAATCCTTGAGATTGGCCAAAATGGTACAAGATCCTTGTTGCTTTAACCCGGTACTATAGTCAGCTTTGTGCATAATATATGGGGGTTTATTTATAAGCCTTGGCACAGTACCAGCTTCGTACATAATGTTGGGGGTCTAGCACATGGCATTAATCCATTTCAGTGAAAGATAATAATGAATGAATGAAAGGAATGAACGCTGATGAAAGATAAAGAACGATTATACCGAGGTGTATGTATTGTTGTATGCTCGCAATTTAAAAGAAAATGTTTTTATCAAACGTAATGTATTTTATTATAAAAACTAGAACTCCCTCAGCGATGCTAACTTTGTGTGCATAATAGTTGGTATGTAACTGATGATATTGAGGAGGTACTGGCATGGACATGGGAGCTACTTGGAATAGTTCAAGTCTGACATCTGTATTTTTGGGATAAATGTTTATATTAATGAAATTTTTGGATGTAAAGAATATGATATGATGTTTTGATACGAGTATATATTTTAATTAAATGATATTCTTTCCACTACAAAGATTATGTTTATGAATGTTTTATGATATGAATATCTAACTGTGAGGCTTCCAAGGAACGAGGCCTTACAATTCCTATTCCTTTATAAGTGTTTTGTCAGTAAAATCATTTGGTATTTAAAATCCTTTTGTAGATTCCAATTCCCTTAAATTCCAATCCATTTGGAAAATATTGAATTCCAAATTCAATTCCTTCAAATTCCAATTCAAATTCCAATTGCAATTCCAATTCCATCACATTCCACGAACAAAACGCCCCTTTAGCTTGATCTTGGCACCACACCATGACCAAATCGGCCTCACTGCTTGAACCCTTTACAATCCACCACTGGGGGGAGAAATCTCCGACGGCTCCAGTGGCGGCGTGGTGATGGGGTCACCGTCGTTGGGGTAGTTTTTGAACTTTAGCTAGAGATGGAAGAAGTAGAAGAAAGCATAGTGGATGTTTGAGCTTAGGATAACATCGCTTACTTGTAGAAGCCTCTCAAAGATTAACATTTAGTCTTTATTGTCTTTATTAATAGTTTTGTCATAGTTTAGGGACTTATTTATAAATATATGTTCCTTTTTGTTTTCCTTGATAGTATAAATAGCATAGATTATGTATTGTGCAGGTAAGCAAAAAAGCAAAAAGCACGAAGACCTTAGAATCAGTGAATGAATTGTAACTGTTTTCTTACACTTGTATTTCTATGCTTTCTATCAATGAAAAATTATGAATTTTTCTGATATGTTTGCATTGATTTGATTACTTGTGTTTGTTTTGATTCAGTTGCATCACAATATCATCACGGATCGATCCATTTTGATCCTATCAAATGGTATCAGAGCTGTTGGTTCAGTGATTTGAGTTTGTCAAAGTGTAAAAATTTTGAATCACTTGAATCTATGATTGATAAGCAATTCAATCAAACAATTGTTGATTTCAGTTGTGTTTCATCATTAGAAACAAGAATTGAATCACAATTTGCAGTTCAATTCGTTCAAAATCAGTGAATTTGTTCAAATTAGTGTTCGAACCTGTTCTTCATTTTCGAACTGATTTTCAATCAAAAGATTTAACTGTTGTTATTGTTTGGTGAAATTGAAGATAAAGGATTGTTAATTGATCTAATTACTACCTAATTGGAGGTTTTTAGGTCAATTCAACAAGTTTTGAAGAATTTCAGAAGATCTGTGTTCGTGGAATTTGTTGAAGTTGGCGCATTAGGTTAAAACACTACTGAAAATTACCAGTGTATAGGCGCTTTACAACTGTTCAGGCGTTTGACCACTATTCAGGCGTTTTGGTTCTAGGCGTTTGACCACTGTTGAGGCGTATTACAACTGTTTGGTCACTTTGAAACTTTTCAAAAACAAAGTAATTCAAGGCGCATTACAACTGTTTGGACATTGTACAACTATTCAGGCGCATTTCAAGTTGGGAGTTCTGAGAATTCTACCCAAGCCAATCCCTTAGGCATTTCCAAGTCAAAGTCGGAAGTATCAAAACTGTTAGGGTGCTTCATCACTGTTTAGGCGCATCAACTCAACACTTAGAAATTTTTATAAATTTAAAAATCAAAAAATATTTTCAATTCATTGTTTTAATTCAAAAACTTAAAAACAACAAAAACAAATCTTTTTCTTAAAAACAAAAAGAAAATATATTTACAAATAAGTCCCTAAAGTATGACAAAACTATTAATAAAAACAATAAAGGCTAAATGTTAATCTTCGAGAGGCTTCTACAATACTCCCCTTAAGATTTACATTGTCTTCCGTCTTCAAAATCTTCTGTCTTTAGTCTTCTTCAATCTTCAATCTTCTGTCTTCAAAATTCTTTAGTCTTCAGACTTCTGTCTTCAAAATCTTTGATCTTTGATCTTCAGTCTTTTGTCTTCTCTCTTTTGTCTTCATGCATCAAAGAAGTCTTCTGGTTCTTCTTTAATCTTGAAAATCGGCTTCTCTTTGTACATTTCTTGCTCTCTCAAGGATTTAGCAATGGTAGACTTCAACTTGCTCGCTAAAATTCCTTGCTCCAGTTTTGATTCATTCGTCTTGATTTCCATTTGATTCATCACCTCCAATGTTTCTTTAGATAAACCTGCGATATCAATATTAGCATAAAATTCAATTGGCTTTGGATACTCTTTGGAATGAATTTCCAACACTCCTTTACTCGAGATCCTCATGAATTCTATTTCCTTGATATCCTTCTTAACTATGTTTGCATAACCTAAGGCTTTTCTTAGAGATATTCTCTCCATAGCAGCATTCATAACTTTGATAATTGACAAGAAATACTTTTTATCATTTTCGGCAACTTCTGGTACAACTCTTTCAAACTTCTAGATAGACAAAAATGAGATGTAGCAAGGATGTAAGAGTTTCAATTTGAATACACCAAACAATGAAATCATGTCACGATCCCAATCGTCTAGATCTCGAACTAACTTTAACTCAAATGTATCAGCGTTGTAGAACCATCTCAAAATTGGTTTCGACTTTTGATTTCCATCAATAACTTTCAAGCCAGGATTAGTTACCTTCTCAAAGTATTGATCCCTAAAAGCATCCAAAAATTTTTCTTCTCCAACATCTTTATCACCATCTTTTCTTTTCTTTTTCAATGACTGAAAATATTCTTTATCTTCTTGGTCACATCTCGTTTGCAAAAACGAACTCATTCTGCTTATACCTCTGTTCAATAACTGCACAAAATTTTCTCCTCGACTTGCTCTAGTCAAATTAATTAAAGGCAGTTTATTAAACTCCTTCAAATCCTGAACAGGTAGCTTTATAATGCTTGAGAAAAATGATATACATCACAAATTGCATTAACTCTTTTTATAAAAAATGCATCAAATACCTCGTCGTATTTTCGTGCCACAATCTTTACTTCCTTGGTCGTGTGAGGAACAATCATTGCATTAAGCAACTCTAAAATTGATTATCCTTTTTGTAACACATTAAGAACCAAATCACCAGCCATTCGAGCTTTATTCCATAATTGCTTCTGTTCAATTGAAACTTGATATGCTTGTCTCTCAGTTTCAGGAAACATTTTCATTAGCTCTTTCCTTCTTTCATACACACTACTCTTCATCACTATGGATTTAAACTCTTGAGGTTTTAAAATCCTCGTTCTCTTTGTTATCTCTAAAGATTGTGGATTTTCCATGTCAAGCACAATCATTTTATTTGTTTGCTTCTCCATTGCTTGTACACTTCTCACCAAATTTCTTAAAGAGTCTGCTTGTAATCTATTAAGCTTCTTCCTTGGATAATTTCTTGATTGTAGCCACATTCTTAAAGCAGTTACATTCATGTAATCAGGATTAGGATGATGTAACTTAGATGTTGAAAGTTCATCAATATTTATGCTCTCTTGAAGAGGATTCAACTCTCCATGCTCTACAATTATCTCGAACTCTTCAGCAGTAATACACTTCTCAAACTCTTCATTATTTTGAGATACTATTAATCCATCAAGAAATACTCGATTATACTTCTTCTTGATCAAATAGTTATACCTGTCTTCAATGTCTACAGGTACATCTTCTTGTATTGTCTCAATTGGTGAAGAATTTTCATCAACATTAGCTTTAACTAAATCTTCATCTTCTAAAACCTCATCATACCAGTCATCACCAGACTCAGCTTCTAGATCATCATAAGCTCCTATGGTCTCTTGACTCTTCTTCTTCTTCACTTGCAGGTTCATCAACAATCTTTTGCACTTTTGTTGATGATTCAGGTAAAACTGAAACATCTATATCATCAATTTTCCTTTTACCTTTATCTATTTCAGCTATCTTTTCAACATCTATTGGAGTGATTTCAAAAATAATCATAAGTTCTGGAGACGAAGACTTTTGACTTTCTTTTATTCTTTCTATATCTTCTTTTAAAGCTTCATTTTCTTCTTTCAACTTATTGAATTTTTCTTCCATCAGATCATAATCTTTCATCATAACTTCAAAAGTTTTTACATTATCTTCTTTATTTTTCTCAAGATCAGCAATTACTTCATTTTTCTTTTGTAGATCTTCTTTCAAATTCTTATTTTCTTCTTTTAATTCCTCTATAAGCTTCAATTGCTTAGAGTTTTCTTCTTTCAACTCTTCAATAATCTGCTGAAAATTTGTTTCTTCAGCCACATGAGTATCTTGTTGAGGCAAGCTTACAAAATCATTGCGTATCTCAGCTTTAAATGCTTCAAAATCTTTAACATTCTTATTGAATTTAACTTGTTCTTTAGTTTTAACAATTTCTTCAATCATTCCCATAATCTCCTCAACATTTTGACTTTCTTGAACAACATCTTTAGCTTGATCTACTTCATTGACATCTTCATGACTTTCTTCAATAACTTCTTCATTAACTTCTTCAGTTTCTTGATTAGCTTCATGTAATTTTTCATGAACTACTTCTATAACATTACCTTCATTTCCATCATCATTATCATTCTTATCATCATCACCATCATCTTCATCATCATCAGATTGTTCTTGAGGTATTTCTTCAATAAGATCATTTGGATCAATTGGTTCTTCCTATATCAAATGAAAGTGATCTATAGTAATATCCACCTCATCATTTGAACATTTCTCATGTATTCAAAAATAGGTACATTTTATGCACCTGTGATCCTAGCAAGTCTTTTGTAAGATATCTCTTATGTACGTTCCAGTATCATTGTTTCTCCACTAACACCATGAACATGAATATCTGGATGCTCTTCATTGATTATCATTTGTAAGAATCTAGGATACGTCAAGTACTTATTCCTGATTCCTTTCTCCAGATTAAAAATAAAACCATTAAGAATCCATTTTGACATGTTAAACCTTCTGTTTGTTGCAAGAGCTACAATAGGAGATGCTATGTCAACTAAAAATGAATTCCATCCTGCACTTCTTTTTGACATGCAGTGCTGGAATATATAACATAATAAATTCCAATGGTTGTAAACTCATGCTCTGAAAAATTATTTCTTGGGGAAATTGTCTGGGTGACCCCTAGCCATGAATGTTTCTCTTCATTCATTAAAAGATAATTCAGCTAAGTCTTCTGGGTCACTGTGTCCCAATCTCAATGCTTCTCTAATTGAATCTTCAGAAACTTCAATCATTCTAACATTTGTTAAAAATCCCCTTACAACTTTTCTACCATCATCATTGATTTCAACTGTGGCCGTCTTCCAAAATTTCTTTATCAATCGTGCATATATGACCGGTTGATAGCACATAGCATATACATACTTAGTTCTCAACAAGAACCTTATCATCTCTTCATAGCTAACAGCATCTTGTACTTCTTCATTTAATAATGCTGCCACATTATGCTTTGGCTCAAACTTTAACTCAGCCATCTACAAAAATGAAACAAGAAATTTAGACACTTTAAATTTTAAGACTTAAAATCAATGAATATTTATTGAAATTTAAAGAATTAGTATGTTTTAAAGATTTTTAATCTAACTTGCACTTAAAAAATTTTCTAAGTGTTTAAATGATCTATTCAAGAACAAACTACATTCAAGTTAGTATGTAGATGATATAAAACACATCAATTCAGTAAATTCTTCTCAAAAACAGATTATAACATGAATTTATGATCAATTTTTCATTTTTATTAAAAATTCAAACATTGACTGTTCATCTTCAATAGTTCGACTGATGAAGAATCATCATCAGGAACAATTTTGATGAAAATATGATTTGAATGTATCAATATGATCAAAATCAAGTTTATATCAACAATCAATCATCAATTTCAGTTCTTAATTCCATTTTGTTCACAAATTTCAAAGATTCCAGTCGACTAGGGTTCATACGCCCGTATAGCATTGAAACACCCAATCAAAATCAAACTTTAAACTTGAAATTTGTATGAATTTGTTCAAGTACTTACGTTTAGAATCAAAAATAAACACTATCGAACGCAAGTTTAGAACATAAATCAATCAGAATCAGAGAATCAATGGTAATCGAGAGTCGGGTGTGAGAATTCAGGGGTTTTTGAGTGAATGAATTGACTGAAATCACAAAGTGTTGTATTTATACTAAGTGAAATTTTTAGGCGCATGAGCACTGTTTGTGCGCATGGAGTTGATTTTTACACTAAGTATTTAGGCGCATGAGCACTGTTTGTGCATATGAGGTTGGGAGCATGAGCACTATTCAGACGTATAAGCACTATTTAGGCGCTTTTGCACTGTTTAGGTGCATGGGTCTAGCTGAAACGCCCAACACTTGGTAACCTTTCACTTGATACGCCCAATTCTTGAAAGACTGGTACTGTGCAGGCGTATGACTATGGATGAAATGCCCAACACTTAACCACAAATTTCAGACTTATGACAACAGTTTAGGCGCATGAGGATGTCTGAAACGCCCAACACTTGTACAAACTCTGAAAAATCATGATGCTCCTAATTTTGGACTTTTTAACACTATTTAGGCGATATTGCTTCCATGAGTCTAACACTTGTAATTTTCAAATCTTCCACCTGAATACTGTTTAAACGCATTAGTACTGTTCATATACTAATTTTTTAAACAATTTGTCAAATTTTGACTTTCACCCAAAATTTACATAATTGACCCTCAATTTTGAACTTTTGACATTTCAAACTTTTATTTTTCTTTTTGATCATTTTATTTTTGTTTTAAATTTTTTTTAAAAAAATTTCCCATCATTTTAGTCTCAAATTTTACAAAAAGAGTCTCATATTAAAATGTTGCAAGAAGCTTTTCCACTTTAAAATATTTTCTTCAGGTTCATTTTTACATTATATCAAACACACACATGCTTGAACTTTTTAGCTTCATCCTATCCATCCATAACATTTAATTTTTGATTTTTCACATCTTGAAATTAGAAAATTTTCTCTTTGACACTTTTATTTTTTACTCCCTCTAAACTTTTACGTTTTAATAAAACTTAGAAGTTTCTTAAAAGTCACATGAAGAGCACACTAATCATTGTTAACATGCCCGCACACAGAAAAACATGCAAAAATCAAAATTAAAACAGAATAAAAATCTATTAAGTACAATTGAATCATATGTCTGTAGTGAGATCATATCAGTTAAGATCACCACATTGAAATAAAATAAGTTGATGGATAGTCATAGACAGTGAATAAATCCTGATCAAGTGTGTTCCAGGTCAGCATTTTTGCAGCAAAGGAGACACGAGATCTAAGGACAGCAAATGAGTGCTTTTGGCAAGATACTCAACACACTTACTTTTTCAACTCTTGGATTGCTTAAGGTATAATTAGATATGACATTATGTAAGTCACACTTAGACTTAGAGAACTCAACCCTCGTCAAGATATGCAAGAAATCACTTTTCTCATCTTGAAAACCTGACATATACTTATAACCAGATCTCATGTTAAGTTTGTGCACATTGGCATCTTTTTGCATCAGATGAGAATATCCAAGTCTGTAATTACTTACAACAAAGGATATCTCGTCACTTCAGGTCTATGATGACTCATAACAAAGAAGTGATTAGATGCTTTAAATTAATTAGAGCTCAATGGTTATTCATATCACCACCAAGTCTGAGATTATGACATAACAAGCAATCAATTTGAGAAGTCAATACTACCCATTGGTACTAAAATGGACAAACATGAATGCATGAGTGATTTAGTTTGATCACAAGACTTTACTTTTTCAGTATAATTACATGAGCTTACCTGCACATCATATCTGATCACGTCAGACTTTAGTCGTAAGATAAGTATGCAACTGATCAAACTAATGTATCTATTATTTCTCACAATTGCAACGACAGATTCATTCCTAAAAAATGAATTAAGAAAGAAAAACTCTATTTTTATAGTTTTTGTTTTATATTTTTATCTTTTGATTTTTCAATTTTCAATTTTTGTATTTTGGTTTTGCTTTTTCTATGAAACATGCACACACAATAGGTATAATCAGGTAATTAACTCTGACAGTTTCAATTGTTGTTTTCTCTTCAGATAAGGGAGGGTTCTGATCATTTTAAGACTCAAGTAACTGAAATGCTCAAAAAGCAGTTTCTATACATGGTTAATAAGACCAATTGACTCTACCAAATACTCAAACCTTCCTGGTAAAAAGGATTTTATAAATAGGTCCGCCAACTATTTTTTAGTTGCAATTTGGATTAAAATGATTAAACCTTTTTCAGAGTTATCTCTGAGAAAATGATATTGAAACTCGATATGTTTTGTTTTTAAATGTTGGACAGGATTAGCTGTAATGAACATAGCAGCAGTGTTATCAATGTAAATTGGAGTTTTAAGAAAATTGAACCCGTAATCCAGCAGTTGGTTTTGTAACCAAAGGATTTGAGAACATCCTACTGAAGCAGCATTGTACTTAGCTTCTGTGATTGAAATGAAGACATTTGTTTGTTTCTTACATTGCCATGAGACTAATCTGGGTCCTAAAAACTGAAAACCACCCGTACTAGATTTACGATCTTGACAACATCCTCCATAATCACTATCCATATATCCATGTAACTCGAAGTTACCTTCATAAGGATACCATAGCCCTAAAGCCGGTTTACCTTTGAGATACCTGAATATTCGTTTTACAGCAATTAAGTGGGATTCCTTCGGGTCTGATTGATTCCTGGCACAGACACAAACAACATACATTATGTCAGGTCTAGATGCACTAAGATACATCAATGAACCAATCATAGATCTGTATAAAGTTTGGTCTACAGATTTTCCTTTCAGATCAGGCTCAATCTTGGTGTTTATGTCAGCTGGAGTTCTAATTGATTGACAATCTTGCAGTTTAAATTTCTTCAAGAGTTTGTCAACGAACTTCTCTTGATTAATGAAGATTCCATCTGCAGATTGCTTGACTTGAAGTCCAAGAAAGAAATTTATTTCTCCCATAGAACTCATTTGAAATCGAGACTTCATGATTTCTTCGAATTCATTGCACAATTTTGGACTTGTAGAACCAAATATGATATCATAGACATACACTTGTACACATAGGAGATCATCAGCATCCTTCTTTATGAATAAAGTTGGTTCGATTTTCCCTCGCGTGTATCCTTGTTGGATTAAGTGTTGTGACAATGTTTCATACCAGATTCTAGGGGCTTGATGTAAACCATACAAAGCTTTGCTAAGCTTGTACACACGATATGGAAATTCTAAATCTTCAAAACCCAGAGGTTGTTTTACATACACAAATCTAAACCTGCAAGTTGAATAACAGAGTTCCTAAGTTGAAGAACAAAGCTGATTTTAAGAACTGGTCTCTTAGATTGAAACATCATCTTAATTCTATTGACACTGACTTATGGAAGTCAATAGAAAGAGGACCGCATATTCCTATCACTTCAGATGGTCTTGATAGAGGGTTTGTTTACACTAAAGACTCTCCGGAACCATATCCTGAAGATGGGTTACAAGGTGATGATCTAAGGAAAGTAAATAATAACATTAAAGCCTATTCTTTGATGTGTAAAGGATTACCACTTGAAGTCTTAACTAGACTTCATGGATATCAAACTGGATATACCATGTATAAAGCTTTGAAGATAATATGTGAAGGTGGTAAGGAGATTTAAGATCTCAAGAACCAGAAACTGAAAAGGCAGTTAGAGCTGTTTGAGCATTTATCTAGTGAAATTATAAACCAAACGATGAATAGATTAGTGCAACTTACAACTGAGATGTCAACTGCTGGCATCAAAAACGATCTCAAAGATCTAAACTTTAGGCTTCTCAATGCTCTTCCATCCTCATAGAAACAAACAGTGACATTGTTGAAGCACACTGAGAAATTTCCTATGGATCTTGATCTATTGATTGCCAAAATTGAGTCAGTTGAGATCGATGAAAGCTCAAGAAACAATGATAGAGCAGCATCTATATCTCAGTACAAATATGTTGCATCTCCAGCTAGCATAATGGAGAATGCCTTTATGGCAAAGAAGGAGAATTCACCTGAGAAGAAGGTGATCTATTTGTTAGAGCAGGATTCTTTACAGATGCTTCATATACAAGTGCTCGTGCTTATGCAACTTAACCTCAACCTCAGTCTCCTCCTAACCCTCAAAGCTCTAAATCTCAAACTGAGACTCCATCTTCTAACTCTGCTAAAACTATCAAAGTTAAAGATATTATTAACATCGTATTACAGGATGAGGAGTCTAAAACTGCTTTTACTACTTTCATGGCTAGTTTCCAAGCTTATCAGGGTAGTCATCTAACACAATTAGATCTTGTTTTGCAGGACTTATTCGAAATGGACCCGGATGATATGGAGGAAATGGATCTAAACTGGCAAATGGTAATGATTGCATATAGAACTCAGAAACACTCCTATGTCAATAGAAACTACAAGCCAAGTGCTAACAAGACTGTAGGTATTTGACAAGTCTAAATCAAGGTGTTTCAACTGCAATAGCTATGGCCACTTCTCATGGGAATGGAAAGCTCCCAGAAACAAAGGAGGCAATGGTCAAGCTAGTTCAAGCAATCAAAGATATCCACAACAGTCTCAGAATACATTCCAAAAGCCATATCAAAGTCTACCAATGCATGAACTTAAAGATGAACCTAAGTCTTCAGAAGAGCCTAAGAAAGCTCTTATCATGAGCATTAAGGATGGATATGACTGGAGTGCGTATGCAGAGCAGTTTACAGCTGACTTAACCTCTAGTTTTTCTCTTATTGTAGAGTTTCAAGGTGAAGACTGGTCAGAAGACAGTGATCGAAAGGCTGAAGATGACTCTGAAAATGAAGAAGAAGAGTATGACTGGAGTGATAAATCTGATACTAAAGAGGATTCAGAAGAAGTTGCATTAATGGCACAGTCAGATCAACCAAAGGTTGAAAATTTATCTTCTAACTCTGAGACTACTTCACCAAAATATCCTGAAATACCAGCTGAAGTAAGAGAAAGACTATGCACCAAATCTTGCTTTGAACATGTAGAATATTATCGAACTTACTCATACAAAATTTGTGAAAAGCTCAAGCAAGAGGAATTAATGCATAACAAACTTAAAAATGACCACAAAATATCAGATGAAATGATCATTTCTCTACAAACTTCATGGAACAAAACTTTGAAAGAACTAGAAATTGTTTCCAAACAACTTGAAGAAATGACTAAGAACTTGGAAGAGGAGAAAATAGCACATGCTGCTACACAAGTTGATCTTGCTAAAGTAAAAAGTTCTAAAACAATTGTGGAACAACTGGTAAGTGAACGAAAGGACAAACAAAAAGCAGGCTTAGGTTTTACACACGAACCAATGCCTGAATCCATAACAAACACTTTACCAGAGAATTTCAACACGCATGATCATTCTCCTGAAAAAAAAGCTAATCTTAAAGCTTTCCAAAACAAAAACAACAAGATTTTGATAGTGAAGACGGGAAAACCAATGTTGAAATCTTTGAAGAAAAAGATACTAAAAAGATCAAAAACGGTCATCCAGTAAAAGTAAAATCATATGAACCACGACCGAAAAGTAAGAAAATATTTGTTCCAAAAGAATCGATGTTGGAAGAAGTGATCATTAAAAATAACAAACAAAACTCCAAAAACAAAGATAAAGCAAAACAGGAAGAAAGAACATCAGAAGATTCAAACTCTTATGGTCTAAATAATTCAGAGTTTATTAAATGGAAAAAAGATCAGAAAGAGAAAGAAACTAAAAAAGAATCTTCACCTAAAGATGTTCAATCTCAGATAAAATCAAGTTCTACAAAATCAAGGAACCAAAGAAGAAGACGAAAATTGACTAAAGCTAAAACTGATCAAAATAAGAGTCAAGAAAATCAGATAAAAACAACAAATCAAGCAAGTCAATTTAAACCAATAAAATTTATGTCTGCTGGTAATTTGAACATGAACTTAATTCAAGAAGTTAAACAAACTCCTATGAACCAATCAAACTCTGATCTGTCCTTAAACGATTTGTTTCTAAGGATTCTAAGAATGCAGTTCATGTACAAAGTCAAAACCAAATATACAAAAGAACAAATTGCCTAATCAAAAACAAAATTTGTCAAATCTAAAACAAAAGATTAACTTTTCAACGCCTAAAACTAAACAAGGATCAAACGTTGCGTCAACATAAAAGTTAATAAACATTTGTTTAACACACCACAAAGGTTCTGTGAAATCTATGATATATATAATTATAAGACTGCTGAATGTTTTTTTAACAAGTACTGTCATATATGTGATATGAGAAATCACTCAACAGCAAATTGTTACTTTAATAAGTATTGTACCTTCTATGATGAAAGGAGTTACAATATAGAAAAATGTTACTTTAGAAAGAGTTCGCCAAGGAAAGGATTAGCTAATACACAATTGAGCAAAGGTTATGTTAAGCCTCAGTTTAAAAGAAATCAAACTGTTAGTTTTCAAAGATTAACTAACCAACCTTCCTTAGGCTTGAGATCTTTCAAAAGAAATGACTCTGTGAGACAAAAACAATACATTCAAGATAAATTGATTCCAAGGTCTGTGAGAATGAATTATAAAAATTTTGTAAATAAAATTTTTTCAAAAATTGGTCATTCAAATGGTATGAATTTTGTAAGATCATCTGAAGATTATAAGGCTGATGCAACCAACAAGCCAGAACAACCAAGTCTTCTATGCATGTACTAAGGAACAAAGATGAACTAGCTTTGGAAGTCTTACACTCTCAAATGTGTCTAACTTGTAAGATCTTCCAAAGCTAACAGTTCAGAAGGAGTTACTTTGGAAGTTTCACACTCAAACAGAAAAATATTCTAAGTGTTAAATCTTCCAAAGCCAAAGACCAGCATCTTCCGAAGCCAAAGATGAAATCTTTCGAAGCTTCAGAGACAAAGTCTTCCGAAGCTGTGAAGACTGATTTCTTCAGAGGACAAAGAATATATGCTTTCTCTAAATCAACTTTTGATAAAGCTAACACACTTTCCGCTGCCTGCTCTGGTGGTTCACCTACTTTACACAAGTTGGTGCAACTTCCATGCTTTATCAAAAAGTAGGAATGGTCTTTGTTGTCTAACTTACATTACTTGTTTCTGTAGACTTTTTCTATTAGGAAAAGTCAATGAGCTATGGTATGTCATAGTCACTAATCAAAAGGCAATCAGTCTTTTGACTGTAGATTGATCATGTTGTCTAGATTAGTCAAATCCCAACTGTCTTTACATATAAATGATGGTTGTAGGTTGTAGTATAAAAGTGTCTCAGGTCCTTGTAATTTAAATATGCTTTGTAACACTGGTAAAAGAACTTGAGATCAATATACAACATCCTTGAAAACCAATCTTGTGTTCTTGTGTTGTTCTTAGTTCTGTCTCTTTAATTTACTTGTGTTCTTAGTATCATCTGTCTCTAGTTACCAGATCCCTATTTGAATTGTTAAGTGATCTAAGATCTCTCCTCAGTGTGAAGCTAAGTGTTAAGTACCCTTACCCGGTCCTGCAAATGGTATCAGAGCATTCCAGGCTCTTGATTGTAAGATCTCACCATCTTTAATCCTCTTAGCTTCACACATCACTGGAACAATGACAAAGTCCCCACTGATCACTCCTAAGGATTTCGACACTTGGTGCCAAAGAATGGAAGGCTTCATCAAGTCTCAAGATTCCAGGATGTGGAAGTCTGTTGTCAATGGACCTCATGTACCATGCACCTCTTCAGCTGCTACTGGTGGTGGCATGATACCAAAGGAGAGGGCTGACTTTTCTGATGAAGACTGGAAAAGGATTGATATTGATCAGAAAGCCATGACAGCCCTCCAAACTGCTCTTCAAAACTCCATCTACAAAGGTTTTACGAAGTGCAAGACCGCTAAACAACTATGGGATGCACTGAAACTGATGTATGAGGGGTCCAATGAAGCCAATGAAAACAAGAAGGACCTCTTAAAGCAGCAGTTTGAAAATTTCACCTTCAAGACAAGTGAAACCATGACTCAACAATACTTCAGGTATGTTGAGATTGTGGATACTCTAGCTGATGTTGGAGTAACTATTGGGAACAGGGATATTGTTAGGAAATTCATGTCCTCTCTTCCCAGACAATGGACACACTACTGTGTGGTCATTAAAAGGACTGAAAACCTCAAGACCCTTTCTCTCACTGAGTTGTATGGGATACTCAATGGATACTAGATCCAAAATTCATCTGGTAACTCTAATACTCACTAGAGTTCAGCCCTTCATGTGGGTGAAAAGGATAGCAGAGAACCATAGCATCATCTTATCTGCTACCCTGAAACTTCACAAAAGGGTCCTTTCATCACCTTTTCAGAGACACCCAGAGAGAACTATATCCAAGGAAGTCCCTTCCAAGAGACAAGTTCCTCTCAAGCCTTTGTCTCTACTGATGAAAGTTTAGGCAACTTTCTCTTCACTCTTGAAGACCTGGACTGTATCCATCCATATGATTTGGAATATATGGAGATAGTCCAGCAGATGGCTCTTCTCACTCACAGAGCCCAGAAGTTTTACAAAAGGACTGGGAGAAGGTTTCCTTGCAATGCAGCCAGTTGCATGTTTGGGCTGGACAAAAGCAAAGTAAAGTGTTACAACTGTAGGGCAAGGAGATGGTGAGGGAGGATTCTGAAATGAGTGAAAAGAGTCTATCCAAAAAGGGTCACCATGCTCCTGAGGAGAGTAAGAAGGCTGGTATGACAAAGACAAAGAGGAAGAACTTGTTCAGAAGAGCAAAGAGAAGATCAAAGAAGGCTCAAGAGATCAAAGCCACTTTTGACCCCAAGCAGAAACAAGTGTTCATCTCTACAGGGTTTGAAGTGGTAAAGGCTGAGGAATCAACTACAAACTCTAGTACCAGGAGTTTTAGTACAGTTCCAACTCATTCTAGCAAAGAGAAGGCTGAATTGCTATGTACCACTGCTACACAGTCTAAACCATCCTCCTCCAAGAGTAATTCTCTCCCTAAGAAAATCGCTCATCATCTGTGAAGAAGAAGCTGGAGAAAGAAAGCGTTCAAGTTCAGTCTTGCTCTCAGAAGAAGACTCCCATAAGGAAGCAAATGGACTGCATCATGTGTGGTAGTACTTCTCATGTGGCTAAGGATTGCTTCTACAATCCTAAAAGTACTATCCACATGGTCAAAGAAATGGCTTCTGGGAAGAAGAAGGAAAAGAAAGCTTCAGAAGGAAAATCTGTTTTCTTCAGAAGCTCCAAAATGAAGAAGAAGGCATGTGAAAAATTGCTTTCGGAAGAAAATTTGGTCTCGGAAGAAAGGAATGCTTTCGAAGTACTGAAGCTTGTTGCAGTGAAAGCAAGATCTTCCGAAGGTCCAGTCTCCAAATCTTCCGAAGCCGTAAAAGCTTCGGAAACTTTGAAGGTCAAGCCAAATTTTCCAAAGGTGGTGTGGAAGATGAAAGAAGACCGTGTGATTGAAGATTCTTCATCACCAAAAACATCACATGCTCTTTATTAAGCATGAGTGCATAATTCTCAAGCCCGGGGTTAATATGAGCATATTCTGCTAAGAGCCGCCAGAAGAGGGAACATGTGCAAGATGGATCTGCAGGAAACATCTCCCTCTGGGGAAGTGTCTTGCTTTCTATCTAAAGCAAATAGTGATGAGTCTTTCTTTTGGCATAAAAGAATGTGCCATGTAAACATTTAAACCATAATAAATTGATTAAGAATGATTTGGTAACTGGAATGCCAAAGAAAGAGTTTACAAGTGATGACCACTGTGTTGCATGCCTGAAAGAGAAGCAACACAAAGTGTCTCACAAGCCAAAGGAAATGAACTCTATCACGACTCCCCTACACTTGTTACATATGGATCTGTTTGGCCTCACTAGTGTATTGAGTCTAGGAAGGACCTCTTACTGTTTAGTGATCACAGATGATTTCACAAGATTCACTTGGGTGTTTTTCCTTAGAACTAAGGATGAAACCCCTGAAATCTTAAAGAGCTTCATTCTGAAAATTGAGAATCAATCTGATCACAAGGTCAAAACCATCAGATGTGATCAAGGAACTAAATTTAAAAACCAAATCCTTGATACATTTTGTGATGAAAATGGTATTTCAAGACAATATAGTGCTCCTAGGACTCCTCAACAAAATGGTGTTGCTAAGAGGAGAAACATGACACTTATTGAAGCTGCTAGAACTATGTTGTCTGACTCTAAACTGCCTATTACCTTCTGCGCAGAGGCTATCAAAATAGCCTGCTATGTGCAGAATAGAGTTTTAGTGGTTAAGACACATGGTAAGACTCCTTATGAACTGTGGCACAAAAGGAGACCATTCATTGGTTTTCTCAGAACATTTGGATGCCTTGCACCATCTTGAATACCAAAGATCAAATAGCCAAGTTTGCTGAGAAATTAGATGATGGACACTTTGTTGGATACTCTTCTCAACCTAAGGCTTATAAAGTATACAATCTTAGAACTTGAATCATTAAGGAGTCAGCCAATGTGACTTTCAATGAACACACACCCTGTGTGAAAGGTTCTGGTCCGGATTAGCTGTTTGATCTTGATTTAGTTACCAACTGTTTTAACAAGTTTTGTGAGAATGTTTCAGGATCTACAGATAACAGATCAACAGAAGATCCTGATACAAGATTTGAGCTGAGAAGACCAACCAAGAAGACTACTTTAGCTCCAGTGGTAACTAACCCTGTAATTAAGGCTCCTATCAGCACAAGCATGACAAATACTGCTGATTCAACTGAATTGCCTTCAAATTCCAGCTCAGAGGCTCAGAATTCAGTAGGAGGAACTTCTAATGCAGGAGGAACTGGAGGTGGTGATAGCGATCAAGAATTTCTTGATGCTGATAACCACTCCATTGAAGACAACATGATGATGTCACACACTCATTGGATCAAGTTTCTCTTGATAAGTGTGCTGATGTGGTGGGAGACAACTCATTGCCAGAACAGAATTTCTCTAATTTAGATCTGTCCAACCAACTTGATGTGATCCCTCAACTTCAGATCCACAAGTCACATCCCACCACAAACATCATTGGAAATGTTGACTCAGGGGTAAGAACAAGAGGACAAACTCATGACAGCCATGTGTGTCTACATCCTTGTTTCTTATCCTAGATAGAGCCGAAGAATGTTAATGAGGCTCTAAAGGATGGAAGCTGGATTGAAGCTATGTAAGATGAGCTGCTTCAAATCAAAACACAGAAGGTGTGGAACTTATGCCCTCTTCGTTAAGGGAAGACTGTCATAGGTACCGAATAGGTATTCAGGAACAAGAAGGATGATAGAGGGATTATTATCAAGAACAAGGCTAGACTGGTTATCCAAGGATACACTCAAGAAGAAGGGATTGATTATACTAATGTTTTTGCTCCAGTTTCAAGACTTGAAGTTGTAAGAATACTCCTGGCTTATGCTGCATCCAAGGATTTCAAGGTCTACCAACTTGATGTGAAATGTGCTTTTCTCTATGGGGCGATTGATAAAGAAGTTTATACTAAACAACCATCTGGTATTGCAGACCCAGATCATCCTGATTATGTCTGCAAACTTGAAAAAGCTCTATGTGGACTGCATCAAGCTCCAAGAAAGTGGTATGAGACACTATCGACATACCTCTGTCATCATGGATACAAAAGAGGTACTATTGATGGGACTCTCTTCATCAAAGAAACAGGGAATGACACACTGCTAGTTCAAATAAATGTAGATGACATAATCTTTGGTTCAACTAATCTAAAGCTCTGCAAAGACTTTGAGATGCTGATGAAGAATAGATTTGAAATGAGTGCCATGGGGGAACTCAGTTTCCTTCTAGGAATTCATGTGAAGCAAGTTGAAGATGGCATCTTCATTAGTCAGTCAAAGTATGTACAGGACATACTTACAAGATTCAAGATGACTAACTGTAAGGTTGCAAAGACACCCATAGCTAGAAACCACTTCCTTGGTCCTGATCTTGAGGGGGAGTGTGTTGATGAACATCTCTATAGGGCTATGATTGGGTCACTTATGTACCTTACTGTTAGCAGGCCTGATATTATGTTTGCCACATGTATATGTGCAAGATATCAAGCCAACCCCAAGATGTCACACCTAATCACTGTCAAAAGGATTCTTAGATACCTCAAAGGTGCTCCAAATCTACGCCTTTGGTATCCAAAGGATTCAAACTTTAATCTACATGCTTATATAGATAGTGATTATGGTGGCTGCAACATGACTGCAAAGTCCATATCTAGAGGATGTTAATTCCTTGGTGGAAGGATAGTCTCTTGGCAATGCAAGAAGCAATCCTATGTGTCTGCATCAACTAGTGAAGCTGAATACATTACTGCTGCAAGCTGCTGTGCTCAAGTGCTCTGGATTCAGAATCAGATGCTAGACTATGTGTTCAACTTCAAGGAGACTCCCATTCACATAGACAACAACAGTGCCATCTCTATTACAGAAAATCCTGTGCAGCACTCAAGGACCAAACACATCAACATCAGGTATCATTTGATTAGGAATAATTTTGAAAAGGGATTGATCAAACTAATCAAAGTTAACACAAATGAACAATATGATGATCTGTTCATAAAAGCATTTGATGAACAGAGATTTAAATATCTTGTATCAGCTATTGGGATGATTAACTTTGAATAGATTTACCTAAATAACATAATCAACTTTATTTCTTAAAATTATGTGTCCTAAGTTGTCTATTAGATCACCTCATAAGCCCAGTTCTCTTTGGAAGAAAACTAACTTTTAACTGATATTCCTAATATTTGTGAAAATTTACCTTCGGAAGAACTCAAATTGCCTTCGAAGAAATTTATGTCTTTAAATCATTTAATAGCTTATCTAAGATTTACCTTCGAAAGAAATTCTTGGAGTATCTTCTGAAGCTTAAATTTGTATATAAGCACTTAAATGTATTCAAAGAACAAATATCTTCCGAAAGAAACTATGTCTCGGAAGACTTGTTCACTTCTTCCGAAGCCAAATTTTCAAAAATTCTTTGAAATATCTTCCGAAGCAAAACTTGCCTTTGGAAGCTTTGCTACAAAGCTTCCAAAGTAAAAATTGCCTTCGAAAGTTTTACAACTTCCAAGAAAACTAACTTTTTGGGCGCACTTTTTCAGAAGTAGGACCCACTTGCGGATTTCAAAGTTTATCTTTTTATCATAACTTTGTCCCAAATCCACGACATATATCTTCCAAACAGTTCTATTTCGTTTCTCTACTCTCACTGAACTTACCCTAAATTTACCCCCAAATTTCATCTTCTTCTTCCTTTCTTCACTGCAAAAGCTTCCTCAAATAGCCATCATTGATCGTCGCAACGACCCTGATTTTTCCATGCACCTACACAGGCAACACAATCAGGTTGCCCTATTACACTCTGAGAAGGATCCAAGCTTCTCAGATGTGTGTAGGTACCTTTCTTCATCGCACTACTTCACCTCCCTTACAATTGATCCTCCTCTCTATGAGGATCAGTTTCTTGAGTTATGGAGGACCTGTCAAGAGGTCACCATGGACGGGGAGAAGGCACTGTCTGCTACAGTGCAGGTGAGGACAGTTTTCATCACTCCGGCTATCATAAACATCCATTTGCAGCTGGATGATGAAGCAGGTGAGCTTTCCTTTCCCAAATTTGCTATCAACCACTCCTTTTAGCAGATGGGCTATGAAGGTGACTTCTCAGTCAAAACCTTCAGGAAGGGGAAGGTCTCATCTCAATGGAAATACCTCCTCTATGTCGTCATTCACAGCCTTTCTAACAAGCATGGAGGATGGGATCAAGTTCCAGAAGACCTCTCCTTTGTAGTCCATGGGATGGTACAAAGGGTCAAGTTCAGGTACTCTCAGTTTGTATATACTAATTTACTTGCAAACTTGGACTCCTTAGAGTACTACATGTTTCCAAGGTATTTTCAACACATTCTCAACTATGAGTTGGGACCACAGTTGAGGAGAACATATAATATTCTTAAAATAGGACAAATGAGACCCGGCATCTTTAAAATCTTGAAGAAGCCAATTGTTGGCTTCTCTGGGGTAGAAACAACCCTTGTCCCAAAAATGTTTGAGCTCATTGCTCAGGGTGAAAACCTAGCAGCACCAGCTAGTGCTAAACCAACATCCTCCACCTCTCAACCACCTCAAACACAGCCTACCACCACCATCACCTACAAAAGAAAATCCCAACTAACCCCTGCATTGCTACTGAGCATATGCAGGCCCCCATATCAGAACCCATACAGGTGGAAGTGGAATCTCGAGCTCCCACTTCCCCTAAGGAGCAAATCACTCCCATATTTCAACCAGTCAGTGTTGAGGTTCCACATGTTTAGCCTGATGAGCTCATAACCCCACAAACGGCCTTAAGCCATCACTCTAAGTCTCAACACTCTAGTGACCAACCTTTTGGGAAAGCTACCATCCCCAACCTCTTGATCTAAACTTTCCTATTCCTAGCCTTGACTTCTATTTTGATGAAGATTTGGGCTTCAGTGAGTACCATGAGTCTCTCCTCTCTTCCCACACTCAAGGAGAGATGAGTACTCCTGCTTCCCGCATCTCTAGCCCACATCAACAACCCCCTACTGAGGTGGATAGTCCTGAACTTATTCAGGAAATCCATATAGTAGAAGCTATCACCTTTGCAAGTGATAACATTACTAGGACCTCTACCGTGGCAACCCAGCCTCTTGACACTTCTCTAGAAGTTGTCATTAGGTAGGGGAAATCCAGCAGCCAAGAAACCTATGCTGGTGGTGAGGAAGAAGACTTAGGTCCAATTCTCTCATCCCCCAATGATTCTTCATCTGAAATTGAGGGGAGTCTGCAACAAACGGTGCACAAACTATCATATCTTTGCACCTATTTTGTTTCAAAGATAGCTCACCTAGAATCTCAGGTGACTATCTTACAGAAGAGGGTCAATGACCAGCAACTTGGATCACCGATCTCAAGGGCAAGTTGGCTGAGAGACCCATGAGGACAACTCATCCAGGTCCACAAGAACCTGTGGATGTCATGTATCAATCTCCCAGCTCACCTATGCAAGAGGGTGATGCTACCAAAAAGGGGGAGGAAATTTTGACAATCATAAAACCTGGGAGTTATTCCTAGAGTATGGACATAGAGGAGTCACCATCCTCTCTTGCAGTTGTTCATACTCAGCAACCTCCTCTGGACAGTGATCGGAACTTGCTCATCCAACAACTATTTGAGGAGGGAATGCCAAGAGCAATGTCTGCCCCTTCTGAGAACCCAATCTGGGGTTGGGGGTATGACAGCAATAGGAGAGCTCTTGTGATCTCCAGAGCTCAGGGTCAACTAGAAGTTCTCAATATTTCACACCTGAGTTTCTATAAGAGCATCAACTTGTGTCACACCTGGGGTTGGGGGTATGACACCCAAGTAATAAGAGAATGAGGGTGGATGACCATAGGGTGGTGTCATCAAGCTCTGGGACGAAGAGATATGGTAAGTGTGAAGGAACACATCGGGGAATACAGGATGGGATTAAACATTTGCTTCAAGTACGGGAAGCCTGGTCACATTGCTAAGGATTGTAGGATGTTGATGTGTTATGTCTGTGGGGAAGACGGACACGTGAGAAGGGATTACAAGAAGCAAAGGGCAGAGAGTTCCGGGACGAAGAAGAGGGTGGAGGAAAGACGACAGAAGGCAAGTCCTAGAGCCTTCACAATGATGCGGGAGGAGGCCCGGGAAGACCCCGATGTCGTGTCAGGTATGTTTCTAGTACACCAAACTTGTGCCTCTGTGTTGTTTGATTCTAGTGCTAGTGGGAGTTTCATTTTTGTTGCTTTTTATGCTAAGTTGCCTGTTAGTAGTAGAAGTATTGATGAGCCATTTGATGTAGAAACTGCTATTGGTAAGTCTACCAGAATTTCTGATATGATAGAAGGTTGTGACATAGAATTAGAAGGCCATAGGTTCTCTACTAAACTATTTGTGATGCCCCTAGGCGGATTTGATGTAGTACTAGGGATGGATTGGTTAGCCGCCTATAAGGCGAACATCGTGTGTCGCAAGAAGATGATTCGATTAATTGCGCCCAATGAAAGTTTGGTGACAGTCTACGGGGAACGCATCATACGATTTCGAAGGTGATTTCGATGGCGGTGGCAGAGAAGTGCATGAAGCGGGGATGTAGTGCCTACCTGGTTTACGTAAAGGATGTGGACGTGTCAGTACCACAATTGTCGGATGTACCAGTTGTGTGTGACTTTCCGGACGTGTTCCCAGATGATTTACCAGGTGTGCCATAGGACCGCGAGATCGAGTTTCAGATTGATTTGATACCCGATGCTCAACCAATTGCCAAAGCACCGTATCAGTTAGCTCATACGGAGATGAAGGAACTAATGGTTCAACTGCAGGAGTTGATGGATAAGGGATTCATTTGACCAAGCATCTCTCCCTGGGGTGCTCCGTTTTGTTTGTTAAGAAGAAAGATAGTAGTATGAGGATGTGTATCGACTACTGAGAGTTGAACAAGTTAACAGTGAAGAACCGATATCCCTTGCCCAGGATAGATGACTTGCCAGTTGGTTCTCAAGGATAGATCTCCGGTCTGGCTACCATCAATTGAAGGTGAAGGAGCAAGATATTCCTAAGACAGCTTTTCGCACGCGTTATGGACATTATGAGTTTCTCGTTATATCTTTCGGACTAACTAACACGCCAGCTGCCTTTATGGATTTGATGAACCGAGTGTGTCGGCCAATGTAGATAAATCAGTGATTGTGTTTATTGATGATATCCTGATTTATTCAAAGAGCAAAGAAGAACAGTCCAGCCACATACGCGAAGTACTGAAGACACTTAGAAGGGAGAAGCCATGCGCTAAATTCTCTAAGTGTGCTTTTTGGTTGTGCGAAGTTCAATTTTTGGGTCACGTGGTGAATTCTGAAGGAATTATGATGGACCAGGTGAAGGTTGAGGCGGTGATGCAATGGAAATATCCAAAGACTCCATCCGAGGTTCGAAGTTTCTTGGGATTGGCGGGCTACTACAGGAGATTCATTCAAGACATTTCCAAGATAGCCTCACCTTTCACTAAATTGACATGCAAGGACGTGAAGTTTGTGTGGGGTCGGGAACAGGAGGATGCTTTTGATGAGTTAAAGGCAAGATTAACTCAAGCTCCTGTTTTGACATTACCTGAAGGGAGTGAAGACTTAGTGGTGTATTCGGATGCTTCTTACTCGAGACTGGGTTGTGTTTTAATGCAACATGGGAGAGTAATAGCCTACGCGTGTCGACAGTTGAAAACCCACAAGGTTAATTACCCGACGCATGATTTGGAGCTCATGGCAGTGGTCCTTGCCTTAAAGATTTGGAGGCACTAGCTGTACGGGGCAAAGTGCACAATCTTCACGGACCATAAAAGCTTAAAGTATTTCTTCGAACAGAAGGACCTCAATATGAGGCAGAGGAGGTGGTTAGGGTTGATCAAGGATTATGATTGTGAAATCCATTACCACCCGGGCAAAGCCAATGTAATGGCCGATGCCCTGAGCCGAAAGGAGAGACCCAAGCCAATCCGGGTGAAAGCTTATCAGTTGGTGATGACCTCTAACGTGATGACACAGGTCAGAGAATTTCAAAATAAGGCGTTGAAGGAAGAACGCCTTAACTCTGAAAGGATGAGAGGTTTGGTCGCGGAGTTGGGAGAGAATACCCATGGAATTAGAACCCGCTTTGGGCGGATGTGGATACCTCGTTATGGAGACTTACGGGGGCAAATAATGGATGAAGCTCATAAGACTCGATACTCCATTCATCCTGGTGCTACCATGATGTATCATGATATGAAGAAGGATTACTGGTGGCCAAGAATGAAGCGTGATGTTATGGAGTATGTGAGTAAGTGCCTTACTTGCTTGCAAGTGAAGGTAGAGCACCAGAAGCCATACGGGAAGATCCAACCTTTGGATATACCCGAGTGGAAGTGGGAGCACATCACCATGGACTTCATAACGAAGTTACCCCGCACGGCAAGGGGGTATGACGCCATATGGGTGACAGTTGATCGTCTGACAAAGAGTGCACACTTCTTACCGATCCGCAAGACATACTCTTCTGAGAGACTAGTGGATCTGTTCATCAAAGAGATTATAGCTCGTCATGGTGTGCCGGTGTCTATCGTGTCGGACCGTGACACCCGGTTCATATCGAAGTTTTGGAAAAGATTCCATGATGCGATGGGGACGAGGCTACACATCAGCATGGCTTATCATCCCCAAATAGATGGTCAGTCTAAAAGGACGATTCAGACGCTCAAGGATATGCTTCGACCATGTGTGATCGACTTTGGAGGGAGTTGGGATAATCACCTACCGTTAGAGGAGTTCTCATACAACAACAGTTATCATGCCAGCATTGGCATGCCACCATATGAGATGCTATACGGTAGAAGGTGTAGGACCCCGTGTGTTGGAGTGATATCGGGCAGAAGGAGTTAGGAAGTATTGAGGTGATCGAGGCTATGATTGAGAAGTTAGATAAGATCAAAGCCTTTATGAAGGCGGCGAAAGATAGACAAAAGTCGTATGCCAACAAAAGGGATAGACCAATTGAATTCAACATGGGTGATAGAGTCATGTTGAAGGTCTCACCATGGAAAGGGATCATCCGGTTTAGGAAAAGGGTTAAGCTGAGTCCAAGATACATAGGGCCTTTTCGAATCATTGCACGAGTAGGAGAGGTGGCCTATCGGTTACAACTTCCTGATGAGTTAAGTGAAATTCACCCGACATTCTATGTATCTCATCTGAGAAAGTGCTTGGCTAATGAAGATATGATTGTACCACTGGAGGACATCGAGGTGGATGAAAGGCTTAATTCTGTAGAGCAACTGGTGGCAATCATCGAAAGGAAAGAGAAGAGACTGAGAAATAAAGTGGTTCCACTTGTGCGGGTGCAGTGGAAACACTGAAAGAGTTCAGAGTCTACGTGGGAGACGGAAGAAGAAATGAGAAAGCATTACCCATAGTTATTCGAAGAATGATAGGTTTCAGGGACGAAATCTCTTTAAGGGGGGTAGACTTGTAACACCCGAAAATTTTATCAAAATAAAAGAAAATGAAAGTATCTTGCAAAAGGGAAAAAAGAAACAAAAGTGGAAGGGGGCTAAGTGTAAAAAAGTACAACATTCAATATTTTAATATATATTGAAGGTATGGCCGCCCACTTCACATACCATATTCTGCTTTCGTCAAACAAAGAAGAAAGAAAAGAAGCAGAAACTTTTCTCTCGGTTTGTGAAGAAGAAGAAGCTGATTATTTTCGAAGGTGAGCATTTCTTTGCATAATTGGCTCGGGTTTGTTGGGGTTTTCTACCAAGAAACCGATTTTTATGCGCTTTTTGTGTTCGGTTGCTTGTTTTGGCTTGTTTTAGGTGTTTGAACTCTTGTGCACTCAAGTTTGGAGGAGTTTTACTTGTTGGATGCACAGGTGAGTTCTAGACCCCGGTTTTATGTATTTTTAAACTTTTTGGGCCTGGAAATGCATGATTTAAAATGTTTTACAACTGTTTAATTTTTACACGTATGTATATGTGCATGTATGATTATGTTTTATGGATGTATATGTGTTGGGGATATTTAGAATGCTAGTTATAAGCTTAGAACATGTTAGAATGCAGATTGGGTTTGAATTTGATTCTGAAAAAAAGGAACAACGGTTGGTCGTGCGCCCAAATAGGGCTCATGCGCCTGGAATTTTGCCTTAGAAAAACTTAAGTGAGGTTCATGCGCCTCAATAGTTCCCATGCGCCTAGGAGTTTGTCTGAAAATACTAAGTGTTAACCCATGCGCCCAAATAGTACCCCATGCGCCCAACCATTTTGCTCAGGCGCCTAAGTGTTAATCATGCTCCTGAACTTTACCTCATACGCCCAAGTTAGTGCACAGACGCCTAAGTGTTGGCTCATACACCCACATAGTGTTAATGCGCCCAAGAAGGATTCATGCTCTTGCATAGTGCTCATGCGCCTAGAATACTTAGAAAATTTTCTGAAATTTTGGGAAATTAGAATTTTAGGGTTTGACCCTGGTTTGACTTGGTTTTATTATTTGTTTATTTTATGCATGTTTTTTGGGCTGTTCTTATGTTCCTTATTATGTATTATTATATGGCTTTACGTGGTGTGATTATGCTCATAAAGTATTACCATTAACCAAGTGAAAGATGAAAATTAATGAAAAGTGGAACATAATGAAAGAATGAAAGTCTTGCAAGCAAATTGAATGGAGGTGCACGACCACGTTGTCGTTAGCTCAACTGTGTATGGTTTAGCTAACCCAAAGGATGTACACAGGGTCAATCCTTGAGATTGACATGACCCTTGCTGCTTGCCCCAGGTGACTGGGTCAGCTTAGTGCATAATGTTCGGGTTCTATTTATAGACCTCAGGCCCAGCACCAGCTTAGTGCACAATGTTCGAGGTATTGCACATTGGTCCTAAAGGAAAGTGAAAGATAATAATGAAAGGAAGAATGGGAAAGATAATGACGATAATTATGCATATTATATGAATGTACGTATGATGCATGCTCGCATACGAAAGTAATGTATTTTATTCAAAAGGGGATATTTTCATATACAAATCATACGAAGTACTTTTATACTTTTAAAACTAGAACTCACTCAGCAACGCTGACTTTTATGCATTTTCACTTGGTAGATAGTTATTGCTGAGGATTGCACTCGGGGTGGCTACTTGTCGGGGCAAGACTGGCGTCCGTTCATGCTTAATGATTTTGTTGTATTATAATGCAACTAATTGATTATTTTGTAACTCTAAATTACTATGATGTATTATTTTGCAACATTAATTCTATGCATGAACGGTTTTTGTTAATTAAATTCCGCTGTAATATTTTATAAAATACGTATTGTTTAACATAATAATGCTATGATTGTCCAACTGTGAGGTCTCCGGGAACGGGGACCTTTCAGAGAGTAAATCAGAACAAGCAAATCGTTGCTTATACTCGTGTTTTCTTTCTCAAATTGTTCCTAAAAACGTTACCGAAGCGTTAAAGGACAATAGTTGGATTGAGGCTATGCAAGAAGAATATTGCAATTCCGCAAACAAGAAGTGTGGAATCTTGTGGATTTACCCGAAGGAGAAAATGCCATAGGCACAAAGTTGTTATTCGGAAACAAAACAGATGATCGAGGTATAGTTATTAGAAATAAAGCGAGACTCGTTGCACAAGGATACACCCAAGAAGAAGGAATAGATTTTGATAAAGTATTTGCTCCAGTTGCAAGACTTGAATCAATTAGTGTCTTCCTGGCTTATTCATCATTCATGAAATTCAAGGTGTTCCAAATGGATGTTAAAGGAGCTTTCTTGTATGGACCGATCACCGATGATATGTATGTGAAGAAAAAAAGAAAAAAGTACGAGGACCTTAGAATCAGTGAACGAATTGTAACTGTTTTCTTACACTTGTATTTCTATGCTTTCTATCAATGAAAAACTATGATTTTTTTCTGATATGTTTGCATTGATTTGATTACTTGTGATTGTTTTGATTCAATTGCATCATAATATCATCACAGATCAATCCATTTTGATCCTATCATTACTCCACCTTGAACCATACCTTGAAAGGGTATTATGACCCTCATATCAATCACAAACTCCGGTGGTTGTTAAGAGTGGATTATTGGTGGGATTTTAAGAAAAGGTACTATGACCCTCATATATTGCTTCCTCCACCTTGAAACCTCATATCAATCACAAACTCCGATGATATGAGGGTCATAGTACCCTTACAAGCACTTATCACTTTCTGGTAGAAGATGCTTCCCCCAACCAAGCACTGATGTTTAATTGGAGCATAAGTGTCATAGTTATTGTGAGTAGTGCAACTCAAGAGAAAAACAATGATAAAAAGACAACAAAAAATGGTAAGCATGGGGCTTCTAAGAAAAAAGGTAAAACTAGTATTTATGTTTCTATTACACATGTGTTAACTGTTAATTAATTAATTAGTGTTTGCTTACACATGTGTTAGCCTATATGGTACACATATAAAAATTAAGAAGATTAAAATTTGTATAACTTGAGTAGTTATTGAATCATATGTGTGATTTAATATGAACATAGGTTTGAAAATTATATTGAGAAGTTCAACTAGGAGAAAAATTGAAGAAATAAATTTAGAGGTAAAAACAAAGAAAAAATCTAAAAAGAGGCTTGAGAAACAAAAGAGGGGAAGGAAAGGAAAAAATAATAAGGGATGGAATATGAAGGTTGAAGTAGGTGGTTAGAGAAAAAGGAATAAGGGTTCAAGTAAGGTACAAGGACAGAAGAAAATAAAAAAGTAGGATATTGAATAGGAAGGAAAGTTAGAAGTTGAAAGAAGTAGACAAATGAATAACTCTTATCCCTAAGAAGCCGTATATCTCCACGCTAGTTTCACATCGTGGTTCACCATCTACAACAAAAACAAACTGCGACCACGCAGCAATTGGGATTTGGCATGTTGCTATATTTTAATATAGATGAAATCCCTACCAAACTAGGCCATTTTCTTCTTGATAACCTTAATGACATAAATATGGAGTTAAACATAGGGCAGGCAAAACTTAAAGTAGATTATGAACCGGTGCATCGATTGTTAGGTATAACAAATAACGGTATTAGCTTTCAGTCCATCAATGCTACTAGGAAATTCTTATAAATTGCTAACTCATGGAAGGAAATGTATCCAGGAGACTGGTTTGCACCTTTAGAGATAGTTGATAGAATTACTAATTTAGAAGATGATGAAAACATGCTTTTGTAGTTAGATTTCATTATGTTGTTCCTGAATTTGATTATAGATTATTATAAGAATGGAAAATGTAAAACAACCATTTTATACTCAAAATCTGATGATTTAGAACTGAAGAATATAAACTAGTATGAGTACGTGGTTGACAAAATGAGGTTTTGTAAGGATACATAGAAGCGTGACAATCCCTCGTCTTACTTCACCGGAGCAGTGACTATCCAAATGGTATTTCTCTCATTTTAATATAATTCTTACACATGTGTAACTTGTTATATGAATAATGGATTAACAATAATGATTACCATAGTTGGACAAATGTGTTTGACACAGTTTTGCATATAGGTTAGCTTATTTGTAAGGGTAATGGATTAACAATATTGATTTTGTAATTCCCATATGTAACTTCATTACACATGTGTTAAATTTGATGACTTCATGTGCTTACATAGTCTAACACATATGTATTTTATTCGACACATATGTTAGCTTTTTGTTCTGTAGTTCTGTTAAGATTTGTCATATAGATATTCAAACTGTCAAAAATCATTACCGTTAATGATTTTCTTAATTCCTATGTGTAAATTTATTACATATGTGTTAACTCATGTGTTTACTTAGTCTAAACCAATGTGTACTTAGTGAATACATGTGTTAGCTTATTTGTTTTATAGGTTTGTTGAGCTTTCTCATATACATACATCAGTTTCTTAAAACATGTGTTAGTTTTTTATTCATATATGTAAATTAATTATACATATTCAAACATTATCATATGCATATTCAAACTTTCTAAAATGATTACTATTAAATGAATTTTTTAAGTAATGTATGTAAATTTATTACATATGTGTTAACTTTGTTTAACTCATGTGCTTGCTTAGTCTAACACATGTGTTAGCTTATTTGTTCTATATGTCTGTTGAGGTTTGTCATATGCATATTCAAACTTTCTAAAACTTCTTTTAATTTTTACTTTTAGTAGCTTCACTATATTGAGAAGATATCATGCCCTGGGACTAAACCAAGGAGAAATGATCTACCAATAATATATTAGACAACGAACATGGTAAAGTTGAGGGAGAAATGTGAAATTGCTAATGGGTTATGGATTGGATGAATTAATTGCTCGAGAGAATGAAGCAAGTACGTAACGGACAAAGAGCATGGATTTGATGGTATAAAAAATGTTATAGATAAAATTATTTTATTTCAATGTTGATAATATTTACTTGTATATTCATTAATAAATTTTTAATCATGATCAACTATTAAGCCAGAAAGATATAATAGAAAGTTTTATGAGTGTAAAGAGGAACCTAGAAGCAGAATTGAAGTTTGTATATAATGAAAACAAGGAAGATAATTAGGATCCACTATTAAGCCTGGAAGATATAATAGAAAGTTTTGTGAGTGTAAAGAGGAACCTGGAAGCATAATTGAAGTTTGTATACAATAAAAACAAGGAAGATGTTAACGTTCTTGTTGGACCAAAAGAACCAATGAGCCTGATCAGAAAAACCTTTAAGTCCCACAGACATTACAACAACTGAAGTAGTCTGCAACAACTGAAGACATGAACTGATAACAAGGTCTGAAGACAAAGTCTGAAGACAAAAGCTAAAGACAAAGACGGAAGACCAAGTTTCAGATGTTGTCACAACAGCTGAAGAAGACCTCTTCAGTAGTTGTGATGGTTTCCTTTTAGTAGTTATATTTTCCTTTCAGTTCTTTTGTAATCAGTAGTTTTAAGTTTCTTGTAATCAGTACTTGTAGTTTCAGTAGTTTTAGTTTCATCTTGTACTTAGCATACTCTGAGATGTTCTCAGTTGTTGTGAACATTCTCAGTAGTTTGCTTACTTTCAGTTGTTTGTAATAATTCTGTTAAATGTCACTATCAAGTGACATCAGTAGACGTCACATTCCTTTATATAAGGAATGTTGACCTAATTGTAAGGTGCGAAGCTTAGCGGCTGACATACCGAAGCATTTGTGCATGAATGATATTATCCCTTTTGCAGAAAACCCTCTTTCTCTATAACCGTGTACTGTTCCATTGAATATCTATTGTGTTCTTGCAATATTTGTCTAATTCTTGTTCTAATTCCGCTGCAATTCAACTCTAATTGATCAAACTTAGATCACTGATCCTGTCAAATGGTATCAGAGCAGGTTAATCATTGATCGGTTTAACAATTGATCATTGAAACTGCTATTTCGATATCTAAAGTTTGATCGAACTAGCATATTTGCAAGAATTGGTTATAGAGATTGATCTTCTACTGCTTCTGGTTATTCAATTTGAGTTTCTTCTTGGTTCATATTGTGTTTGTTGTGTTTTTGTGCTAAATCTGTTGAAACTTGATTGAATTGGTTTGAATCTGAGAATGACTACTCCATCTAATGACCCTCACAATACTGGCTCCTCAACCAAGCCTCCGATGCTGGTTAGGAGTGAGTATAACATATGGCAACGAAGAATGCTCCATCACCTGTCTGTTAACAGTTCAGGTTGTTGGACATCTGTGGTTCACGGTCCACACAAGCCTATGGTGAACAATCCGGAGACCAACCAAATGGTTCCGAAGAAGAAGGAGCAATACTCAGATGAAGATCGTAAACTGTTTGAGATTGATGCTAAAGCCCATGGAATTCTGGCCATGGCACTGCCTAATGAAATCTATTCTGGGCTTATGCATCATGAAACTGCTCATGACCTCTGGAATGCTTTGAAGGAACAATTCGGAGGAACTGATGAGGTCTTAGCAAACAACAGAGAAATCCTCGCCCAACAATATGAGACATTCTCTCATAGGAAGGGTGAGACACTGACTCAACAGTTTGAGCGTTTCTCCTGCTTGATCTCTGAGCTGAAAATGGTCAAGCATGAGTATACTAACAGCCAGATGAACAACAGATTCCTCAGATCACTGCCTGAGAGATGGGACACATACACCATTGTCCTACGCTCCAGTGCAAATCTGGATAGCCTATCTCTCACCCAACTCCATGGGAAACTGCTTACATTTGAAAGAGAGATAGAGCAGAAAAGGAATCTGGCATCATCAGGAAAGCTCACTGATGACTTTGTACCAGGGAACACTGCCTTGGTCGGTCATGAGTCAGAATATGCTGGATCAAAAAGCCATTATGATGAGCATATAGATTTCTCTTCAAACAGTTCTGATCATGCATTTGTTGGTGTTGACAGTCATTCTGGGTGTAATAGTGATAATTTATGCTTTATCATGGATGATTTGAAGGGTATTGCTGATGATGATTTAGAAGAGATGGATATTTTGAGCCAAATGGCCTTGATCAATATCAGATCTCAAAAGTTCTACAAGAGAACTGGTAGGAAATTTCCAGGACTCTCTGGCAAAACCAAAGTTGGTTTTGACAAGAGTAAGTTGAGGTGTCACAAATGCCACAGGCTTGGGCACTTTGCAAGAGAGTGTAGATCAACTGGATCTAACTCCTCTGCACCCTTTGTGACCTTTCCAAGCAATAGTTCACAAAACAAAGGGCAACATCCTGCTAGTTCTGGTCATCACTCACAACCTCAATCTCCTGCATATTTTGTCCCTCAGGGTCCAATGCCATATCCATATCCCTGCTATTACATGCCACAGCCAAATCCAGTTCAAGTTCCTATAGCACAACAACCTCAAGCCCTACCTGAGCCTCAACCATCTCCATCACAATCTCAACCTCATCACAGCTTCTTCACACCAGGAGTTGTTGACTGGAGCAGCTTACCAGATGATCTTTCTGGTTTCAATGAGCAATTATTTGCTGGTGCTGGTCAACATGGTGGTGAACATCCTTTTGGGAATCTTGCTCTCATGGCCCTGGAGTCTACTGAGGGTTCCTGCTCCAATGCATCATCTTCACAGGTAACCCAGGTATCTTCTGAGGCTAAAGCCAAGTTATGTTCTGAATCATGCATAGCTGCCTTTGTCTCTATTAGAGAGGCAAATGTAGCTTTAATCAATCAAAATCTTGAGCTTGAGAAAACTATTTCCAAAAGAAAAGCTGAGTATGAGTCTGCTCTTAATGACAAAGATGATGAGATTTACAAGCTTAAATGCCAACTTAATGATGAAAAGGCTAAGGTAGAGGTCATACTTGAGAACCACAGAAGTCTCAAAGAGACACTTGCAGCTACCCAAGTTGAGTGTGACCGCTGGGTAACATCCTGCAAGGGATTTGAAATGCTTCTCAGCAAGCAAACAGCTTCAAATGTGAAGTTTGGAATAGGTTACAATCATACTGCACCACCTACTGATTTTACTTCAAAATCAATAGTAAAATCTGAAGGTGAAAGTAATTTCCAAACCACATCATCATGTGATTCATCCTCAAATGATAATACAAAATTAGAGGATGAAGTCAGTGTTAAGATCTCAGCAAATCAATTGCCTGATGGTTTAAATGCTGATAAACACATGAAGCTGAGCAATTCAGATGTTGTCCCTCAAAGTACTCCAAGTACTGAAGGGCAAGTCACAACATCTGAAAAGCATTTCAAATCTGCTGAAATAAAAGGATTAACAACTGCTGAGGAATCTATCATACGGTCTTTCAGGACGGATAGAGAACAGCTGAAGAACAAGTCTTCAGTTGTTACCGATCCTTCAGTACTTAACACAAGTACTGAAAGGAGGAAAGTACTGAAGATCACACCTTCAGTAGTTTCCACTTCAGCAGTTGATCAATCCAAGATGAAGAATAAGCCATGTGAAATATGTGGTAAATTCAATCATCTATCTGATGAATGCTGGTACAAAAAGGGTTCCAAACTCAACAGAGATAAGCTCATTAAAGAAGAGATTAATAAAATGAAAAATGAGTTTGAGACCAAGTTTGTACCACAGTCATCTCAAACTGATAAACCCAAGGCCTCACCAAAATCCAAAAAGAAGGATGGGGTTTTTCAGAAAACAGCTGATAGTGTTCCTCATGATAAACATCAGACTAAGTCTGTGAATTTCAAGAAGGAGGAAATGGTGGGTCACAGGAACTCATCAAAAACAAGTACTGATGTGTCAAATGAGCTGAAGGCTTTAGCAACAAATCAGACACAACTTGTTATGATGGTTCAGCATTTGTTGGGGAGAGTTAACCAACTAGATGCACTTGTGATCAAACCACTGAAAAGGAAATCCAAGCCCAAATCTAAGAAATCCATTTCAGCACCATCTCCACCTTCATCAGCTGTTAATCATGAGAAACAAGTTATGGTTAAATCTGTTGACGAAAACAGACCCAAAACCAAAAAGGTTTGGGTCTCTAAAGCTAACTAGTTTCTTATGATAAATGCAGGGTTCTTCAGCATGCCAAAGAAGCATCTGGTATGTAGACAGTGGAGGATCTATGCATATGGAAAGAAGGGATTTGTCTTATTTGGAAATGATGCTAAGGGTTACATCATCGGGAAAGGATTTGTGTCAAATGGAGAAATCAGATTTGATGATGTTAACCATGTGGAGAATCTCAAGTATAATCTACTGAGTGTCAGTCAGATGTGTGATAAAGGGCATGTTGCACTTTTCACAAGCCAGAACTGCCGGATTCTGTCTTCCAAAGTTCTGAGGCTGATTGACAAGGTATTGGATGAACATACTCTCCTGAAGGCCAACAGGATAGGAAGAGTATATGCCTTGGATTTGTCAAAGAAGATTGATTTAAAAGGTCATCCTTGCCTGTTCTCCAAGGCCTCTCCTTAGGAATCTAAACTGTGGCATAGAAGGCTGGGTCATGTTAATCTCAAAAACATGAATCAGCTGATCCACAATAGTTTAGTGAGAGGTCTACCAATAAAGGAGTTCCACTGTGATGAAACCTGCACTGCTTGTTTAAAAGGAAAACAACACAAAGTTTCATTCCCTCCTATAGAAGAACCAAAGTCCACTGCCTGCTTGCAATTACTGCACATGGATCTCTTTGGTCCTGTGAGAGTAATGAGCATGGCAAAGAAGAAATACTGTCTGGTAATTGTGGATGATTACTCCAGATTTGTATGGACCTTCTTCTTGCATTCAAAGGATGAGGCTGCTCAGACAATTATTAACTTTGTGTTGTATGTTGAGAAGCAGTATTCCCTATCAGTCAAGTGTATAAGAAGTGATAATGGAACTGAATTTAGAAACCATACACTTGATGATTTCTACCTTTCAAAAGGAATCAAGAGGCAGTATAGCATCCCAAGGACTCCAGAACAAAATGGAGTAGTGGAGAGAAAGAACAGGACCCTAATTGAAGCTGCAAGGTCCATGTTGGCTGACTCTGGTTTGCCACTGACCTTTTGGGCTGAAGCTGTCAACACAGCATGCTATGTGCAAAATAGAGCTTTAGTGAATCAGAGGTTGATGAAGACTCCTTATGAAGTTCTACATCATTTGGCTCCTCTAATTTCATTCTTCAGAGCATTTGGGTGTCCTTGTTACATTCTCAACACAAAGGATCAACTCCAAAAGTTTGATTCTAAGGTGGATGCAGGGTATTTTGTTGGGTATTCATCCACTTGCAAGGCTTACAGAGTGTTCAACTGCAGAACAAAGATGGTTGAAGAAACCTTGCATGTGAAGTTCAATGAATCTCCTAAGGACAAAATCCCACAAAACCCTGTGGAGTTGTTTGATCTGGACATACTGCAATATGTTCCTTATCAGCCTCCAGCTGTTGCAGATCATGTGAATTCATCACCTTCTGCAGCTAGTCATCCATCTGGTGGTACTGATGTTGATGATGATCCCAGTACTCACCTATTCAAGTTTAGTGATCAACTGCCTGAGTCTACTAAACTTGATGTTCCTGTAGCTTCAGTAGCACCATCCACAACAAATGCTGATGAGATTTCTGAATCCTCTACTTCATTTGACTTGCCATCTAATACTTGGTTTCAAGAATCTGGATCAACATCTGTTGCTGCTGAGCGTGCTACAAACACTTGCACAGATCTCATAGTGTACCAAGAGCTGAAGAATCACCCAATGTCTCAAATCATTGGTGATATCAATGCTGGTGTCTCAACTAGAAGTCAATTGTCCAACTTCTGCTTCTATGCTCTCTTCATCAGTCAGCAAGAGCCAAAGAACTATCATATTGCATTAAGAGACAATGGATGGGTTGATGCCATGCAGCTTGAGCTTCTTCAGTTCAAAAAGCAGCAAGTGTGGGAACTGGTTCCTCTACCCCCAGGTAAGTGTGCAATAGGCACTAAATGGGTGTTTAGGAATAAAACAGATGAAAATGGGCAAATTGTCAAGAACAAGGCCAGACTGGTTGTCCAGGGGTTTTCACAAGAAGAAGGTATTGATTATGATGAAACCTTTGCCCCTGTAGCCAGACTGGAGGCAATTAGATTGTTCTTAGCCTATGCTGCATTCCACAATCTTAAAGTTTTTCAAATGGATGTCAAAAGTGCATTTTTATATGGTAAAATAAAAGAGGTTTATGTGTGTCAACCACAAGGTTTTGAGGATAATAAACATCCTGATTGGGTGTATAAACTTGATAAGGCTCTTTATGGGTTGAAACAAGCTCCTAGAGCCTGGTATGAAACACTGTCAAATTTTCTTCTTCAGAATAATTTCACTAGAGGCTCCATAGATAAAACTTTGTTCATTAAGAAAGTGGGTCAGCATAAGCTCCTTGTTCAAATTTATGTTGATGATATTATTTTTGCATCCTCTGATCCACAGTTGTGTGATGCATTTACAAAGTTGATGCAACAAAAATTCGAAATGAGTGCCATGGGAGAATTACAGTTCTTTCTAGGTTTGCAAATCAAACAAAAGGCTGATGGAACTTTCATTCATCAGTCAAAATACACAAAGAGTCTTTTGGAAAAGTTTGATTTACAAAACTGTAAGCCCTGTTCTACTCCCATGTGCAGCACCACACAACTGGATGCAGATCAGAAAGGTAAAGCTGTTGATGAAACACTTTACAGATGTATGATTGGGTCCTTGATGTACTTAACAGCTTCTAGACCAGATATTATGTTTGCAACTTGTGTTTGTGCTAGATTTCAGGCTGCTCCTAAAGAGTCTCATTTGATTGCAGTCAAGAGGATCTTTAGATATCTGCAAGGTACTCAATCTCTAGGTCTTTGGTATTCCACTGGGCACTCTTGCAAATTAGTTGCTTTTTCTGATAGTGACTATGCAGGGTGTAAATTAACTAGAAAATCAACTTCTGGTGGATGTCAATTCCTAGGCAACTGTTTGGTTTCTTGGCAGAGTAAGAAACAAACATCTGTTGCTACATCCACTGCTGAAGCCGAGTACATTGCTGCTGCAAGTTGTACATCTCAGGTACTCTGGCTTCAGAATCAATTATTGGATTATGGCATTACAGAGACTAAGACTCCATTACTAATGGATAGTGCTTCAGCTCTTTGTATTGTCAAGAATCCAGTCCAGCACTCTAGGACCAAACATATTGAGATCAGACACCATTTTATTAGGGATTGTTTTGAAAAAGGTCTGATTGATCCAAAGTTTGTTCCTAGTGCTGATGAGCTTGCAGACATATTTACTAAGCCTTTGGACAGTTCAACTTTCCAAAACCTAGTGTTAAGGCTTGGTATGCTGCAGCTAGAATAAGTGACAACTACTGATGATCTCAGTCAACAAGTACTGATGAGCATTCGTATACTATTGTCACAAATAAGTACTGATAAGTTCTTTTATCCTCAGTAGTTTTCATAACTACTGAAGACTAAATTACTTAAAAGTACTGAAGTACTCTATCTGTTGAAAAGAACTGATGTGGTTACAACTACTGATGTAGTTACAACTACTGATGTCAGTATAACAGATAAGTACTGATGACCAATGAAACGTCTGAAAATCAGACAAAAAGTCTGATAAGTGTTGAGGTCAGAATGAAACAGCTGATGAGCTAAGAATTGACGACAACAGCTGATGAGAAACTTTTCTCTTCAGTTGTTTCTACAACTGCTGTTTCACTTCATACAACTGAAGCCAAAACCATGTCTTCAGTAGTTTTACAACTACTGATGACTAACACCAAATCTTCAGTTGTTTACAACACCTGAAGCCAAAACCATGTCTTCAGTAGTTTCACAACTACTGATGACTAATACCAAGTCTTCAGTTGTTACAACTTCTGAAAGTTAATACCAGGTCTTCAGTTGTTTTCAAACAACTGATGACAGCACCAACACTTTCAGTCGTTTTATATCAGCCTTTTCTTACCCTATAAATACCTAAACCTACTTTCAAACGTTTCATTAGCCGTTTTATGTCCTTCACTCTCTCAACAATGGCGACCATGAAACTCAAACCCAGACACAACTGTGTTGCCTACCTCTCGAAATCGGCCTTTTGGAACAAATTTGATAATGCCATCGATCTTATGGTAGATTCCCAGTACCGAACCGCTTTTCTTCTGAATCCTACCATATACCCCGATTCCCTAAGCCAATTCTGGACCAACGTCTCTGTGCAAACTGGTGAGAATGATAGCCAAATCACTCTCCAGTCGTTGGTTAACCAGAAACAGGTGGTCATCACTCCAGACATCATTCGACAAACCCTAAATCTACATGATGCCACCTGTGTCACAGAATACCCGAAAGGCACAACTGATATGTCTTTCATCAATAACGGGTATGAAGGAGACTTAAGTGCTACCACCATTCTGAAGAAGCACTTCCATGATGCTGAACGTCTTATATTCCACATGGTGAATGTCTGCCTTGCATCAAAAACCTCCTCATGGGATCAGATGTCCTCCCGATGGCAACAGGTATTATACTCTATCTTTGAACGACAAAATCTAAATTTTTCTGAGATAGTTTTCATGGAACTAAAGGATCTGGCTTTGAAACCTGTGGCAAACAGATGGATATTATATCCCAGGTTTCTCATGGCCATAATTTTAAATCAGCTAAAATCAGACGGCCTTGTTGGCCTTGGAGTCCCTGCTCCGGCTGTATTGCCTGAAGTATACTCCAGGCACAACTCTGACCCTACACTGAAAGGGGCTGCCCGCTGCTAAAACCCAAGCAGCGGGAACCCACAGCCTCCACTTCCAGATCCAAAGTCCCCACCAAACCCAACACCAAAAAGCCCAAAAAGGCTACTCAGGGAGATGAGTCCCCTGAGGATGCCCCTGTACCACCAATACAGGAAACACTTACTGGTTCTAACCCCCCAGTAGTGTCAAAGACTCCACCAGCCCTAGCCGCTCAGGCATCCTCTCAACAGGATCCTGATGCAACCATAATTGGGGATACCACAATGCTGGAACCTATCTCAATTGAGAAGGTTACCATTGAAGAGCACCAGTCACCCCGGGTGCAATCTGCTTCAAACCTATCTCCAAATGCAACCGCCCCTCAAAGCCCAACCATTATAGTTGCACAAGTGCTGAGTCAGCTGCATTCCTCTCCTCCTCCCCAGAAACCAATTACAATGGGGAGAACCTCAACAGCTGAGGAAGAGGACCAAAATGCTGCTGATAACCCACAGCACAGGGGTTATAATGTTCAATCTCCCCGTGTAGAGGAGGAGGTTAGAACATCTGGTGAGGCTGCCACTTCTACTGATTCAGCAAATGAACAGGATGCAGTTGGTAACATCTCTAAGACCTCACCAGAGGCAACTGCCGATGAAGGACTCAGTCCTGAGGCAGGAAGTCCCCAGAACCAAGAACAAGGGGCACATGCTACAACTGATCTACACTCAGGGCATGTACATCCTGATTCAATCAGGAGGTCAGGTGATTCAGCAAAGACTGATGATGACCTGGGCTTTTTCTTTGATGTCTTAGCCCATAACACAATCCTTGAGGCTGAGGTGAGCAGACTCAAAGAACTGCTTGCCAAAATGTCTCAGGATCAAAGTCCATCTGCCCCAATAAACCCACAGATGGCACCTTCATCTGAAGGTTCACCAAACACTCAGCCACTACACTCAACTGAGCCACCAGCCACTGCTTTTGGCACCACCTCTCAGGGACAGAACCCCTCTGAGCAGATGGTTGCTACCTTTCAACATTCCTTACCTCTCATCACTCCCATCATCAATGAGATTGTGCATAAAGCCATTGATGAGAGGATCTCCTCAAATCTACAAACACTTGTTGATGATGCTGTGCAAAAGAAGCTTTCTGCCATTCAAACCCCTGAACCCAATGCACCCAAAAAGGGGAGTCTAAGGCAGTGAAAGAAAGAAAGAGAAAGAGAGTGGAAGATGAGAAACAACAAGAGAAAGAAAAGGAGTTAGAAAAGGAAAAACAGCTGATCACATACAAGAGAAAGAAAAGTGCTGAAACTCAAAAGCCTGATGAAGAGAAATCATTGGAAGATCTGGTTAAAGAAGCTGATGAAGCTCACAGCAGATCAATGGACAGAATAATAGACCAACTCTTCAGACAGGGCTTTGATACAGCTACATTAGACACTGAGATCAGAAGGCTGGAGATTAAAGAGATACAAGAGAGATGGGCCAGTTACAGTGTGATGGAAAGGGAGAGGTTGGAGATAATGATCAGGTTTATTGCAAAATACTTGGGAAGATCATTAATTGAGATTAAATCATGGACCAGAGACAGTATTCTGGCAATAACCACCAGAATCTGTGCTTCTGAAGCATTCAATAAGGGGTTGATTATCGAAGCCTTAGATGAAGCAGGTGCTGGGAAGAGAACTGATATGGCCAAGCTTTCCAAAGCCAAACTTACCACAAAAATGCTAGATCAGCCTTCCCAAACTCCCACTCAAAAACAACCAACCCCAACTCTCCAAACCAATCCCTAAACCTAAACTTAAACCAACTCAACCCTCAAAACCAACTCCCTTACCCCAAAAACCACCTCAAACCACATCCAATGATGCACCCAGAAGGAGGAGAAGGGTGTTGAGGATGGAAGAAGAAGAAGAAGAAGAAGATGATGAAGAAGACAGTCTGCCAATCTCTGCTGTTCTAAAAATACCTGAGCCCAGAAGTCAACAAATGATCACACCAGACTTTCAGAGGCAAATGGTGAAAGTTAAGATTGAAGAAGAAGAACAGCAGAAACAGCACGATGAGCAACTTTTGAAGATGGTTGACAAAGAGTTTCCTCAGTCATCATCTATACAAGCCATGAAGAAACACGCTCAAAGGCTGTATGCTCTCAGGCATACCTTTCAATATCAAAAGGAGAGAGTAAGGATTTGGCCAGACCCCAGGGTTAGTTCTAGAATTCATAAGAAATCCATACCAAGTAGATACAATGGCCAAGTGAGAAAGACCATAGATGCTGTTATTATGTTGGCCATTGTAGTCTCACCCTGGGAGATACTTGAAGACTTCAAGAGAGCCTACAAGTCAAAGATGACCCCTCAAACTCTAATGGAGAACAAAATGGTCAAGAAGGGGTTGTTATACAAGAGGCTTGAAGAGATCAAGAAAAATGAACTCCAGTTGTTATTAGAAGGGACTCACCCAGATGAATTTGCTTACAGAGAGATAACAACTGTTGAGTTGAAAAATGGAAAGACAGTAAAGTACCTATCAGAGTACTATGGCCCAGAGTTCTTCTTCGAAGGAGAAGCAGAAGAACTCACTAAGGAGGAACAAGTTGTTCTCCTTGAGGCCTACGTCGGAGAGTCTTATAGACTCGTCAATGGGAAGTAGGTTTCATGGTTGGGATAACAGCTCTGTATCCAGTTCCCCAAGACAGAGTTCCCTTCCATCCTTTGACATTCACATCTACTGAAACCTGTTCCCTGGCCTGTGCTTATCTGATATCTCTGAAGCTGATCAAGAGAGTATTTCTGCCAAGAATAAGTGGGACCTCAATAAGCTTAAAGGTTTTGGCTGCAATGGTTCAGGGGGAGTTTGTTGGACCAAAAGAACCAATGAGCCTGATCAGAAAAACCTTTAAGTCCCACAGACATTACAAAAACTGAAGTAGTCTGCAACAGCTGAAGACATCAACTGATAACAAGGTCTGAAGACAAAGTCTGAAGACAAAAGCTAAAGACAAAGACTGAAGACCAAGTTTCAGATGTTGTCACAACAGCTGAAGAAGACCTCTTCAGTAGTTGTGATGGTTTCCTTTCAGTAGTTATATTTTCCTTTCAGTTCTTTTATAATCAGTAGTTTTATGTTTCTTGTAATCAGTACTTGTAGTTTCAGTAGTTTTAGTTTCATCTTGTACTTAGCATACTCTGAGATGTTCTCAGTTGTTGTGAACATTCTCAGTAGTTTGCTTACTTTCAGTTGTTTGTAATAATTCTGTTAAATGTCACTATCAAGTGACATCAGCAGACGTCACATTCCTTTATATAAGGAATGTTGACCTAATTGTAAGTTGCGAAGATTAGCGGCTGACATACCGAAGCATTTGTGCATGAATGATATTATCCCTTTTGCAAAAAACCCTCTTTCTCTATAACCGTGTACTGTTCCATTGAATATCTATTGTGTTCTTGCTATATTTGTCTAATTCTTGTTCTAATTCCGCTGCAATTCAACTCTAATTGATCAAACTTAGATCACTGATCCTGTCAGTTCTAAGTTTGGTCAATATGTATGAGATCATGATAGAGGATAAACCAAAATGGGAAGAGATCGAACCTCTAGGTTCTGAGAATATAGACGCAACAAAACCTTTACCTAATTTAGAAGAAATAGAAGGTAAATAAAAAAAACTAATATTTATGAAAAATATAGTTTAATAATGATATATTTTTTAACAATCTATAATATTATTGATGCTGATTTAACCACTGGAAGTAAGCTATATATGCTAGCATAGATGGTTATTGAATTGGGAAGTACAACATCAAAGCAAAAATGTAAACTTATATTTATGTAAATAGACTATCAATGATGCTTTAATTACACCTTTAGTACTCATATATTAATGACGCGTTGATTAAAAATAAACATGAGTGTTGAAGATTATTATGTTACTTTTAAGACATAAATGTTTAAGATTATTATCTTAATTTTAACAAAATATGTTAGAAGAAACATAAGGTAAATAAAAAACATATATTGTAAAAAAAAATATAACTTAATAATGTTATATTTTTTTAAAATCTTAACAGTTTATAATATTGTAAATGCTGATCTGACCACTAGAAGTAAGCTACATATGCTAGCAGAAGAGATTATTGAATTGGAAAGTACAACACCAAATAGAAAAGGAAAACTTACATTTATGTAAATAAACCCTTCATGATGCGTTAATTATGCCTTTAGTACTCGTATGTTAATGATGTGTTAATTACATATATACATGAATGTTGAAGATTATTATGTTACTTTTAAGACATGAGAGTTTAAAATTATTATCTTAATATTAACAAATAAGTTTTTAAGTTTCAGAAATGATTGATGGGGTAGAAGATGGAGACAATGATACATAAGTTCTCGAAGAAGGTGAAGTTAGAGGTGAAGAGGCTATACGACGTTGCGCAGCGCTTTTGCATTCAATGAGTTTTTAAGGAAGAGAAAGCATATCAACAGGTGATTAGATGATTCACATGTAAAATTATTATAAGATATGCTACTAAACTTGGAATGAAATTTATTTACATTATAAGACAACTAGAACCTGATATGCCCAAAAGTTGTTCATCAAGTGGTGGAAGATCTAGTCCAACATAGCATGAAAGTTATTATGCAACACACAAGATAAAAAAAGCATACTCGATGATCTATTTGCCCAATTTAGTGATGAGACCGCTCGGATTCAAGATAAAATAGGTTAGTAATGTTCTTATAGTTAAATAGGCAAACATACATGAATTCTTTTTTTAGTTATTACATCTGTAGGTGATGTCCCACACATGTTAAGTGTTGTTTTACACATGTGTATTTGTATTTACACATGTGGAAGTGTTGTCATACACACGTGTATTTGTTGCCATACACATGTGTAGGTGTTGTCTTACACATGTAAAGGTGTTTATCGTACACATGTGTATAGTAGTTTATTTTGTAAAACATAATTGATATACCGTTTTCTCCACTTAACTAATAAACAGGGAATAATGAAAAGGGCAACATTGAGGAAACTAGAGCTCTTAATTTTATCTCTCAATGACCCTTTCATTCCACTATTTAAACTTATTGCTTCTCAAGTACCAAGTACTAAAATATACAGTTTCCCTGCTATATAAACATATCTATGTAAATGTTAATTAAATGATATATTTTATTAATAAATTGTTTGTGGATGCAATTTTTTAGCTAAAGAGAAAGTGGTCTCTGAACATTTAGACAATAGTGGAAAACCTGCATCAATGGCGGGCCAATCCGCCGCACAAAATCAAAGATCATGTATTAAAACCTCATGTTTTTTAACCCATCAATCCATGGGTACACCATGAAGTTACAAAGGTTGTACCCGTGAACCAACCCCCTACGACGAAATAGGCACAAGGAAAGAGCAATAGGCCGGACCAGCCTACAAAAACTCCAAGAGGATTGTCTGTAAGAGAAAATAGACACTTGATTGGGGCTGACTCAACAAATAGAGGAACTTTCAGGTATTAAAATATAAGTAGACACAGATCTTAGTATTAAGGTATTGTAAACTGTACAAATATTTTAAACAGGCTTAACACAACTTTTGTAGATGTTATCTTTTATTTTTTAGAAAGATTCATTCTACTTTTGTAGATTTTATTTTGCAAGATCAGAAGTCTAAACATGGGGGTACTCAAATTATAGTCAAAGAATCAAGTATATAATAAAAATACCCAAATATTTAAAAACCGTAGTGCACACATGCTTTCTACGCATGTAGAAAAATTCAAAGTATGTGTTGATATATCTTTGAAAGCAAAGAAATCTATAAATGGGGAGACATAAATAGTAGCGAAAGAATCAGGTCTATATAAAAATACAAGTATTTATTTATATGATTTTAACACACGTGAAAATGATAGTTTATGCATGTGCTTTGAATGTTGCTTCTAATGTATTCACAATTCAATGTAATTTTAGATGTAACTTTTAACGTTGAGAATGCTGAAATTGGGGAGCCTCGTATTCAAGAAAAAGAATCATGTATATATAAAATAGCAAAATATGATTACATATTTTTACAAAGTAATATTCTATGGGTTTCGAATGTGCGCATTTAACTTTTATCAATAATTAATCTGTGTAGATGAATCATTGAAAGGGAACAAACCTATAACTAGGAAACTCAAGCACCATTTAAATTATCAGTTAGTTACTAAAATAACCATACATTTATATATTTTAAACAAACGGGTAAACGATAGGTTACACAAGTGGTGGATATGTATCTTGTATATTGGGAAATTTTATGTACTTGAAGAGGTAACATTTAAAGGTGAGAAGGTTGTATATGTGGAGAGTGAACTAAAATATAAAGAACCAAGTTTACATTAAATTCACATTTGTAATTTATAGGGCACACAGGTGCTGGATGTGTTTTTTAGTATTTACCAATTTTTAAAGTATGTGTAGATAAATCTTTATTAGGTAAGGAAGCTATAACAGAGAAGGATCAAAAAAGTGTTGAACGAATCAGGTATATATTACATTCATAAAATTTATATTTATTTAACACATGCGTAAATGGATATATACACATGTGTCTTCTGTGTGTTTAATATTTGTAACCAAAAAAATTTATATACATAATAGTGAGAAAGCGGTTACACCAGTTAATGGTGGGAATGAATATATCCATATATCTCTGACTCAAATTTATGAGATGATAAATTTGAGTCAGAAGTAGGAGGAAAAAGGTTATTGCTAACATCAAGAAATCCATTTAGTTTGTGAGAGAAGTTGATATCCTTAAACCTTTAACAAAAGAGCGGGAAAATATATGAAAGTTAATAACAGACACATTGTAATTATAAAATTGCTCTTACATATATATTAAACTTTTAATTGGTCTTTTAAATATCTTGAAATTTCTCGTAACTTAAATACATTTTCTGTGCTGTTAAGAGAGGATCTAATGTGTAAGTTACATATTTAAAATTTGTTTGAATTTTATATATATTATGTAGGTTAAAAAATATATATATCTAGGTATGATGTGTTTGAAACTAGTTATGACGTCAGAATAGAGCCAAATGTTTTGAAAAGCTTGACCCCTATCAAACAACTCTACAATAGTGTCATAGATTGTTTGGTTGCGATATTGAATCACGAAAAACATAAAAGAAGCCTAGAGTCCCCACACAGGCTGTATTGTGACACAAGTGCTGCTATAAATATATATAGTTAGATTGTTTGAAATATATATTGAAGTAAAGACTGTACGAATTTCTTATATTTAGCAGCAGTTAACACATTTGTTAACATTGAGTTACACATGAGTATTTCATTTGGTTTTACACTAGTATGACAGCAAGAATGTATGCTAAAAATACAAATTCCACTAAAGAGAATCTAGTAGGTGCAATGCAAAAATCATTGAAAGGAGCGATGTGTGGAGTTGATAGCCTTCTAAATCTGAGAGCCTATGATCTTATCTTCCTACCAATACTTGAAATGAAACACATCTATCTTATTGTTTTTGAATTGAAAAACCCCAACATCTATATAATTGACAACATCCATGATGATATCGCTGGAGTTGGGACGTAAAGATTCTTCACAAAGGATACACCATCAAAAATGGTAACTGAATTTTAGTTATGTTGTGTTATCTTAATTGCGATTAAACTTATAAATGTATACCAAATATATTGGTTGTTATCTTATGTTGCATAAAGAGGTTTTGTCTATTATTTGGAGTAAGTGGGACATCCTAAGGTTGAGAAATTAATTCCCAAAATCCAAAAAGACTAAAAATTGACCGAGCGACAAAGATGAAAGCAACGGTTTGTGGGGTATTCATGATGCGTCACATGGAGATGTTTATGGATGGGGGAACTTCTTTAATTTTGGATTCACCAAGAATAGCAAGAAAAAGAACTCTCAGGTTACATCATTGAGGAAGAAGTATGCTTGGAGGATACTACTTTCTAATGCAAATGTTCATCGAAAGAACGTACTTGGGTTAGCATTAAAAAACAAAGCTTCAAAGTGATGGTTGTGTTAGACATATGGTAATCGTAAATTTCGAAGGATGTAAACCTGTTTATAAGACACGTTTTGCCAAGTAGTATTTTATAATATCATGGTTGGTTTAATTAATGATACATTGTACTTATGATATTTTTAACATATGTGTAACAGGTAGTATACACATGTATTATATTTATTATTTAAGAATTATCATATGTATAAGTTTTTCGTTTAATGTTTTCAAAAAAAAGTTATCACATGCACTAATGTTTTAATATCTAATATAACATTTAAGAGTTATCACATATATAAGCTATCACTAAAACATTGACAATATTTCCCATTCTTTATACTCTATCATATACATTATGCTGCTTTCAAACTGCTAAGATATATTTTTAATATCTAATATTATATTAAATACACATGTGTAATAGGTAGTAAATACATATGTTAGATTTATCTTCCAAAAATTACATATTTTCCCATTTTTAGTTTTGGCACGAAAACTAAAGATTTAAATGTGCATATCTTTATTTATTTTAGAGTTATCACATGCATAAGTTTCTCAATAAACGTTTGCTAAATATTTTATGTAATCAAAATACATGATTAAAATAGGTTAATGTACACGTGTAAGTAAAAGCTAGCACATGTGTTAATGTTTTTGTATTTTTAAAATTTTTTTTTAAAGTTAAGTATGATTATCTTTATTAAAACATTTCCAATATCCATATTTTTAATACTAACTTTAAGATAATAATTATCAAAAAATAATAAAATTAATTAGTCATTCCATATTTATGGTAAACTGGATCAATAAAAGTTGGTACTACAAATCAGCTAAATATTTTATAATATCTAATTATTATCTTCAACACACGTGTAACAAGTACTACACATCTGTTAGATTTATCTTTCGTAAATTACATGATTTCTCATTTTAACTTTTGGCACAACAAGTAAAGATTTAAATGTGCATTTGTATAAGTTTCTTATTAAATGTTTGCGGGAAGTTTTATTCAACCAAAATACATGATTAAATATAGGTGAATGTAAACACGTGTAAGTAAAAGTTAGCACGTGTTAATGTTTAGTATTGTTGGATTCAACAAGTTTATTTAACGATAATGCATGCCATAATCAATCAAAAATGTTCTAACATCCAAATAATCATTTACTAACATTCAAACATTATTAATATTCAAGCCAAACACTAATTATTGTGTAAATTTATTTTTCAGATTTTGTAGATAAAGAATTTTTTGCATGTGTTTGTAGCGGATGAAGGAAAGTCCACAATAGATGACCAACTGTCAGCAGAGGATGAAGAATGAAGATGTCTAAGTGTATACAGCAGATGAACAAACAATTCATAGCTAATGAACAAGTCTACAGTGGATGTTCAATATCCATAATGGATGAACACTCTACACCGGACAACAAAAAAACAAACATCCAAGTGTTCACAGCGGACAAACAAAGTGCTCACATCAGACGTCATGAGTTCACAACGGACAGCCAATCATAGCAGTGGACAAGTCTTCATCCACAGCAGACAGCTTTTAAACTTAAGATTATATGTAATTTGTTTTTACATAAGGGTACTTTTGCAATTATACATAGTATGTGCATAAGTTATAAATAGTCGTGTACCCTAAATCCTTTATAAGCTTTTGAATAGATCATTAATCAATCAAGCATTTCATATTCATCAGAGCATTCATACAATACAAACACACGATCACACAATCATTCACACACATTAGAGATCATATCACTCATCATGGGTTTCCGCACCATGATTTTTTGAGTATTGATATATACATTTGTTGTTTGAGAGATTAAAAAGGTTCTTGGGGGATTCAACATTGTTCATACAACAAAGCTGAATCCTTTAGGTGGTATCAGAGTCTTAGCTTAAATCATACACTGATTTTTTATCCTCTCAATTATACAATGATCACTTCTGTTCATTAGCTTCAAATCATACATATCAAGTATAAAACCACACAAAAACATTCTTCTATATCATCTATTCATCAAAACTTTGGAAACATGACTTAACAATCTATTTTGGTTAATTCTGAAGAAGAATCTATGTTTTATATTGTAACAAAGCTCCCAAATCATCCACACACTATTTTTAAACAGAATCATCACAAAAATCATAAAACCAAATCGATTTTAAGGGATTTTTGGATAAAAAAGTATACGGGTACTATTATACTGACTTTTATCACATAAACACTATTTTTGGTTGATTTTAATCCATACATTGTGTTTAAACATAATTTTTGAATTGTTCTACCCTCGAATCAGTCATTAATCATCATCAAAACAACGAAACCATTTGTTGTTCATTCAAGTAGTTTAGCCGCAACTGTTCAAGGTATAAACCCTAGTTCATCATCATCTTTATTTATTTTGTTGAAACAAGTGAAGAAACCGTTCTTCATTTGTGTTTTTCAAAAAATCATTAAGTTTTTACTTTTTGATTTATCAGCCGCCTTATTTAAAACATATTAATTGTTTTTGGGGTTTTGACTTTTTGTTGACTGTTCACGGAATATTCCATCATCATTCAAACATCAACATTATTTTGTGACTGACATTATCTAGGAACAATTTAGTTAAATTCAATTGGATTAAAGTCAATTTGAAAATCAAGCAAATCCTGGTGAGTAATTGAACATTGGACAAATAATCAACTTAGGATAAAAACAAATTTAGCACCGAGCTAAATATTCAAACAAGTTTAATGCAAATCGTTGAGTTAAATAGTTAACAAACATGTTAGACGAAGTATCCGATCCAACAGTGGTCTCAAACCACCATTGTTGAAGTACAAGGATTATTTCAAACAATGGAAAATCATGTTTAGAAATTGGATCATTTTCTAAGACCCAAATTTGTGGACTTCCATAATTGAGGGACCATACATTCTAGTGACTCTAGGTCCTGACTAGAACATACACAAACCAGTGAGCTTGAAAAGTGTAGCTCACGATGACTTAAAGAAAGTCAAGATGGATATGAAAGCATACGTTATCTTGGCCATGACTCTACCATTTGAGATCTTGACTAAGGTAGAAAACTTAAAACAACACATGAACTCTGGAAAGTTCTTCACATAATGTATGAAGGGAGTGATGAGATCAGAGAGATCAAGAAGGAAAAACTAAGAACCCAATATGAAACCTTCCATCATGTACAAGGTGAATCCATACCACAGCAGCATCACAGATTTGTACAACTTGTGAATGAGATGATAGTCTTTGGTCTCAAGTATGAATCTGTGAATATCAACAAAAAGATTCTTCACACTCTTCTAGAGAGTTGGACTAAGTCTGTCTCTCTCATGAAAGCAACAATGGATCTTGAAGCATTATCATTGGATGCTCTAGTTACCAAGGTAGAGGCACTAAAACATGATAAAAGATCGAGAAACAACAGCTCAATGAGGCATGTGGAATCATACAAGTTTAATGTAATACCTGGAAATTTCAGAAAAAGAAAAAAAAACAAGAAAAGTAAGGGAGCAAACAGGAAATTATTTCAAAAGCAAGGGGTTAAAAGTGTGCAAGGGCCAAACCTACCCATAATGGGGTTTAAAAAAAGAAAGGCTGCCTATACTTTCTCTCCTATACACTCAACTTTCGGCTAGAGTGAGAGAGAAGGAAGCTTCATCCGGTTTTAGTGAGAGAAAGTGGAAGAGATCTTCAAAAGGTAAGATTTTAAGGTGTTTCTTCTTGGTTTCAGTCAGGTTCCAGCTTCTGGATCGAGTTCCATGTGTTTAGTGCTCGTTTTTGTGTGTTTTAGGTGCTAGAACTCCAAGTTAGCTTTCGGGTCTAAGGAGTTTTGCTCGAAAGCCATTAAGGTGAGTTCTAGATCCCCTCTTTTACTCCTTTTCTACTTGTTGGGGCTATTATCTGTACTGAAAAGAAGGTTTCTAAAGCAAACTGTGATTTTCCATGAAAAGTATGATTGTTTATGTAGATGTATGTTTTTAAAGGATTTCCATTTTGTTGTATGGTTTTTTATGATGTTTTAAGTGTCAACTGGTAGATCCATACTAAGTTTATGTTTAGAAATGATGTATGGGATTAGAAACTGCATAAGTTGGATTGCCAGTGGAACATGTTATCCGCTGTGGGCTTTGTATGTCCTCTGTGGACACTTAGAGAATTATGCATGCTGTCCGCTATGGATACTAAGTGTCCGCTGTGGACCCTTGTGATCTAGACTGTCCGCTGTGGACATTGTTTGTTCATTGTGGACACTTTAGAAAATTCATGCATGTCCACAGTAGACCCTTTAAGTATGCATGCAAGTCCGCTGTGAACCATTTACTGTCCGCTGTGGACTTTGAATTTCCGCTGTGGACACTTAGAGATTATTATGTTGTCCACTGCGGACATAAACTGTCCGCTATGGACTTTGCATGTCCGCTGTGGACTTGGCTGTCCACTGTGGACACTTAAAATATTTATGTCATCTGCTATGAATCTGAGTCATGCACTATGGACTTTAGCTCTCCGCTGTGGGCCTTGGTTGTCCGCTATGGACACTTAGAGTATTTGAGCCGTCCGTTGTATACTTGTTCATGTGCTATGAACAATTAGGTTATTTCTGAAATTTTGGGAAATAGAATAAAGTGCTAACAACAAATATTTTATGGTGTCCTATACTTGTTTATGTTATGTATTCTTGTGGGCTGCTGTTATGATGATGATGTTCCATGTTATGTATTATGATATGACTTTACGTGCCATGATATGTATATGTACGTAAAGTATTATGTAATAAAAGGGAAAGATAACGTTAACGTGAAGTGGAACATAATGAATGAATGTAAAGTCTTGCAAGCAAAATGATGGAGGTTCACAACTCAATGAGGTAGTTGTTTGCTCCACTATGTGCGGTTTAGCTAACCCTTTCTAATGCGCATACGGGTCTAATCCTTGTGATTGACCAAAATATGATGGGATCCTTGTCGCTGCACCCTGGTACTGTGTCAGCTTCGGCTTGACGTTGGGGTTTACTTGTTTGCCCCGGCACAGTATCAGCTTTGGCATGACATGGGGGGTATAGCATATGGCAGGATCTAGATAAAAGTGAGAGATAATAATGAAAGAAAGTACGAAACGAACGATGATGAATGATGATGGAAGATAATAATGATATGATCTAGATGAATGTATAATGTATGATCACGTACGAAAGTAAAGAAAATGTTTTAAATGAAAGTAAAGTATTTTATTATAAAACTAGAACTCACTAAGCATCACTGACTTTGTATCTATAATACTTGGTAGGTGATTGTTGATGCTAAGGAGGTGCATGCATGGATGCATAAGCTACTGGGATGGTTCGAGTCTGGCATCCATATTTTGGAGAATGTTATTGAATTAATACATTTTTAGGATGTAAAAGAAATGATATGATGATTTGACATGTTTTTAATTATTAATGAAAAGTTAAATTTTCGCTGCAAAATGATGAGTTTTATATGTTTTATGTGATGATTGACCAACTGTAAGCGTCCCGGGAACGGGGCCTTACAAGTGGTATCAGAGCCAAAGTTTAAGAGAATTGGGTAAATTATTTTCAAAACCTAAACTTAAATAGAGAATAGGACAAGAAAGGGAAAAGGGACGCCAGTCCTAGTAGCTACATGCCTGTTGGTAAATGTTTTATGTAAACGTTTTATGTAAATTAATGGAAAAAGGAATTATGTGTGTGTGCTATGTGTATTATGTGCTTTTTGTAGATTTGGATACTGATGTAGTCAGGATAGGAAATTCTTGGGAATGAAGAATAAAGTAAGTAGCTAATCATAACTGGCCATTATAATTAGGGACTTACTATACTTGACATAATCTGAGTAATTATCTTGAATGACCATGTTGGTGATAGTGCTTAGAGGTGGCTGGTGGTTGATCTTCGAAGGCTTCTCGAGGTGGAGGTCATAGTGGATGTGGTACTGGACCGCGTGTCATGAGGAATAAGGCTAGGACTGCTGAAACGGCTCCTGAAGAGCCCGAGCTTCATCACCATGTAGGTGGGGATGAGAGCATTAATATGACGGCCTTAGTGAAGGAGGCTATAGTTGACGGGGTTCTTCAAGTCATGCACATGATTTTTCCGTATGTGGTGACTGGGGTCATTAGGGCCATACGGGAAGATGATAGAAGAGGGAGAACTGGAGTAGAAACGTGTTGGTAGTGGCGGTTTCCCTCCCAAGGGAAAAAAGGCGAAGGTAGATGGTCGAAAGGTGGCTGTAACCGAGTTAGGAGTGAAGGTGTGCGAGAAGTCCTGGAAGGGGCATGTAGGAGAATGTAGGTGGGGATCAAACCTCTGCTATAAATATGGGAAGGAGGGCCATAGGGCGAGAAACTGTAGAGGAGTGAAATGATATAACTACGGTGGAGCAGGGCATTTTGAGACTACAAGAAGTCGACGGCTGAGAATTTCGAGGCAAAGAAGGGGATCGAAAAGGAGAAGGAAGGGCAGAGGGTTGAAGCCAGGGCATTCACTATGACCCGGGAGGAGACTAGGGTGGACCCCAACGCGGTGTCAGGTACATATCTAGTAAACCAAACTTGTGCCTCTGTGCTTTTTGATTCCGAGGCTAGTAGGTGTTTTATTTCTGCTGCCCTCTGTGATAAGTTTCCCGCTAGGAGTAGGAAGATTGAAGAGCCCTTCAATGTAGAAACTACAATCGGTAAGTCGATCAGGATTTCTGATATGGTAGATGACTGTGACATAGAATTAAAAGGCCATAGGTTCTCTGCTAGGTTGTTCGTGATGCCCTTAGGTAGATTGGATGTAGTCCTAGAGATGGATTGGCTAGCAATCTATGAGGCAAACATCGTGTGTTGCAAGAAGATGATTCGGTTGACCACTCCAGATAGGAGTTCGGTGACGATTTATGGCGATAGAGTTGGTACGGTCCCTAAAGTAATTTCGATGGTCGTGACAGAGAAGTGTATGAGGCATAGATGTGGTGCCTATCTGGCCTATGGGAAGGATGTGGATGCATCAATACCATGATTGATGGATGTATCATCATGTGTGGCTTCTCGGATGTGTTCCCGAAGGATCTATCATGTGTACCACCTGACCGTGAGATCGAGTTCGAGATTGATCTGATGCCTAATGCCCAACCTGTTTCTAAGGTGCCGTATCGTCTAGCTCCCTTCGAGATGAACGAATTGACGACTTAGCTGCAAGAGCTGTTAGATAAGGGTTCATTCAACCAAGTATCTCTCCGTGGGGTGCTCTGGTCTTGATTGTGAAGAAGAAGGATGGTAGCATGAGGATGTGCATTGACTACCGTGAGCCGAACAAGTTGACTGTGATGAACTGATATCGGTTACCGAAGATTGATGACTTGTTCGATTAGCTCCAAGGTGCCAGGTGGTTTTTGAGGATAGATCTCAGATCTGGTTACCACCAATTGAAGGTAAGAAGCAGGATATTCCTAAAACAGCTTTTCGTACGCGTTATGGACACTACGAATTTCTTGTTATGTCATTTGTTTAACCAACGCGCCAGCTGCTTTTAAGGATTTAATGAATCGAGTGTGTTGCCCTATGCTAGATAAATCAGTGATTGTGTTTATCAATGATCTTTTGATTTATTCGAAGAGCGAAGAAGAGCATGCTAGTCACATCCGCGAGGTGTTGGAGACGCTTAGAGGACAGAAGCTGTACACCAAGTTCTGCAAGTATGCGTTCCGGTTACGCGCGATTCAGTTTTGGTCACGTACTTGATATTGATGGGATTAATATAGACCTGACAAAGGTTAAGGCGGTGATGCAATGGAAGTCTCCTAAGACGCCATCCAAGATTCGTAGTTTCTTGGGTTTGGTGAGTTACTACAGGAGATTTATCTAAAACTTCTCTAAAGTGGCGGCTATGGTCTTTGCATTGAAGAATTAGAGGCCACTTAGGAGTCAAAGGAAGAAATGAGATAGCACTACCAGATCTCTTTAAGGAGTGATGGGTATCAGGGATAAAGCATATATAAGGGGGTGGACGTGTAACACCCAAAATTTCAGACAAAGAAAAGAAAAGAAAATTAAGGGAGCAAACAAGAAGTTATTTCAAAAGCAAGGGTTAAAAGCATGCAGGGCCAACCCTACCCATAATAGGGTTTAAAAAAAGAAAGGTTGCCCATACTTTCTCTCCCATACACTCAAGTTTCGGAAAGAGTGAGAGAGAACGAAGCTTCATCCGGTTTTAGTGAGAGAAAGTGGAAAAGAACTTCAAAAGGTAAGATTTTAAGGCGTTTCTTCTTGGTTTCAGTTGGGTTCTAGCTTCTGGAATGAGTTCTATGTGATTAGTGCTCATTTTCATGTGTTTAAGGTGCTAGAACTCTAAGTTGGCTCTCGGGTCAGAGGAGTTTTGCTCGAAAGCCGTTAAGGTGAGTTCTAGATCCCCTCGTTTACTTGTTTTCTACTTGTTTGGAGCTCTTATCCGTACTGAAAAGAAGCTTTCTAAACCAAACTATGATTTTCCATGAAAAGTATGACTTTTACGAAGATGTATGTTTTTAAAGGATTTCAATGTTGTTGTATGGTTGTTTGTGATGTTTTAAGTGTGAACTGGAAGATCCATGCTAAGTATATGTTTAGAAATGATGTATGGGCTTAGAAACTGCGTAATTTGGATTGTAGTTGAACATGTGTCCAATGTGGGCATTGTATCTCCTCTGTGGACACTTAGAGAATTATGCATGCTGTCCGCTATGGATACTAAGTGTCCTCTGTGGACCCTTATGATCTAGACCGTCCGCTGTGGACATTGTTCATCCGTTGTGGACACTTTAGAAAATTCATGCATGTCCGCAGTAGACCCTTTAAGTATGTATGCATGTCCGCTGTCAAAACATTTACTGTCCGCTGTGGAATTTGCATGTCCGCTGTGGACTTTGCATGTCCGCTGTGGACTTTGCATATCCGTTGTGCACACTTTGTGAATATTATGTTGTCCGTTGTGGACATAAACTATCCGCTATGGACTTTGCATGTCCGCTGTGGATGTTGCATGTCCGCTATGGACTTTGCATGTCCGCTGTGGACTTGGCTGTCCGATGTGGTCTTTGTTGTCCGCTTACTTAGAATATCTATGTCATCCGCTATGAATCTTTGTCACACCCTCAAAATCCATGTGCGGGTTTTTACCGCGAGGCGTGTGACATACCAGGATCTCAGTCATTAGTTACTCAGAACGACTCTATATGAACAAACATTAAAAATCAGAGTATAACTTTAAAATATGCGGAAGCGTTTAATAAACCAGAAAAACCAAAGTAAAATATTATAATGTAAAATGCGCAAACACACGCGCCCAAAGTATACCAACAAATACTTAAATGTTTAATAACCAAACCAAAACAAGTTTCAATCATGCTGACAACTACAATGATGCTGAACCGTGCACGTGCTCCTAGGCAATGGTAACCTCAACCTGCGAATAGCATACTAAAAGAGTCAACACAATGGTTGGTGAGTTCAGATTTTGCGTTAATCATAAAACAGTAACAGTTGCAAAATATAAGAGGTGTATTGAAATAGATAGCTAGTCTATATTCATCAGTAATAATCATAGTGATTTCGCGATTGAAGCTGACTGTGTTTCGTTTGTTGCCTCCCGTCACGACTTACCAGGTCGTGACGGTGTTTGTGTTAGGACAAAATTGCACCCATTTGACCTCGAGTCGCACAGGTGGGGCTCGTCAGACCAGTAGTACTACCCAAGATTTCCCGCTAATCATCATTATTAACAATCCGAAAGTGTGAGGACTTTCATGGTATTCAGCACAATATCATACTATACACGACTCATATAAAGTAAGCGTTTGTAAAACCAGTATGCTATCTCCCCTAAAAGAGAGTATGTAAAGAGTGGGGCATGAACTCACCTGGTGTTCACAATAAAGACTTAAGAGCTTAACTTGAAAAAGAGAGAGGAAAGACAACCTTCAGAGGTCACCTAGAACACCCAAGTACATAAGTACGTGTACACAGAATCATAATGAAACCCTAAGTGCTCTATAAACCAAGAACTCAAGGTTTTGGAAAAACAGAACACATTGACCCAGTTGACCCGTTTGACCCGTTGGTGACATTATAGGTGAAATTTCCATTCTATCAAGCATAATAGTTCAACACACATGATTTTCATGCAAATTGGTCACATATATCACTTCATTAGCCACACGTACTTCCTAGATCATCATAAAACCAGATTGTCATATAAGTCATGCGAATCTCAAATAATCATCATGCTCAACATAACTATGCCATAACTATTGCATCATATATAGAATCAGATCATGCACAACATGCCATGTGAAGCCACTCACGACTTCACACCCTAAACCCTGCCAATCTACTATGTAGGGCCTCAGATTCGCATGCGTGTATAACAAATATCATCAATAGAATTCATACCAACCAAGATATTCAACCATGATCAACTACAAACTAAACAATAGTCCTATCATAACCCATATGACTCATTACCATGTAATCCCACAAACAGACCAAATCTGTCAACTACCATTTAGCATTCATACAACCCAAACAATACATTCTACCATATTAGAAATCATTCATGAACATGCTAACATGATCCTAAAGTCACAACATACCCAAATCATCATATTCAAGATTTTGTGCAAATAAGTTTCCCTTTTGGGAAAGTGCATCCCAAAATCTATCTAACACCCAATACATTCATGATTTCATTTACAATATAGCAATTCAAACTCATGCTATCATCTAGACATGTCTACACATCAAATCAACATGATTTATCAATCTTCGAAACCAAAAGTTTCTACTTTGGGTAACATATGAACTACAACATCCATTTTTAGGTTTCTAGCATCAACATCATCATTCTAACATCCATATATCATGATAAACACATTAACAACATCAATTCATCATCAAATCATCATACATCAGTTAAAGTTACTATAATAGTAACTTATGAACAACGCATCAAAATCGTAACTTTCTTGCATAATCTACATAAACTAGCATCTATACAGTCTAACTAACATCCCCATATCATCAAACAACCAACAATTCAACATTCACATCAATTTTCGAACCCTAACCCTCGGCCAACATAGAAACACATGAAGAGAACACAAAACTACCTTTAATCGTGTAATGGACAAGATTTGATGTTGCTACACGTTAGAACCACTTGGAACTAATCAAGATCGATGCTTGTTGCTTGATTTTGGTCGAATTTTGCAAAGGGAGAGGGAGAGATTACAGGTCGCGGCCGATGGGTGGGATTGGGTTGGGTTTTTCCTTTTTTTATTTAATTTGTTATAATTACCACTTAAACCCTTGTAATTTGTATTTTATAAAAACTAAGCTTTTAAATTATTTAAAAAGTTTTTACTAAGAATAATAAGCATATAAACTAGCAATAATAATCATATGCATTATCTTTACTAGTCACACATACACGAATTAAATACACACGTTTTCATGTTAAGCGATAAAATTCACATTAATATTTAATCGCGTAATCACAACTAATAACCAACATAGCTAGAAAAATAACTTATTTGTTTATCATTATTAATTATTATTAAGTCACCAACGTTCAACGACAACTAGTGTGTGCTCACGACACGATATGCAGACTTAACGGAACTAACGAGTTTGGTAACGGAAAATTACCGGATGCCACATTATCCCCATGTTGAAAGAATTTTCATCCGAAAATGGCTTTACATGGTATGTTTTCCATCACTGGTCTACTGCATTGGCACAAAGTAATCAATTGAGTTTCGAGTGAGTTCCACATCATCCCCATGTGAAAGAAATTTCGTCCCGAAATTTAAATCAATACCTTTGCCGGCTGGCATCGTCTTTTGAACAGTTGGGACACTTAAGCTTCATCGCTCCTCACGTTCCCACGTGAATTCTGATTCCACGTCTCGGTTCCAACGAACCTTGACTATGGGTATCTTGCTTTGCTTAAGTGTCTTTACCTCACGATCCATCACCTGGAATGGTTCCTCAATGAAGCGTAATTGTCATCTACTTGGACTTCCTCAAGTGGTACTACCAATGTTTCATTGGTTAACACTTCTTTAGATTTGAAACATGGGATGCATCATGGATTCCACTCAATGAATCAGGTAAGTCTAGTCGATAGACCACTAGACCTATTCTTTCCAATATCTCAAACTGTCCAACGTATCTCGGATTTAGTTTTCCTCTTTTACCAAAACGAATCACGCCTTTCCACGGTGAGACTTTCAATAAGACTTTGTCACCAACCTGGAACTCTCGAGGTTCCGTTGCTTATCAGCATAACTTTTCTGTCTATCGCGCGCTGCAGCCTACGGTTCCTTATTTGTACAATCTTCTCAGTGGTCTCGTGCACTAGCTCGGGACCCATTAGCTGGCTATCACCAATTTTATCCCAACAACTGGTGATCTACATTTTCACCCATACAACGCTTCAAAGGTGTTGCCTTTATGCTAGTGTGATAACTGTTGTTGTAAGAAAATTCCACCAATGGTAGGTGAACTTCCCAGTTATTCCCGAAGTCAATCACACAAGCACGTAGCATGTCCTCCAACGTTTGTATAGTACACTCACTTTGACCATCAGTTTACGTGTGATAAGCAGTACTCATGTCTAATCGCGTACCTAAAGATTTTTCCAACGATTGCCAGAAGTGCGATGTAAACGAGCATCGTGGTCGGAAATGATTGAAACCGGTACACCTTGTCTTGAAACTATCTCTTTCAAATAAAGTCGGGTTAACTTCTCTATCTTGTCGTTTCTTTATTGCCAAGAAATGAGCAGACCTTGTTAATCGGTCCACAATAAACCATATCGTGTCACAACCAGTAGGAGTCCGTGGTAGCTTGGTAATGAAATCCATTATGATCTATTCCCACTTCCACATAGGGATCTCAGGCTGTTGCAATAACCCAGATGGTTTCTGATACTCCACTTTTACCTTTGAGCAGGTCAGACACTGCTCACATAAATAGCTACATCCGCTTTCATATTAGGCCACCATAGTATGCGCCTTCAGATCATAATACATCTTGTCAGATCCTAGATGTATAGAGTACTTAGACTTGTGTGCCTCACTCATGACCAAGTCTTCAGAATTCCATGTAGAGGTACCCAAAGTCTGTCCATGAAGTAACGAATTCCATCCGCTTTTACATCTAATGTGTTTTCCATTCCCCTAACGATTCAGACCCATGTTTTCTACTGTCAAAGTTTCTGTCTGAGCCTCTCGAATTTGTTTAAGTAACTGTGTGCTAATGGTAAGTTTCAAAGCTTGCAAATGTTCGAGGTCAGCAGTTTCTTTCCTACTCAGCGCGTCAGCGACTACATTTGCTTTCCCCGGATGATATTGATGGCACATCATAGTCGTTCAGTAGCCTCTACCAACATCTTTGCCTCATGTTTAATTCCTTTTGCTCAAAGATGTGCTGAAGACTCTTGTGATCG